>CM054157.1:24662522-24700022 GCA_028751875.1 Rapana venosa | reverse complement strand
GCTCCGTGGGTCCGTGCATTAGTTGGTCAATTCAGCCTAACGGAAATCGATAAGGGGGAGGGAGAGCCAGACATATCGCCAGCGACGCGTGTCTGGCTGGAGTGGCCTGCCAGGAGCTATTTCGTGGGAATCAAGTGGATAGGGGGTGGGGGGTAATAAGGAGGGTGGGTAGGTGAGGGGTGGTGGTGGTGGTGTTGCTTCAAGAGGGATAGGGTCTGCTAGTGTAGTGCATGACGTAGGGTGAATTGACAGGTTACACTGCTGCTACAAGCATGCAGGCATGTTGGGTTAAACCACCTCCCACCCAGCCACCCATCACATCCATCCCATAAAAGATGTTTACAAAAATGCCAAGCCTCTACTTTTTTTGAAAAGATTTTTTTTTTTTAGTTTGATAATCTCAGACTGACAGTCTCACATTCTCAGTGGAAATTCTGACCCTGGGAAAAAAAGAAAAAGAAAACCCTTAACAAAAAGAGCCCACCCTCTACTTTCATGTGGTTTGATCTAATAAGCTCAGAACAAAAGTCTTATATTTTCAAAGGAAATTCTGACCCAGAAGGCCAGTTGTTTCAGAAAAGAAACAAATACAGAGAATTAGTTCATCTTCAAACACACCTAAAGCCCCCCAGATTTGTTCATCCCCAAAGAGCATCCAAATCAATGTCTACTAGAAATAGTTTACACCCCCCCAACCCCCCAACTCGAAAACAAACATATACTGCACACCCATCCCTGCAGTCTGCTTGTTGTGTTTAAGGTATGCAGCAGCTCTGTGATAAGCTGGGCAAAGGAGAGAGTTGATGAGAAGATGGGGAAGGTTGGGGGTGGGGGGGTTGTTGGTTCCAGTGTAAGCTGGGGTGTGTCAGCTTTACACTATGCCTGTCTGGCTACTGGGAAAAGAAGCATGCAGTAAAAGCTTGTCCAAGGTATGGTGCGTAGTTGATGTCAAAAGTGGAGACTTAAGATGTGTGGGAAGATAGTCTATAGACCTTTGCCTGTGCACATGTATGTACAATAAATATGTCTGTGGGAGTTTGCAGCAGTAACAATTGTCTGTGAATAATGTTAAATTCCATAAGTGAAATTCAAAGCACATTTTAGGGTGGGGGTGGGGGGTGGAGGAGAGTAATTTGAAATGAAAAGGAAGAGAATTAAGTTATAAAAAAATCAGAATACTATTCAAGTATTTTAATTGAGCAAAAAAGAAAACCAACAGCTTTGTTTTCAACACCCAAATTGCTCTTGAAATCATCTCCTTTTGTAAGAATCGTACAATTATTTATGGCCAGAAAAAAGTGTTGTGTTTGTGTACATGTGTGTACATCAGTCATCCGCAACTCTGAAAATATTCAGAAATGAACATCAGAGCATAAGTTCAGAATTCTAAGCATGCAATATGTGACACATGACTACATTACAATCTGCATTTTGTTTCTATCCCTGCTTAGCAAAACATGATGTATCCAAGTTCACGGTTAGCACTTGCTGCAGTTTGTCACACACACACACACCAGTCAGTTGAGTGACAGCAACAAGGCATTATTTTTTAATGTGGCGTCAAGCAGTTACGTGTATGTTCCCTTTGTACTGGGATGGGATGGGAATGGGAGGGTGTGCTGTTCAGCTGAATGTTAGGATGATTACAAAGGGGAAAAAACAGCTTTTGGTGAAAGCTTTCTAAAGGGTGTAATGGCTTCAGTTCTGAGAATGATAACTTAAGTCCATGTGGGAATATAATTAAAACATACTGTTAAAAAGAAGTTGACTGGAAAATATAATGCCAACTGTCGGTTAAAATCTTTTACACAAATGCATTGCTTGGTTGAATGGCAAACATTTATTTAGAATTTTAACTGGTTTTGAAAAGTTCTTGCAGTCTTAAATCAGAATCTCCACTGGAACATGTATATAAATAAGATCACAACAACAGCAACAAGAAGAAGTCCCCTTTCCCCTCTGGTTCTCAAAGTTTATAATATTGTGTAATTATTGGATAACACATAATTTGCCTGAGACTGATGAAGCAGTTCACATTTTTTGCATTCTGTAATGGTGTAGAGCTGACTTTGTGCAGTCGCAATTTAATCCCATATTTTACAACATGTATATTATGGTATAACAACACCAGCAGGTGCATAAAATAACAACTGAAATAGCCCACACAGTTGAACAGGTAGTGTGAAAATGTCCAAAGTTTCAACATCTGCTAGCTACCATGGCGGTGGTGATGGTGGTCGATGCTACAAGGAAATCAATAGCCAGGCAGCCTGCTGTTGCATTTGTTTCTCTGCATCCCTGGTCCCCTATGATTAATCCCCCTCGGAGGTTTAGAGCTGTGGTTCTGCCACCCTATTTTTTGCTGGGTCCGTACTTGTTAAATCACCACCTGAATGCCAGTCGTTTTCATCCTGTGGGCGACACGTTGATGGTTGAGGTTCTGTACCTGGGGCTGATTATGGTCCCTGTAATTACATTACCAGTCTTCTGTTTGGTTCAGCAGTTTGATGAAGAGCGAAGCCTCGTTTGTACAAGTGGGGAATGCCCTTTGGGACATTGGATACCTGGCTCATGGAAGAGCTTTGCATTAGCCACAGGGAAGGGAGAAATGAGAGAGAGAAGTGGGGGGGGGGGGGGGGGGTGGGTGGGCAGGCAGGCAGGCAGGCAGACAGGGGAAATTTTGTGTGTTTGTTTTAAGTGACAACCCAGGTAGTTTAATTAAGCATCTGACCAGAAGTGTTGTACTTGAGGTCAGTACTGAGAAGAAGTATCGAAACCTAAGTAATGATCAAACTTTGGGCTATATAGTACTTGTTCACAAGTTCATCTGATTCATGTCCATTAACAGGATGAGTATTCTATGGTCTGCTGGCTGAAACTTTACAGCACTTCAAGGAAAATGTTTTCACTGAACTGCCAATAAATCCTTGTTGAGCACTTCACATCGCTCCCACAGTAAATGGTTGTAAAATTCTCTCTCTCTCTCTCTTTCTCTCTTTCTCTCTCTCTCTCTCTCTCTCTCTCTCTCTCTCTCTCTCTCTCTCTCTCTCTCTCTCTCTTCTTTCTTTCTTTCTCTCTCTCTCTCTCTCTCTCTCTCCTTCCTCCCTCCCTCCCTCATCTCTCCCTCCCTCTCTCCATCTCCTCTCCTCTCTTCTCTTGTCTGTGTGTGTGTGTGTGTGTGTGTCTGTCTCTCTCTCATCTTTTCTTTTTTTAGCAAAAGTTATCTTACCTTTAAATTTTTTTTAAAAACCTGATTGCAGACAGCATCCTCAACCAATTTCGAGGTCAGATGGTTCTGACTGATTTATTTTCTGGTTTTACGTTTTCATGAGTTTTATGGAAGACCGTTGAGCTTAAATTCTGTGCTGGCCATTGTCATTCACCCCTACCTACACGCTTGGGTGACTTTGTATGGAAGAGATGGTTTATCATGGAGCGACAAAGGGTGTGCACAGCTGTCCTTCAGCAGACTCTCTCCCTGACAGCTCTCCAATATTTTATGAGCTGACATGTGTTCAGTCTAGAGCTGTTTCTGCTTGTAAGTGTAACTTTTTGATTTTCAGTTCAGCTCTTTCCTCTGAAGTTGGAGTATGGCTGCCCATATGGCGAGGTAATGGAAAACAGTCATGAATGCACATGCTAACTTCTCAGCCAGTGTGTACTCACTGTGATTCCCAGACTTATGTGATGAGTGAGACTAGGGTGTTAATCTGGGGAATGCCCAACAAACGTCATCTTTGATTTGTCTTTGCAAGACATAACGCTATATAAGTTCCATGTATTATTATTATCTTCATGATTGTCTAACTTTTCATAACCTTCAAACCTTTTTCTGCGCCCTCCACTCCCCATGCCCCCAGTCCTTGACATGGATATTATGTCCAGCTGTGTGGGTTTGTAAGATGTTGATGATAATCTATTGAACGTGTGGACAGTCAGAGTAGGGTGACCTTGGTGGGGAGAGATGGGCATTGGGGGAGTGTGATGGGTTGCTGCAGAGAGAAATAGGAGTGAGTAGAGATAAAGCAAGAAAAGATGATATATTATTATTAGTTGAAAAGAAGCAACGTTTCTTAGAATGAAGATTGCGACATACAAATTAAAAGCAGACTTTTTCTTTTTGCTGAACATTACATCATTTCTTGGCTAGAGCTCTTAAGTTCACCAGTGGTGGGACTTTGTGAATGTGACCGTTAGCCCACCATGAAAGAGTAGCTGGCTGCATCCTGACTTCAGGGAGAGTTTTTCTTGTGCAGATGCCTGCTCACAGGGGCAGCAGCAGTTATACCAGGACTTGAGAGACTGCCCTGTGAGGCTGTATACCCTCGATCGTGCTTTAATTAACGCATACTATTGTTTACATTCTGCTTTCCTCTAGAGCTCTCTTTGTCTTATGGGCGCTGCATTCTGTTTCTTCTTCTTTTTCATGGCATTACTTCCTCCATTCACCCCCCTCACCTTTCCTTGTCTGGTCTGGCCCCTCCCTCTGTTGTGTTTTTTTGTGTGTCAGTCTACTGCTCCCTCTCCCCACGTGCAACCCCACCCCTCCCACCACCTCCTTGCAGTCTCATCTGGGGTGTCTGTAGACTTCTCATCTCTAAGGGTGAACAGCTTGAGTGATTAAAATTAGAAAAGCTGTGTATTGATTTTTTTAGGTTCTGTTCATTTTGACTTCGCTCTCAGGTGTCTGACTGTCATGTTTCCCTCTTGACTTTAACTAAGCTCTTTATTCTGTACTGTCCTTGTTAAAAGTTCTTTTTGTATTGTAGCCTGTGGTTATTGTGTGAGTGTGTGTGTGTTTTCCTTTAAAAAAAAAAAAAGGTTTGCTTTTTCAATATATCCTGCATATCTAATCTGAAAAGGTTTTGGAGAAAAGTTTGGGTATTTGGACCAAAGATTTTTGATTTCCTGGGGGTAAAAAATCCAACATTGAAAGTTGGAGAAAAAAGTCTTCAAATTTTTATAACTATTTGGATTTCCTGAAATGTCAAACATTGAAAGTTGAAGAAGAACATGTACATTTTCAGACAGATGAAAAAAAAATTAAGGTAAAGAAATGAATCCAGATAATGTTTGGTTTAAAATTTTGTGAGGAACAGAAATCTCATTTGTCCTTTTGGCCCCTTTTATCAGAATGTTTGCTGTGCTGTTGTATAAATTCATGCTTGTTTAATTCTGGCTAATGTGCACACATGTAGACACATGCACACACAAGCATCCATGAATACTCACACACAAAACACAAGCATGCATGAATGTATGTATACACATTCATGAATACATGCACATACCACGATACATGCATGCACACACATGCACATATTCATGTAGACATGTGTAAACACTCATACCAATCCCAGATGTAAGTTGCCATTAAATGTTTCCAAATATGTAGCCTGCACTTCAGCACACGTGCACACAAAGAATATTACAAACAAATACACAGAATTGCATTTGTATGCAAACATGGACTTGTTAACCAAAATATATCTTTTGAAGAGACTGAAAGTGAATCATAGAAGACTATTACTGAGGTATTCAACATGTAACTCATCTTCATTATAATGACAGTTGTATTTTCTTACTGTGTTTTCAGAAATAAGGCGATAGCTGACTACCTGAACGCTAATGGCTTCCACACTGCTCTTGAGCACTTCCAGAAGGAAGCTTCTATGGTGAGTGTGTGTGTGTGTGTGTGTGTGTGAGAGAGAGTGCATGTGTTTGAGAGAGAGAGTGCGTGTGTATGTGTGTGTGCATGCGTTTGCAGTGCCTGCTTGCCTGCTTACCTGCGTTCGTCATGTATGAGGGTATTGCGTGAGGCTGGATTGGGAAAAGCAAATGATTGATTGCTCATGAATTCTTAATTTAATTCACTTTGCTTATTACCCTGGTGACTACCTGTAACCTGTTTTCATGCTTCTCAGAGGATAAAAGGAAGGTTGTTTGGTGTTGATGACTCGAGTCGGGAAAAAGTGAAGTCCTAATGCGTTAGTTTGAATTGAAGTTTATTGGTAGTTTGAGAGCATACAGTATACATGTTCAAAACTGCTTTGAAACCTGTGGAAGGTTGTAATTATTGTATACATGTCTAGAGCTCTGTCACCACCTCTCTCCTAGTCTGTTTTTTTTCTCTCTGTGAATAGACTGCTTACATAGTTGATTATTTAGTTGTATAGGTTTTATTTTTATTTCTCTTGTCATTGCTTGTGTCCCTTTTTACCCTTCATTTGGGGGTAAAACCTTTATAGGAATGAATCGTTTTAAAATTGATTTAATTCAGTTTTCTCTACGTCTCTTGTCTCCCATTCAATCTGTCTTCCTGTTTCTATCTCTGTCACTGTCTGTCTGTCTCCCTATCTATCTGTCTCTGTCTGTCTCTCATTTTCTATCTCTGTCACTATGTCTGTCTGTCAGTCTGTCTGTCTGTCTGCCTCTCTCTCTGCCTTTGTCTGCTTGTCCGTCTCCTCTCTCTCTCTCTCTCGTTTTGTCTGTCTGTCTCTCTGTCTGTCTGTCTCTGTCTGTTTGTCTATGTCTCTCTGTGTCTCTCTGTCTCTGTCTGTCTGCCTGCCTGCCTGCTGGTCTCTGTCTCTCTCACTCTCATTCCCTTTCTTTCTCTCTCTCTCTCTCATTCTCTTTCTCAAATTCCCATTGGTTTGCAAGTTGCCATTTGTGTTTCAGTCAGGAGAAATTGAAAAGAAATACAGTGGCTTACTTGAAAAGAAATGGACATCTGTCATTCGACTTCAAAAGAGGGTAAGTTAAGGAAGTATTGTTTTGAATAGAGATAATAATTCAGTTACATGCTATCTCTGTGTCTGTCTCTGCCTCTTGCTCTCTGTCACTATCTGTCTCTGTGTCTGTAGAGGACATTGCATTCTGAGAAATAGGACTAAATCATGTACCTTGTCTTTAGATATTGATTTAGCTTGTACGAACGCCCCACAAAAACAAGCAGAAAAGAACAAAACACATATTTTAGTTTATTAGAAATTGCAGTCTCCCAGTTGTGACAGAAGAGATCTTGATATTGATTTTTAATATTTTGACCTTTGTGTAAACAAAGAAGGGAAGATACTGACATTTTGTTTTGTGTTGTCCTGCTTTGCCCAGTTAGAAAGTTATGTATAGATTCTAGAAGTTTCTGAAGATATATATGGTGTTCGCATATATTATAGATTTAGTCTTCAGTTAAGTCTGATGATGCTGTCTGAAAGAAGAAAACTTTGTAATGATTTTGTCATTGTTTTGTCAGAGTTACAGTTGTGTTATCTGTTGTTGTGTTTTCATTGTTATTTTGTTTGTTTGTTGTTGTTGTTTTTTGTTTTTGTTTTGGGGGGGTGTTGTCAATGTGACCCTGCTCTGTCTAATGTTTTTGTGTGCATTGAATCCCTTTGTTGCCTTTGTTATGAATTATTTGATTATTTATACCACCTCCCATCTTTCTATTTGTCTCTTCTTTTGCTAGACTATAAACCGAGGTCCTGTGTATTAACGCATGTACAGAACATCATTTATATATGCTAAAACTTGTTCTGCCTTGCAGAAAAGTAGGCTGTTGTGTGCCAGTGGGAATGGATGACAAAATTTACAAAACCACATGCAGATGGGGACTGGATGTGAAAAAAGGCTCACGAGTACTTATTAATTATACTTGAAATAAAAGATTTTAGATTAAAAGAAAAAGAGATAAGATACCTCTCTATCCTGCCCTTCCCTCTTGTTCCCTCCCCCCTCCACTCCCCCTCTCTTATTGTGATTTTTCCTTTGTTTCCATTCATTGTTCCAATAGCTATGGGTTTTGACAGAATCGGTATAATAGCAGTTTAAAAAAAACAACAACCCTCAAATTCTGTCAGCCGTGCTATCTCTATTGTGAAGTAGGTGTTTACATCTTTTATTGTGGGGATGATATACTTCCTCAGTGTTGATAGTAGACCTACATACCGCCTTGTACCTTACACAGTTTGCATGCTAGATATACTAGTGTCATCCATACCATCATTAGTCTTATCTGGCCTTCTGTTCCAGAGAATCACAACAGGAGTTAACCATGTCTGCAAGGTGTTTGTTATGTTTGTTTACAAACCTGGGCTTATCATCTCATCATGAAGGACTTATAGAAGAAGGGATTCAGCACCAGAGTTACCTCAGTTAAAATCCCCCTCAACGAGAGACTCCCAAACTCCAGTATGAACCCCCATTGCCCCATTGTTCTCCAAGGTCAGAAGTATAAAATTTGTAAACTGTAAC
Organism: Rapana venosa; assembly: GCA_028751875.1. Classification (NCBI taxonomy): domain Eukaryota; kingdom Metazoa; phylum Mollusca; class Gastropoda; order Neogastropoda; family Muricidae; genus Rapana; species Rapana venosa. The sequence goes on along the minus strand of CM054157.1, from coordinate 24,691,772 downwards.
TGACCTGTCTGCCTACCAAGTCTTTTCAGCCTTTCGTCAGTTTAAAAAAAGGTTTATCACAATTAGTTTTCTCAGTTTGTGGTTGAGTGTGTGTGTCAAAGTCAAACTTTTATTTTCAGATTGTACATTGAATAAGTAATGCATTTGCTTTTTTTCATCAAGCCATCTATCTTTAAAAAAAAAAAAAAGAAAAAAAGAAAAAAAAGATAATCTGTATATGCAGACACAGAACAAAAACCTAATCAGTGTGTGTGTGTGCGTGAACTTGCATGCATACAGCCCTGTTCGTCCTGATAAACAAGACATTGTGATCTGCACGCAGGTCATGGACTTGGAAGCCAAGCTGGCTGAGGCAGAAAAAGAGGTCAACTCGGGGGCCCCTACCCGTGACCGTCGCTCTCCCTCAGAATGGATCCCTCGCCCTCCTGAACGCTACACCCTGAGCGGGCACCGCAGCCCCGTCACCAGGGTCGTGCTGCATCCTGTCTTCTCCCTCATGGTTTCCGCCAGTGAGGACGCCACTATCAAGGTCAGGGTCGGGGCCGCTTGGGCTTTTGAGTTAACGAGCTCTGTGACTGGCGGGGTGGGGGTTGGGGGCTGTAAGTGTTGTGATTGCTTGGGCTTGTGATGAATGAATGGGTTTGTAGCATGGAAGTCTCCATACACATATGTGCATAGTTGCTGCACTGATCTGATGTTTATATATTATTTAACGTTGAGATTTTTGTTTTAAGACAGTGTGTGTGTGTGTGGGGGGGGGGGCATAATTATGTGCGTGAGTGCAAGTGCATCTGCTTGTATTGTTTTTTCCCATCCCCCACTTACCGCACTCTCATTTTTGGATGTTCTTATCTCCTAGTGCTGTGATCATGCCTACCGGGTGTGTAGGTTTCTTTATTTTTTATGTGCTTTGTTAAAATTTATCTTTATATCAATATATGTTTAGTGTGTATTTGGTAAAGCAGTTTGTTCTGCCTCTGCAAAGGGGAAAGATAGAAATATCCATTAATTTAATTATTATTATAATTATATCATGGTTACATTCATTTCTTTATGTTTATTCTAAAAGTATTGTTTGAATTAGTCATTGCTAGTGGTGATTAAGAACGAAGCTTCTACATTCATGGTTAACGATGTCGTTGATGTGGGTGCAGATCTGGGACTACGAAACAGGGGATTACGAGAGGACGTTAAAAGGACACACAGACTCCGTTCAAGATGTGGCTTTTGATAACACTGGAAAAATCATGGGTAAGTAGCATGTTATTTATAAATTGTGTGTGGTGTCTGAAGTATGTGTGTGTGTGTGTGTGTGTGTGTGTGTGTGTGTGTGTGTGTGTGTGTGTGTGTGTGTGTGTGTGTGTACTTGTGCTTGCATACGTGTACAACCATGTATATGTTTCACTTTTTCTGCTACCTTGTTTTTACTTGATTCAACTGATAGGTATGATTTATTGGTTTTAATTTTATTGAACACAGTCCTAGAAGTGTGCTTGGACCATAAAGCAGTTAGGTTAGCGCATAGGATCCAACACAGGTAATACTGATGCTGTTTACCTGTTTAGATTTTCGATATTAGGACTTCTAACGTCTTTGCTTTAAGAGTCATACCTCGAGTTATTGCTGTCTTGCTGCCTTCCATAAGATTGGTGACATGAGTAGGGGTAGTTATTGTGTTCGCTTTTGGTTGTGTTTTTTTTCTTTTTCTAAAATTCATTTCCTTAAATGTGGAGGGTGGGGGAGGGAATGGTTTGGCTTTATGAAAGAGTTATTGCTTTATCACCACTTTAAGGATTAAAAAAAGATGGCAGCATCAGTTTCAAAATTTTGAAGCTGTGGTCGCCTACACCCCTGAAAATAGTAACTGACAGATGTTTGTTGTTCATTTCTTCAGCTTCCTGTTCGGCTGACCTGACCATCAAGTTGTGGGACTTTACAGGATTTGAGTGTCTCAAGACTTTGTATGGTAAGTCTCTTATGCATGTATGGGCACATGTGCATGCACTCATGCACAGCATGCGCATGCACACAGTTAAACATGCACACACAGACACAGACACACACAACGTGATAAATAAACAAATGTTTTCTTTCTTTTGTTTTATTTTATGTCTAGAGAAAAGATGAAGAAGTGTGAGTTTAACTTTAATGTCAGTAGTTACGGAGCTCTGTGTGTGCGTGTGCGCGCATGTGCGTGTGTGCACGCATCTGTATGTGTGTGTACTTGCACAGTTCTGTGTGTGTTAATTTATATAATTATGACTTCAGTGTTTACCATGATTTAGGCATGATACTCAAACCATATTTAAAAAGCAAGAGGGTTCATTTCAAGAATATACAAAGCATCATATGTTCAGACACTCCTGGTCATTTTGCAAACACACAGGTGGCTACTGTGTACAAAACTGTGACATCCATGTTTTGATATTGACAGGTCACGATCACAATGTATCCAGTGTCACCTTCATGCCTAACGGAGATTTCCTCGTCACTGCTTCTCGAGACAAAACCATCAAAATGTGGGAAGTAGCCACAGGGTGAGGAATGCTTTTGACAAATTTTGGGGAAAAATGGTTTAGTTGGTGATTATTTGCATCGGTTATGGAATAAGATCACAATGTTTTCTCTTTTTTTCCCCCCCCTTTATTTTCTTTCAAGTTGTCAGTCTGTATGGAGTTGTGAAAATGAAGTCTGCTATGTCTTAAAACTGAGGTGTCTGTGGGAAGGGGTTTGTTTTCCTTGGAGCTGTTTACTGGTGGGAAGAGGTTTGTTTTCCTTGGAGCTGTTTACTGGTGGGAAGGGGTTTGTTTTCCTTGGAGCTGTTTACTGGTGGGAAGGGGTTTGTTTTCCTTGGAGCTGTTTACTGGTGGGAAGAGGTTTGTTTTCCTTGGAGCTGTTTACTGGTGGGAAGGGGTTTGTTTTCCTTGGAGCTGTTTACTGGTGGGAAGGGGTTTGTTTTCCTTGGAGCTGTTAACTGGTGGGAAGGTGTTTTCCTTAGAGCTGTTAACTGGTGGGAAGGTGTTTTCCTTAGAGCTGTTAACTGGTGGGAAGGTGTTTTCCTTAGAGCTGTTAACTGGTGGGAAGGTGTTTTCCTTAGAGCTGTTTACTGGTGGGAAGGGGTTTGTTTTCCTTAGAGCTGTTTACTAGTGGGAAGGGGTTTTCCATGGAGCTGTTTACTGGTGGGAAGGGGTTTGTTTTCCTTAGAGCTGTTTACTGGTGGGAAGGGGTTTTCCTTAGAGATGTTGACTTGTGGGAAGGGGTTTGTTTTCCTTAGAGCTGTTTACTGGTGGGAAGGGGTTTGTTTTCCTTAGAGCTGTTTACTGGTGGGAAGGGGTTTGTTTTCCTTAGAGCTGTTTACTGGTGGGAAGGGGTTTGTTTTCCTTAGAGCTGTTTACTGGTGGGAAGGGGTTTTCTTTGTGGCTGTTTACTGGTGGGAAGGGGTTTGTTTTCCTTAGAGCTGTTTACTGGTGGGAAGGGGTTTGTTTTCCTTAGAGCTGTTTACAGGTGGGAAGGGGTTTGTTTTCCTTAGAGCTGTTTACTGGTGGGAAGGGGTTTTCTTTGTGGCTGTTTACTGGTGGGAAGGGGTTTGTTTTCCTTAGAGCTGTTTACTGGTGGGAAGGGGTTTGTTTTCCTTAGAGCTGTTTACAGGTGGGAAGGGGTTTGTTTTCCTTAGAGCTGTTTACAGGTGGGAAGGGGTTTGTTTTCCTTAGAGCTGTTTACTGGTGGGAAGGGGTTTGTTTTCCTTAGAGCTGTTTACAGGTGGGAAGGGGTTTGTTTTCCTTAGAGCTGTTTACTGGTGGGAAGGGGTTTGTTTTCCTTAGAGCTGTTTACTGGTGGGAAGGGGTTTGTTTTCCTTAGAGCTGTTTACTGGTGGGAAGGGGTTTTCTTTGTGGCTGTTTACTGGTGGGAAGGGGTTTTCTTTGGAGCTGTTTACTGGTGGGAAGGGGTTTTCTTGGGAGTTAGCGTATGTTCTGACCTCATTTTCCTGCAGGTATTTTAGTGAAGTTTTTTTTGTTTCATAAATAGAAGTCAATAATAAAAACAAACAACTGTTTTCTTGTTCTTGTTTGTATTTTGAGTTATAACAGAAGCTGCTCCAAGTAAGTGATGTGAAGCAAATGAAGGTCAAGATTTCATTTTTTTTTCTTTTTTGTATACATAATTATGAAACTCATTCTTATGTCAAGAAAGAATAGAATGTTAGACCATAAGGTATTGGTCTGGTATGTTCAATATTGGTTTTTGTTACTGAAGCAGGTGTTCTATTTGTTGTGCTGTGAGTACATTCGAACGTGCCTGACTGATGACTGTTCTGTCTTCAGCTACTGTGTGAAAACTTTTGAGGGTCACAGAGAGTGGGTTCGCATGGTAAAGGTCAACCCTGATGGCTCTCTACTGGCCAGCTGCTCCAACGATCAGGTGAGTTGGTATATCCATCCTCCTCCTCCACCTCATTGTTATCACCTTCGTTTTCATCATCTTCATAACCATCATCATCTCATCACTAGCATCTCTCCCATAACTTAACCTAAGCTGGCTTAGATGGAAAGCGTCACCAAGTGAAAAAAAAAAAAAAGGCATAAAATTAACATGTACTCAAGCTTACTTTCCACTTACTGCTAAAAAATTTTAATGCACGTCAAGCATGACAGAGCAGTCAGTGAGACAGATGTTGGATTGATGTAAAAAACAAAGAAAAGAAGGAATGTGTAATTTATGGAACTTATACACAAATCTTAAATGCCTTTGGCATGCTCATAGCTGCGAAATGAGGGGGGGGGGGGGGGGGGGGGGGGGGGGGGGGGGGGATAGTATTGATAAGAGAATGTTTTAATTTAGGGAACTTATACAAAAATTCAAATGCCTTTGGCATGTATGCTGCGTAATGAGGTGGGGGGGGGGGGGGGGGGGGGGATAGTATTGAAAAGAGCAACACATTCTCCAGACAAAAGGGGTATTATTGTTTACCCCTTTTCATCATGCACAAAAGAAAAATTTATCGCATGCGCACAAACAAACACACACACACACTTTACTGTGTACGTCAGAACAGCCTTTAAACCATGTTGTGTTGTTTCAGAATGGGTGTGTGGTTGGTGTCGAAAAGGAGTGTAAAATGGAGCTGCGAGAAAACCCACAGTGGGGGGTGCTAGCCTGGGCACCGGGGAGCAGCGCTGGCCATCACCCAGGCTGCCAACATGGATGTCAGTACTATGATTTTATCATACCCACTGTTTTATTATTTTTGACCCCCCTTCAGTACTATGTTTTATCATACCCAAATGTGTTATTATTATTGACCCACTTATGTTGTTTCGAAGGCCGTCAGGCCCGTGGGTTTGTGTTAAACACAACGTGTATAGATGACAGTGGTTTTTTTCACCGAAAAAACAAGTGCGAAAATTTGTTATCCAGGCTGGGTCTGTCTGGCTGTCCTCCAAACTTGAAAGTGATGTGTCAGAAAAATGTATCTTTGAGACCCACTGTGTGTGGTGATGGTTTTTGTGGGGGGGTTGAGAAATGTAGATCTTAAAGACCCACATTGTTCGGGTGGAAAGCACAAGTAGTATGGTTTTTTTTTTCAGAAAAAAAGGAAAAACCAGGTCTGTGAGATCTGAGAAACCAGAATATGTATGTCTAAGAACTTTTTTTTTTTCATTTTTTCAAAAAAAAAAAAAAAAGGAACGAAACTTGTGTAGAAATGATAGCCAGATGGGATTCAGTAGTTCATAAAATTGTGCCTTTTTGACAAAAAACTAGACCAGGCGAAGTGAGGTGAGGTGTTTTCTTTTTTAATGAGAAGAATGGGTCAGTTGGGTGCCCAAAATAATTGTGCAAGTTAGTGTGCAGTTTTAACAAACCTTGCATCTGTAAATAGCAAACTTTCCATCTTTTTGTTGCAAACTCTGAAATCTGTGGTAAATCTAGTGTCTGTAACAAAGCTATGTTCTCACCGCTTTAAGCGTATCCGTGTCCATGATGAATGAGCAACAGGCACTGGTGGTGTAAAGATAAGAGTGTTCATTGCACTGCAATCCTGTGTGTCAGGTTTTTTATGTAACTCACAACATACAAGCCCAGCAAGGGAAGACCAGTTTTTACAACTTGCAGAAGCCAGAAATGTCCTCCTTTCACCTGAGTATGTGATGATGTGTTCATTTACATGCTTTCAAGGTTCTGTTTACTCTAAAAATTATTTAATGAAAATGAGAGAGAAGTGTGTGTGTGCGTGTGTGCATGCATATGATGTGCTGTGATGTGATGTGATTTGATGTGCTGTGCTGTGATGTGATGTGATGTGATGTGGTGTCCTGTGCTGTGTTACAGACAAAGAACAAGCAGCTAGGCCCCTTCCTGGCTTCAGGGTCCAGAGACAAGACCATCAAGTTCTGGGACGTTGGCACAGGGATCTGTCTCTTCACATTGGTCAGTGAAAGTACTTTTTTCCTTTTTCTGAAATTAAATGTGGAGGAAGCTGGTTGCAAAATCTTCAGTGGTGCCCCCGTGGTCTACAGGACTATGAGATAGACATGAAGACATGGAAATTAAAACCATGTAATGGGAATAACGATGGTTTTTAGAGCAACTCTTTTTGAGAGCCAAAGTAGAGAAGTATGAATTAAAAACCCACACACATCTGAGATGCATGACTATCATATACATGTGCATTCACATGCACGCATATATCCATATGTGTATGCATGCAGGCAAGATCATGCATGCATGCACACACACACACAGATAGATGGAGCAAAAAAAAGAATTTAGAATGGTGGGCAAAAACGGTTGTTTATGCAAAATCACCATTGGTGAACCTTGGAGCTCTAGCTGAGGAACCCCCCCCCAAAAAAAAATTTTTTTTTTTAATCTTCAAGAGTTTCTTATTGGTCTCTTTTTTTTCTTTTTGTTATTCTTTCTTTGGATATTACTTTGATTATATTCAAGGTGTCGCATGAAATTGATGAAGGAAGAATAAGTGACCTGCAGTTTCTGACATCACTGTTGACTGTACTTTCTTTTCCAGTCACTGTAAGCTTGGGTATGTTTCTGTGGTGTTTGACTAGTGGTTTTTAATATCAGTGTGACTGATAGCACTCTTCATAGTAAGGTTGGGTTTTTTTCCCCCCCTGTGATGTGTGACTTTCAGTTTTTGGTGCTAGTGTTATATGTATCTTAATCACTGAAAGGTAGGGGATTGTGTGTGTGTGTGTTGTGCGCATGCGGTTGGATGGTGGTGTTGTTGCTGTTTTCTGTGATTGAGGATGAATATATCATAACCCAGTCTACACAGGTCCACCCTCCTCTTCCCATTTCTGCAGCCAGCCAGCCAGCCAGCCAGCTTGCTGGAAAGTGTTAAAGGAAGCCGTGTGTGTGTTTTCAGATTGGTCACGACAACTGGGTACGAGGTCTGGTGTTCCACATGGGAGGGAAGTACCTGCTGTCGGCCTCTGACGACAAGACCCTGCGCATCTGGGATCTGCCGAACAAACGCAACCACAAGACCCTGCAGGCCCACTCCCATTTCGTCACCTCTCTGGGTAGGTGGTGCCTCTGTGTCTGTGTGTGTGTGTCTGTGTTTCTCTGTGTTTCTCTGTGTTTCTGTGTCTGTGTGTGTGTGTGTGTTTCTGGTGTGTGTGTGTGTGTGTGTTTCTCTGTGTGTGTGTGTGTTTCTGTGTGTGTGTGTGTGTGTTGGGCAGGAGCTTGTGTGTGTGTGTGTGTGTGTGTGTGTGTGTGTGTGTTGTGTGTGTGTGTTTGGGGTATCATGGTGTGTGTGTGCACGTAAAGTAGGTATGGGGTGGTTTGTTGTGGTATATGCTTGCTTGCGTGCTAGTGAGTAGGCAGTAGATACTTGTGTGCGTTAGTGTGTGTATGTATACATGTGCCTGAGTGTGTGTGTGTGTGTGTTGTGGGATAAGCACAATGAAGGTGCACTTCTGTCTGACCCTTGTTTGACCAGTGTTAAAGACAACTGAATGATGAGAGTTTTGCTTGCTGGTGTGGCAGACTTGCACAAGACGTCCCCCTACGTGGTGACCGGGAGCGTGGACACAACGGTCAAAGTGTGGGAATGCCGCTAACTACGGCCATTGCTAGGACAAGGTGCAAGGGCAACACCATCTCCCCCCCCCCCTGTCTTTCTCATCCCTTCTCCGGCAAGGGAGATCTGTTCTGCACCTACGGGCTGAAGCAATTTACTCCAATGTCAACTGGAAAGAACACTCCTAAGGAGTGAAAGGGTTCCACCATAGATTTTGAGATCAACTGACAAGGACACCCCACCCCCACCCCCTCTTCCACCCCCCTCCCCTGCCCATCCAGAGGTGTGAGCAGGACATTTTTGGTCAGAACTGTGAACAACTGTGCAGAGAGTTTAATGTGTAGATAGTTTCTTCTCTTCCTTTTTTTAAAATTCAGATCTGTCTTTTTTTGTCTTGTCTGTAAAGCAAAACACGACTGACGTCTTGTTCTCCTCCTGTCTCTGCGTTACAGAAGTATCTTGTGTGAGTTTGGAGCCACCACTGTTTACACCATACAATCTTTTCCCCCTCTGTCACTTTCACTTTCTTTTTTCTTTGTCTTCTTTTCTTTGTATGTTTTTGAATTGCCATACTTGACCCCAGCTCCTGAGCCCCCACCCCCACCCCCCCACTTCCTCCCTCAAAACATTGTTTTGAACAACGGAAACAATTGAACAGTATGTCTACACTGAAGTAGTTGTAGTTTTTAATTTTGTTGATGTATGGACATTGTTTATGTTACCGATGATGGGTATATGCTTTCACGTTATGTCTTGCCGTGTAGAGTTTTGCGAGTGGAAAGCTAAAAGAGATGTTGAGTGGGGAGAAACGTCTTATAGAGGGCTCTGCAGGTACTGGACAGATCTTTATGAAAACCATTGTGTTCCTAGGTAGTTCAGCCCTCTGTCTGTTGCTGTGTCCTTACTCAAACCAAAAAATAGTCAACATCAGAAAAGGACAAACAAAGTATATCAGAAACTAAGACCCCCCCCTTTTTTTTGTGTGGTTTGTTTTGCTTATAATAGTGAATCGGAAACTGGTTTTGTATTCATCCTTGTCTGTATAATGACCACGAAACATTATCTGGTGATGAAATCGGGTTTTCTTATATCTCTCAAAGATCTTGTACCCTGGGTAACTTTTTTGTGTGTGTGCTCGTGAACGCTGTGGTATGTTTAGTTAGAAACCACATACAGTTTGTGTTCTATGTATCCTCGTTATTGACTGTAGTGTACAGAGCTGTATGCGGGTATGGAAGACGTGTACAGTCAGAAAATACATGACAAACAGGATAATGGATTTCCTTTGTGTTGTGTGATGTGTTTGGAGGTATGATATAAGCATCGGTTTATATTAAGACAGGTGACTATAAATTAGCAGTGCAAGTGATTGAGAAAGTAAGTACAAGAAGAGAGGACTAAAATGGAAGATGAATGAGAACCTCAAAAACAAAAACAACAGTTCCTCGTATTTTTTGTTTCTGTGTTTTGATTATAAATCTGTCATGATGGAATCAATATCCTGTGTTTGTTGTTTTGTTTTTAGAGTAGGTTTGTAGATGTACGAGTCAAATTGATCCATGTATGTTGTGATAGAGTTAGTGTAGTTCGTGATGGTGGCATCCATTTGCTTCCCATGCCCACAATATGCATGCGTCGTTGTTATCACCCCTGCCGCCGCCTCCGATCCCTGGTCATGTGACATGGAACATAGGCACATGAAAGGAATATTCGTCTTCATGCAGGGATCACTTTGTTCGACCCAAAATCAAAAGGCTGTTAATTTTTTTTTGGGAGGGAGGTTTTTTTTCCCGTTTGTTTTGTTTTGTTTATTTTTTCTATGCCTATTCTTTCACTTCCTTTTCTTTCTTTTTTTTTTCCTTCTCCTTTTTTTATTTTATGAAGGAAGGGGAGTGGAGATGATGTCTTGCATTTTTTTTCTCCAGTTCTGAGGTACTTTTCAGATTTTTTTTTTTCCATTTGTATTTTTTTTTAAATTGCATCTGTATTTCTGACATGTTTAGAAGTTTGCGCTGTATATACTCAATGTGTGATATTCTTGTTCAATGGCATTGTCTTGTGTTTGTGTGACCAAAGATAGGCTGCCTCTTCTATTATCAAATACGACTGTGTTAATGCCGGTTTATGTTCCTGCTTTCGGTACCTCTGAAAAGATGAAATGAACACAGAAGGGAGATGCTAAAATTTTTCCCAACATGCTCATCAGTGAAACCCCCACATTTCACAGGCTACAAAGACACATGCAAACTTTGACTGCATTAGCACATAACAGACACACAAGATTAGTGAATTGACAGATAAGGAAATTCAAAAAGGAATATCTATGATTAGAGAAAATGATTAGAGAGAGACAAATATAACTGCATCCTTAATGTGTCTGTACCCATAGAGTTTATGCTAGTACCAGCAGCTCTTGTCACCTACCTACTTCTCTCTATCTCTCTCTCTCTTAGTCTTGTCACCATAAATCAGCACCCTTCAACCCCCCCCCCCCCCCCCCCCCCCCCCCCCCCTTCCACCTCTTTTCACCACTTGCCATCTTATGCTAGAAACGGTCCTTCAGTTGCCGCAAGAGTAACCAAATGTATATATGGTAAATTGACAGCAGACTTGCTTCATTTTTTTCAGACTGAGGAATGTGTGTGTATGTGTTGGTGTATCCAGTCTGCCTGCAATGTTGGCGTAGTGGCCATTTTATTTATTTGGACTCATTTCTCGTGCTCATGAGTGGTTTCACCCAGTGATAATCTTGACTCAGTGGATGTGCTGGTGCACTGTAGGCATGTTTGTGTGTGAGATATGCACTTTCTTTTGGAGGGAGGGGTAGGGGCTACTTCATGAAACGGGCTTTTTCTTTCAGTCTGTGAACCAATTTTGCATTATCTGTTGGTCTGTTTCTCTATCTCCATCTCTCCCTCTTATACTGCCTCTTCCTTCCTTTTTTTTTTTTTTTAAATCCATCCTGTTGTTTTCTTATGTAGGTTTTGTTAACTGTTGCCTGTCATATATACATATATTTTTTAGTTGTTTCAGTTATTGACCTGTTGAATGATGTATGACTATTTTTGCTTCAGTTTTGTTGGCCATTTGCACAAGTGAATGAGAATGTGTGTGTGTGTGTGTGTGTGTGTATACACATGTGCATGTGAATTGCAATTTGAATTGAATTTGAGGGAAGAAAGGCCATGGGGCAGTTGGACTGTTACAAGACGAGAGTGAAGCCATCCATTTACATGTGAACATTTTTGTTGAACAGTCGTCCTGTTTGGTTTGTTATGGATCGAGCGTATGTCTTAGGAGTGTTACTCTGCTAGTTTTTTGTGTGTGTTCTTTTTAAAGATGACTGTAATCAGCTTGTTTGAAATTTTTTTGTGTAATAGGCTTTTTTGTGTTTTTTTGTTGCATGTTTTGTATATAGAAACACTTCATGTGGTTTCACTTCAGTAGCCATTCTTTCTCTCCCTTCTTCCCCACCCACCCACCCAACCCATCAAGCTCCCCCACTTTTTGCTCTCTTTCCTCCCCACTTTCTTGGAGGACTTTGATTTTAACAATAAAGTAATACGTCTGCATTCTATGTCAGTTGTGAGTCTGCTGATCGCTTGAATGTGTCCCAACATAAATACTGTGTTCAGGTATTGCTTGACTGTAGGCTGTCTCTCTCCTGTCGAGTTGCTTCTGTTGTTTGTCCCAGTGTGGCCTCTGAGGTCGCTGTGTGTGGGGGGGTGCTGAGAACAATATGACTGGATTGGCTGTCTGCCTTTGCCGTGAGAACTGTTGCATAATTTTGATGTCCTGATGAAAGAAGATGGTGTGCATTGTGTTTGGCCTGCTGGGCTTTTTGTTCATCTTTGTCAACAGTCTCTCAAAGTATGATCCAGATGTATTGAAATGCCACAGACTGAAACATAAGTTTAATACTCTGCAACAAAGAATAATAAAGATTTTTTTAAAAGAAAGTTTTCTTCTTTCATGTGCTTGTATCTTTAAAATCAACCGCCTTTTCATTCTGTCTGCAAGATTTCTATAACAAGAAATGAGAAATTTGTATTTCATAGTTGTTAGGTAACCACTTGTAATCTTTCAGTTTGATATTGAGCTTCTATTGCAATCCGTGAAAGATAATGTTTCAAGTACATTGGTATGTAGCTGAACATGCTCTTTCCAAGACCAAATTTTAATGAAGATACATTGTTCATCCCATGAAGGACAGTGACAAGCAAGAACTCAACATTTGGCAGGCACACAGTGCTACAGAGGTCACAGCCTTAAGATTACAAATGGATCTGGCCGTCAGATGATAAGTCCTCCACACATTTTCACGTACCCTTACTTGGAATGAACATTTCTGTGTTTGGAGTACGTAAAATCCCCAAGTTTGGTTTTTGTTCAGTTCAAAATATTTACACACTCAGTCACATCGATGAGAGAGGTGTTATTAGTCCATGCTTTTGCAGAAGTCTGTTTACTTGTCTCTTCTTCTGAGTTACAAGGTGTTTTTTTTCTAACCAGTTGTGTGGTTTATTCACTGTGAGGTGGGACAATGAAAGCATTCCTTGATAGTGGTGGAAGGATCCTTACACATGCTAGAAGATAATTATGTGGTTGTTAAGTATTTATCACTCTTCAGTGTTACACTAGTTTCACATCTCTTTGGACTTTTTTCTGTTGCTCACGCTCACTCTCTCTCTACGGTTCTTGAGATTTTGTTTTTCCCTGTGTCTGTTATAGATTTTTAACTCCTCTCTACTGCATGCCTAGGAAGTTTTGGATAACTGAGATAGCCACTGTCATTGCTTTATGATTGTACTATGTTTTAAAAATCAGTTGTCATTTGTGGTGTGTACTTAGCCTACATTGCATGGCTGGATCTCCTTAAGCTTTATGTCACTGTGTGGTGGGTCTGTGAGCTGCCGAAGACAAACTGTTGACTTGGTTCTGATGTGGACGGGTGATATTGATTGTGTCTTTTGTCTCAACTGTCTGTTCAAGTTGGGGGGAGGAGGGGGGTAACAAAAGAAAAAAAATGTTTTAAAACATACAGTATTGGAAACCATTCTTGTGCATCACGATTGTAGCATCACGTCAAGCATTATTTTTTTTTGTCTTCAAGAGTGGTTTAAGAGCACTGCACAAATATGTTGAGATGTCCGCTGCAGTTTGCAGACTGTTCAGATTTTGAGGGTATTTTTTTAAACTTGTGTCATAGTTTCAAGGATTTGTTACAGAGTTACGCCTCATCCTCAGTGTTAGAAAGTTTGTGCAGGAAATGTCATTATGAATCGCTTAACATCGAGGCTAAAAGTCCGCTTCTCTGCAACCTTTTTTGTCTTTTTTTCGGAGCACCTACACTTTGCCAAGAGTAACCCTAGTAGACAATAGTGGCCAAAAGAGCTGCTTAGTGAACGAGGATGCTGAATTGCCGTGTGTCATACCTTCGTTTGGTTGGTGTTGGGTAGTGGGGTTACTGGCTTCGACAGAACTTGATGCTGTAAGTCCTGATCGGCATTATGACATTGTGAGATTGCATTGTTTTGAATTATCCTCAGCTGGCTGTTATATTACTGTATCTGCATTATGATGGTTGATTTGATGATTGTACTGTACATAGCACCCAGATTTTGAGCTGTCGCACTGTGTTGTCTGTGAGCCACATCTTGCATGACAGTGATATTACACACACACAACACACACACACACACACACACAACACACACACACACACACACACACACACACACACTCAGCAACTCATGAGCTTTGCAACTTACATCATGCCCCCTTCCCTGTGCCCCTGCCCTCCTCTTTCCATTGTGCTGTTGTTCTGATTTGTCTTTCTCGCCTTTCCAGACCTCGTCTCTGCACCTTTCGGTATCTGTCAGTGTATGTGCTGAGCTTTCAGTTTTTTGCATGTTCAGTGCTGATAGCAATTTTTGTGATTCCCCCCTCCTCTCGCCTTTTTGTCTCTCCCCTTCAACGATGGATACCTATTTTCTGCTGAACTGAAGTGGTTTTTGTGTTCTCAATTTTGTACCAAGCCAGGACAAAAAAAGTTATTCCAGATCAACTTTATCAAAGTGATTCACCCACACTAGACTGGGCCATGGCTTAAAAAATACTATCAGAATGGTGTTATTCTTTTCTTTCTTAAAATAAAAAAAAATTATTTCACAGAAGCAGAGAATCAAGACTACAATGCTGTTCTTCATTTTGAAGAGAGTTACTTCCCATGCTCTGCAAATTTTCAGATACGGTACTTGTGAATCATTCTGGTGAATGATTCTCACAGCTGGTGTGGTGGAAGATAGTTGGGCTGTGGCTGTATATATGCCATGAAGGTGAATATTATCCAATTTATCTGGAAGGTAGTTGTCTTATCTTCAAGTCTGTAAACGTGTCCACAAATGGAAAGTAAGTAATGACTTGGGATTATCAATTTGATCCCTAGGTGCTGTGAGAGAAAGAGAGAGAGAGCACTAACATCTTCAGACCAAAAAAAAGTTGCCACTCTGTTGGTTCAAAGCTTAAGCTATGATTGCTGCTGTAAGTCATTTGGTTGACATTATAGTCACAATGCAGACTTCATTATCACTGAAGTAGCATAGAACTGTTTTAAGCACCGACTGCTTAGGTCTGCAGTTAACGTACTAGTGGCATTTCATATTCCATTGCTTTTCAAATAGCTCGTAACTCCCTACATTGGAGTAAGAGAGAGAAAGTCAACTTTCGATCGCCATATTTTTTTTTCGCGATTTTTCTCTCTCAACAAGCCCCAGGAGTTTACCATGGTTTATTTTCTCAATGATCATCTGAGGTAGTTTTGTTTGTTTTTCGTTTTTAAATCATTGGTATTGCTGTATATTGCACTTCAGAGTTCTTGGCATCTTAAAGTTGCATTGCCAGCAAAGATGGAAAAAAGAGCAAAGAAGATGGAGCATGTAAGTTAATTTGCCTGTCGGAAGCCACATGCTTTCCTGTCTCAAGATTTACAATGCACAAATATCTTCCCTCGTCTTCCTAGTAGTGGAAATAGAGGAACCATTTTGAACACGTAATACGGATGTCTTTTTCCCCCTCCACACATGATTGTAGCCTATACAAATATGAACATGTTATGATGTGGCTGAACATTGAATATAATATCCACAAGTAAATAATTATGTGAAAAAGTTGTGTTGCCTGATTTCATAAGATTTTGTTTCTTCTGCTTCCATACAAAGTTGTCTTCTGCCTTTCTGTTTCTCTCTTAACACCCCCACCCCCAAATTCTTTCCTGTTCACTCCCCCTGCAATTAATTGCCCAACCTCCATGCTTGTAAACTGTATTGCCTGAAATTTTGTGTCTGCCATGTACAATGTACAGACTGGTGACAGTGCTGTTCGGTCTGCCACTGTAGAAGATGATTGATGTTCTGCTATGACTACAATACTACTACTACTACTACTACAACACTACCACGACTACTATTTCTCCCTTGTATTATTCTGTCTGTCTGTCTGTCCCAGTCATGATTTATCAGGTTTTATTCCATGTCTGTGGCCTGCATCGCTCATAGTACATTTTGGTGAATAAATCATCAGTTATGTCGTCACTTGCTCTCTGTGTGTCTTTGTGTTGAGAGAGCTACAGAGAGAGAGAGAGCTAGAGAGAGAGAGAGAGAGAGAGGGTGTATGTGTGTGTGTGTGTACATACGAAGATGATTGAAAGTATAAATCTGGATAGTAAATGATACACAAGGCTTGAGCAAGCTCTGAACTGGGTTGTGCATGAGAAGAGACTTGCTCCCTGTCTCTGCCCTCAAATACAATCCATTGGCACATTGGTCATTATGCCTGGCAGAATTGTCATTTAAAGCATATGTCACATGAAAAACCCAAACCAAAAACACAGCAAAAAACAAACAAACCCAAACAAAAACACTGGCACTGTATTGCGACGAGCCATTGTGTTCCTGTTCCTCGGCTAGAGCTGCAAGGTTCAGCCATGGTGAGATTTTGCGTATGCGACCGTTTTTACCCGCCATGAAGATAGCTGCCTGACTTTGGGGATGGTGTCTAAACACGACACCCGTGTGCATATTGTCATCTGTTCTTACTGGCACAAAATGGCATACTCTTCCAAAAGGCAGTATGGGTTTTTAATGTGTGCACAAGTTCTTCATACATTCATACATAGGGCCTCGATTTTTAGTCTCATGTGAAGGACTTTTGAGGAGTGGAGTTAGTACTAATGTTAATTTAATGGTAAAATTCCCGAAAACAGGCACCTACGTGGTGGCTCAATCCCAGGCCATCAGATCAAGAGCATAATACTCTAACCACTAAGGCTATCCCGCCCCCAGACATAGGGTTTGAATGTCATCTGACTGAAGGACATGCTAGAGACAGCATGGCGTCAAGACCAATGTTTGGAAAATTCATCCCAAGCTGCAAGCTGAGCGCGGACTTTAACCCTCACTGTCAGATTACTCCAGATCACAGCTTCAGCAGTAACCACTGAGCCAAGCTGCGCCTCCTTCATTCCATGGTGTTCCTAGCCCCACAGTACACCAAGACCGTATCCAAAAACTTAGGAAAGCATTCACTTCGGATTCACTACATTCTATTCCCCTCAAATATCAAGTGACAACCTGAAATATCTCACACAACACACACACACACACACAATTAAATGACATAGTACCATTTACCATTGTAAATTATTTGACTCCTTCTGACATAAAACTAGGCCGTGCTGATGACTAGGCAAATGTGATTCTGCAAAATCATTCCCAGATCACCATCCCCCCCCACCCCCAAATCCTCCCAAAATGAAACAAAACACTCCAAAAAGCATAACAACGATGGCTAACTCTTAAAAAGTAACTATAAAGTATATATGATTTTGAAACAACAGTTTACTAAGAAAATTTTTTTAAAATGCCAGAAAACTCTTGTCTTTTTCTGAGCATTTAGAATTGTTATTTTTGATGCATTATATAATAAATAATTTATAACCATGCTCTAGATAATTATGTAACTTCACTGATGAACGGGAGTAAAAAAAAACATGAGGAAAACCGAGGTCATTTTGACCACCACGGCATCAACAATATTTACGATGGGAGGCAATTCCTAAGTTCTTTTTCTGACAGAGGTTATTTCCCATTATATTGTAATTTCTTGAAAGTGTCGTCTGTATTATAACTAGGTGAAGTAGTTATGATGCAGCATGAAACGGCAATGTAAACGTATCATGAACGGTAAGAATATAGGCATATACTTTTATTTTTTAAAAAATCTCGTTTAGTTTACTAAAGGAGAAGGCAATGACAATAATAATGGAGGTTTTTTTTGAGAGTTTTCCTTCTTCCTTGTAGAGGAAGCACAAGGTTAAGGTGCTTTACATAATGAACGTAACAGATACCTACAACCACAATCTCATAATCATTACAAAATATTCATGTCATACTCTACATTCCTTCCTCCTACATTTAATCTTTCTCACTCACCTTCCACCCCTCTAACCTATTTTAATAATATATCGCCCCCACCCCCACCCCCGGTCCCCCAACACACATCACAGACATACTAAATGAAAACTACTGGTGGGTTAAAGAAACTGTATAAAAGATGTGGAAGAAATGAGTGTTCAGACTGGCACTGAAGGAAGAGATTGAAAGAAGAAAGGGAAGAAGGATGGCGGACATACTTGGGTTGAGTACGAGTATTCCTGTCTAGTAGTAAGTGATTTTTATTCCTGAAGATGTACAGCTAGTTCTCCGCAAAGAATTTATAAAATAATGTAAATAAATTAATTGATAAATAATGAATAAATGATTAGTAAATTAATGTATATAACTGATGAAACTGATTTAAGATTCTTTCTAATTTAAACACTGTCCCAAAGAATTAAACAGTATACATTAAGTAAAATGAAAAATTTATTAAATCAACCTTTCACACATCGTACTGTTTATCAGTTCTCACACTTAACTTAAAAACTTGGAACACTGCAGTTGCATCTAACCCCCAAAATACAACAATTCAAACAACGACCTAACAACCCTAACCACCTCCCAAAGAAACAACACACAAACCAAAAAAAAAACAACAACCAACAGTATTCGTGAACAAGTGAACTGGCGCAGTTACACACCATCCCAAAAGAACAGGGTGCAGCTGGTATATTTGTCGTCACCAGCGGCGCAAGCTTACCTTCTACAACAAAACAACAACACACACAACAACACAACAGTGGATAAAGTGTTGACATATTCAGTCCTTCCGCATGTTATCCTACACAAAAAAACCTTAACTAACAACTCAACTGAGCGTATTTTCAGTTTCAAAACGTCCTCTCACAAATTATATCAACGAAAGCTATGTGTGCGTTGTGTGTGTTTAGTGTGTGTGTGTGTGTGTGTGTGTGTGTGTGGAGAGAGAGAGAGAAGAGAGAGAAGAAGAGAGAAGAGAGGAGAGAGAGAGAGCCTGATGTGTGTCATGGGATCTTTCTTCTGTTTGAATGAACCCATCTGAGGAACTGTCTGGGTATGAGGTCAATCCAAAGTTAATCTACCAAAAACTAAAAAAAAATCCTTTAAAGATATCTCAGTGAATAGGAACTTGAACCTGGCTAGTGGTGTCAAATCCAACATTTACTACAGGATAAAATCTCCTTTAACGGATATCTCAGTGGATACAAATTTGAACCCATGCCCTCTGTTCACAAAAGCGACACTCTAATCATTAGGCCACCCCTTTCCCCCTCCCGATTTTGATCAAGTACATAAAGACGGTAGAAATGGAGTTCACGCAATTTCAATGTTGCGCATTATGAAAGATAGATAGTATACAATGTACATTTATTTTACAAGCAGAGAGATGTAAAAACAACCAACCAACCAACCAAAACCCACGAAAAAAAACCCTACCCCTAACTAACCCCCCCCCCCCCCCCCCCCCCCGACCCCCCGAAAAAAAAAAAAAAGCCAACACCGGAAAGAAGTTTATCATGTACCCCTTATCAGTATGAGTGGAGTTTTAAGACAAAAATGGTTTGTTTGTTTTTCTTTAAAATTAATTTGATTTTATTGCATTGTATATCACTATAAGTCACGGCAGAGTTCTCTGCGTGAAATTCAGGATGCTCTACCCGGGGGAGAGCGCATCGCCACAAGAGCAGCGCCTCCCATTATTTTTTGTGCGATGTTTCCAGTCTGCGTGTGTATTTGTTACCCTATCAGAGTGGCCTTTTTCTATTATAAAAAGGCTGTTCATCTAAGTATTCTTTGACTGTGAACTGTTCGATACATGTTTTATAACTGATGATCAAACTAAGTTGTCATTTGCCAAGTGAGCATTTCTGTTTTTTGTGTACATGTTTGTAAAATAAAGCATAATTTGATAGAAAATTATGTGTAATTTGATAACAAACTTGCAAAATTTGTTGCTAAAGTAATCAATCGTATTATGAGAAAGATGCTGTATTTATTATCAAAATAATTTGCTATTTGCTATAAAGATACTGTATCAGATGCTGTCAAAGGAACGTATCCTGTCTTGTGGTGGTCCTAACTGAAAGCAAACAAAACTTAAGAAGACAACACACAACAAAACCACAGACAAAAAGTTTCTCACATAGAGAGAGAGAGAGAGAGAGAGAGAGAGAGAGAGAGAGAGAGAGAGAGAGAGGAGAGAAGAGAGACAGACAGACAGACAGACAGACAGACAGATAGACAGACAGTTTTATGTCAGTGACTTAATAACCCTAGCGACAGCGGGGATTTATGACTAAAAAAAATCCAATAACAAGAAAACCATATAAGGAATTGAAGCATTTTCTGCAAAACTCAGGACACAAACTCCACAGACTAGCCTCAGAGAGAGAGAGAGAGAGAGAGAGAGAGAGAGAGAGTACACAGAACAGAGAGAGAGAAGGATGAAGAAGAACTATTCAGGAACAGAAAAGCAGGCATACTTTTTTCAGGCCTTGCCCTGATAGGGATATCAACAAAACAAGGAAAGACAATATGATTTTTAAAAAAAGAAGATATAAGAATACAACCGTAACTGACCTGAACATAGCAAAGATACAAAGTATTAGAAGAGAGGAGAGAGAGAGAGAGAGAGAGAGAGAGAGAGAGACACAGACAAGACAAGACAAGATGATAATACTTTTACCTGGGCCATGTACAAATAAGGAAAGTGGACAAGAGAACAGAGGGCTTCTCCATCCATCACCCCCTGTCACTGTTACCGACTTCATTAACCCATCTCTTCCCTCTTGTCTTCATCCTCCTTGTCCTACCCCCTCCCCTCACCCCCCAACACACACGTGAGCGAGCACGCACGCATGCACACACACACGTCTGCTCTCACACACACGAGCACGCACGCACACATACACGCGAGCGCACGCGCGTACACAGTATCAAGCTTCAATTCCTTTTACCCTTTTCAGGGTATGGAGGACACAGTCACACACGCAGGCACGCCGCCACACACACACACACACACATTTCACACACAACACCACGCACAGCACACACACACACACACACACCACGCACACACCAGCACACCACACACACAACACACACACGACCACGCACCACAGCGCGCAGCGCGCGCGCCTCTTCTTTTCAACTGACTCATCATCGGCTTTGCTCCTTCTTTTGGCAAGAAGGAGGGGAATATAGTCAACACGTTTCCACAAATAGCACGCGTCCATCATAACTGTTTCTCAAATTAATGCATTTCATGAGTTAATCAAGTCAGCAGGAAGACCGAGATTTTTGCCCTGGACAACACACACCACACACACACACAACACACACAGACACACACACACACAACTCACTACACACACACACACACACACTACGCACACACACACACACACACAGACACACACACAACACACACACACACACACATACAACACACACACGCAACACACCATACACACACACACACACAACACACACAGACACACACACAGTACACACACACACACAAACACAACATACACACACACGCGCAGCACCCACAGACAACACACACAGAACACACACAACAGACACACACACACACATACATACACAGCAACGACACACAGTCATAACAACACACAAACCACACATCACCACCACACCACACACAACGACACCACACACATACACTAGACCACCACACAGACATACACACAACACACATACAAACACACACCACAGATGAAGATGAAAGAGAAAGAAGAGAGAGAAAAAGAGAGACGAGAAAGAGAATAGAAGAAGAGAAGAGAAGAGAATTGTGCCCGTATACAACTACACCACCACCACGCATGCAGACCACCTATCCAGCACACAGACTGCACATAACACAACACCACCACCACGCATGCATACAACACGCATGCAGCACACAACTTGCAGACACACACAACACACACGACAAAACAAACACACAAACAGAACACAACACACACATCACAACACATCAACAACCCCCGCGTTCGCACGCAGCACACACACACAGCACTCTAAAATTATTAACTACAAACATGTATTTAAACAAACATAACTTAATACTGACACAACCATCCCACTTACTGCACACACCTCCCTCCCAACACACACAGACTGCCAACCTATACATTTTCATTCAACTAATTATTTGCTCAATATGAAAAAAGAAAATAATTTAACAACAACAACAAGAAATCATAACACGCACTCTGTCAATTCCAATTCAATCGACTTATCTAATTTACTAACCCCCCCCCCCCCCCCCCCCGCACACACACACACACACTCGTGGCATCAGCACGTCACGCACGTCACGCACGAAGACGCACACACACACACACTCTGCAAAATTAAAATTTTTGAAATGAACCAGATCAGCAAGTACTATCTTTCAAATTCCACTCAACATCAAAGCCGTGTTTTTAATACCCTTGTTCGTCATCATAAGACTAGTAATGTCTGCTCTGCCCGCAGCAGTCATGATTTGGGGATTTCAGTGTTATGTTCAGAAATGTCAATGCATAACGAAAAAAGCCTTGAAAAATGAACAACCAGTCTCCCTACCTACCTTCACCCTATTCCGCCTCACCTTCACGTACACTTCGTTAAACGTTTGCAGGAGGGACATTCCATGATGAAAGGAAAATTCATCCCCTAGAACAGACATACTGCATTTCGAACATACTCTTGTCTTCCTGTGGAATATAATTAATAATAATAATAAAATAAAAAAAATAATAATATATGAATATAAAATACATAATCTTATAAAGTAAAATATAAGCGCTCAGATGACTTCTTAAAATTTTAAAAATGAATAAGCCTTAGATGCTTTTTTATAACATAACCAGTGCTTTTCCCGTGGGGTATGCAGTTTTGTAAATTTTGTCATCTGTTCCCACCGGCACGCAATGGCCTACTCTTTCGAAAAGCGTAACAGGATTTAACGTGTGCGCAAGATGTTCTGCATGCGTTCGCACACGGGACCTCGGTTTATAGTCTCATCCGAAGGACTTTTATGGACAGACAGAGAGTCACAGACACTGAGTCAGAAAAACACAGACAGACATACAGCCAGCCAGCCAGCCAGCTAGACAAACAGACAGATAGATCGAAGGTAAAAAAAACAGCCAAAAGGAACACGGAAGACTGTAGCATGAGGCCGGTACCACCACCACCACAACCACCATTACCACCAACACCCCCCCCCCCCCCCGCCCCTCTCGCCCCCCCCTCCCCCCAGGCCATCAATAATTGGGCAATAACAAGCCTGTGCACTAACGGTCAGGGTGTACCGTGTCCTCCCCATCACAACCACCTGCCTGGCAGAAAAAACGACACCCTCTTTATTGACTACTGGTTGATTTAGTGTGTGTGTGTGTGTGTGTGTGTGTGTGTGTGTGTGTGGTGTGTGTGTGTGTGGTGGGGTGGGTTGTGGTTGTGTGGTGGTGGTGTGTGTTGTGTGTGTGGTGTGGTGTGGTGGTGTGTTGTGTGTGTTGTGTGTGGTGGGGTGGTGTGTAGTGTTTGTGTGGTGGTGTGTGTGGTGGTGTGTGGTGTGTGTGTGTGTGTGTGGTGGTGGTGGTGGTGTGTGTTGTGGTGGTGTGGTGTGTGTGTGTGGTGGTGGTGTGTGGTGTGTGTGTGTTGTGTGGTGGTGGTGGTGTGTGTGTGTGTGTGTGTATGGTGGTGGTGGTGGTGTGGTGGTGTGTGTTGTGTTGTGGTGTGGTGTGTGGTGTTGTGTGTGTGTGTGTTGGTGGGTGGTGTGTGTGTGTTGTGTGTGGTGTGGTGGTGGTGTGTGTGTGTGTGGTGTGTGTGTGTGTGTGTGTGGTGTGGTGGTGGTGTGTGTGTGTGTGTGTGTGTGTGTGTGTGTGTGGGTGTGTGTTGGTGTGTGTGTTGTGTGGTGTGTGTTGTGTGTGTGTGGTTGGTGGTGGTGTGGTGTGTGTTTGGTGTGTTGTGTTTTGTGTGGTGGTGCTGTGTGTTTGTGTGTGGTTGCTTTGGTTGGAGGTTGTTTTTGTTGTTGTGTGTTCACTTTTCTGTCTGGTGTTGTTTGTTCTGTTCGTTTGTCTAGTCTGCTCTGTCTGGGTTTTGTGTCTTCAGTTCCTGCTGCCTGCATCTCATGTGTCTCTGAGTATCGATTCTTTGTGTTCGAATCTCCAGTGTTCAATGGGTGATGAACAGAGTCATTATTCTGGGACCCCACAATGTTAGCAACGTAACAACACACATATGCACGTCATTCATGAACAGAGCTACCTAGGCCTCTGGCTGTGGAAGGAGAATCAAATTGTTTTTCACTACTGAACTGTGGGATAAAAAAGCTACAACACAAAAAACATATAATAATAATAATAATAATAATAATAGATAATAATAATAATGTAAGGAATTTATACAAAGCCATGATCTTAGGTCTCATCTATACTGACTATGTGGTCAGAAAGTCGGCTGAATTAGCTGCATATTGACCTAAAGTTTGGAGATCATCGACAGTCGAGTGTGTTTCTGAATAATTAGCCTATGTTTAACAGTGTTGACATCCAACTGATGGAAAACTATTCTCATTTCTAGCTCTTATGTAAGCAATTGTCTCTGGCAAAATGTTCGTAGAAAGAAAAGCCACGCTGGTAGGGAAACAAATACATTTGCAAACAGGAAAAGAAAAAAACAAAACGGATGGTCTGCTCTTATGGGGACACGCTCTTTCTGGGGAGAGCAGCCTGAATTCATTAAAAGAAATCTGCTGTGAGTGAAGGTGGTATTCATTAAAATTCAATTTCAATTGAAGGTTGTCAAAGTGTGCTCATTTCACCTGTGATACAAAGGAAATTGTTAAGATAGACAGACAGAAGTAAACCGAGAGAAAATAAAAAAGAAAGAAAGAGAAGAAAGAAAGAGGAAGAAAAGAAAGAGGGAATGAAGGAAAGAAGGAAAAATTGAAAACGAAACGCGATCCTATTTTGTCTGAGGTGTAGGTTGTTAAAATGTGCCACGTACCCCACTCCTTTCAGCCGTGAAAGAAGAAAGAAAGAATGAATACAGAAAAGAAAGGGAAGACAGGAGAAAAGAAGTAATAAGGACGGGAGAAAGGAAGGAAGGAAAGAAGAAAAAGAAAGAATGAAAGAAAGGAAGGAAAGAAAAGAAGTAAATGAAACACGACCCTACTCTGTGTGAGATGTAGGTTGTTAAAATGTGCCGGCAACACTACTCGTTTCAGCTGTGACAGAAAAGGGAAAGAAAGGAAAAGAAAGAAAGAAAGAAAGAAAGAAAAAGCACTAAAGAAAGAAGAAAGAAAAAGAAAGCAAGACACCCCTAAAAAACCCAAAACCAAAGCAACAACAACAAACAAACACAAAAAACAAAAGAGACGGACCCTCCCAAAAGCAAAACAAAAACAAAACAAACAACAACAACAAACAAAAAAAAGAGAAAGAAAAAGAGACCCCAAACCCAGCTAACCAACAAACCAACCAACCAACAAACCAGCCAACTAGCCAACCAACCAACCAACCAACCAACTAACCAGCCAACTAGCCAACCAACCGACCAACCAACCAACCAACCAACAAACTAGCCAACCAACCAACCAAACCAACCAACAAACCAACCAACCAACCAACCACAGTCAACCAACAACAACCCCAAAATTTAAAAAACAACAAAAAAACATCGAAAGTTTTGTGTCAGCTAAACTGCGACCTCACATTCTGTGAAGTGTAAAAAAGTTGTTAAATGGTAGCAGCTACAACACAATGCTCATTTCACTGCTGTTGGCACTAGGCAGGGCTGAGAAAGCGTTGAGGAATTCTTTCAAGAACAATGCCTGATGCTGAGCGCTGGCATTCTTCCAGTGTGTTTGTGTGTGTGGTGTGTGTGTGTGTGTGTGTGTGTGTGTGTGTGTTTTTGTGTGTTGTGTGTGTATTGTTTAGGTTTGTGTGTGTGTTTGTGGTCGTTTTGTGTGGTGTATTTTGTTGGTTTGTGTGTGTGTGTGTGTGTGTGTGTGTGTTGTGTGTGTGTGTGTGTGTGTGTGTGTGTGTGTGTGTGTGCATTGTTTAAAGAAAATGCTTCCTCATTTCTTTTCTCCCCACCTCGTCTATCTGTCTGTCTGTCTGACTGGTTGTGTGTGTGTGTGTGTGTGTGTGTGTGTGTTGTGTGTGTGTGTGTGTGTGTGTGTGTGTGTGTGTGTGTGTGTGCATTGTTTAAAGAAAAAGCTTCCTCACTTCTGGATGTAAAAAAGCAGATGAGTGCTTATTCATTATCCTCGAAATAAAAAATTGTCATTGTCATTGTCTCCCCTCCCCCCCTTGTCTCTGTCTGTCTGATTCTGTGTGTGTGTGTGTGTGTGTGTGTGTGTGTGTGTTTGTGTGTGTGTGTGCACGTGCATATGATTGTGTGCATGTGTTGTGTGTGTGTGTGTGTGTTAGCATGTGTGCATATAATAATAATAAATGATAAAAGTCTGAGTACATCACTTTGGGTCATTGTTTGATAGGCATCCTGGAAATTCTTCTTTTTCATCTGAGTTTCTTCTTCTTCTTCTTCTTCTTCTTCTTCTTCTTCTTCTTCTTCTTCTTCTTCTTCTTCTCTTCTTCTTCTTCTTTTTCTTCTTCTTCTTCTTCTTCTCTTCTTCTTCTTCTTCTTCTTCTTCTTCTTTCTTCGTCGTCGTCGTCGTCCGTCGTCGTCGTCGTCCTCTTCCTCCTCCTCCCCCTTCCTCCTTCTTACCATCACCACCACCATCCTTACCACCATCCTTATCAGATCCGTTTATCTTGCAATGATAAGAAATGTCTATGTAGATCAAGGCTCTTGCTCTTATTTTTTAACCACCAATGTCTATCTTGTTCCTTATCTACGTACGTCCCAAATTACCATTTACCGAGATAGACAGTCTTAAAATAGTCTCAGTGTCGGTATAACGGAATGTATGAATAATAACAATAACAATAATATCAGCGGACAATATCTATATATTCAGAGACACGGAGACACAGAAATATTCCGTCTGTAATTATTCACAAAGCCAGACAGGCTGACATAGGAGGCAGCGAAGCGTAAGGTATGGAGGATATACCGGTGTCTGGAATTTATATTTTGGTTTTTGTTTCGATCCTTTTATTTTCCTCCCTTTCTGTCCGATTACCTGTCTGTCTGTCCAGGTCTGTATCTGTCCCTTTGTCTGTCTCTGTCTTTATAAACTCGATGTGTCCGACTGACTCTGTATCTCTGTCTCTGCTTCTCTCTGTTTGTTTGAGTGTGTGTCTCCGTTTCTAGTTCTGTCTGTCTGTCTGTCTGTCTCTGTCTCTGTCTGTCTCTCTCTCTCTGTCTCTCTCTCTCTCTCTCCTGTGTTTCCAAAGTGTCCGTGTCTTTGTCTCTAAAGGCACGTGTCTGTGTCTCTGTGTTTTTCTGCCTGTCTGTTCGACTGATTGTGTTTTATGTTATCTTACCCCCCCCCCCCCCCCCCCCCCCCGCCCCCCGCCCCCACCTTTCCTCCCCGTTCTTGCGTTCCACTTTCTCCTTCCCTCCCCGCCCCCCACCCTCTCTCTTCGCCCTCTCTTTCCCGTGTCCCCTCTATTCACACCTTGGTGTTTATCTTGCAATACTTTACATTATACAAAACTCATGTGGTACCAGTTGATTTGGTAACAAGCACATACCCCTCACTCGTCTCTCTCTTCGTTCCTCCTTCTCCCCTTGTACACACACACACACACACACACACACACACACACACACACACACACACACACACACACACACACACACACAACCACACACACACACACCACACACAGACCACACATCACCACACCACACACACACACCCCACCCACACACCACTTTCACCCCCCCCCCCCCCCCCCCCCCCCACCACACACACACAAGAGCTTACTCTGGAACCAATACATACACACTAAAGGTTTCAGGCCGCCGTCGTAAAGCTTCAGCTATTCTTTCTACATTCCCTAGTGTTCATACCTATATTGCTCTGGTCTACAATGGATTGGCAGGAAGGAGGAGGAGGAGGAGGAGGGGGGTAGCCTAGTGGTTAGATCGTTGTACCTGTGACCTGGCAGTAACATGAGGACCCGAGTTCCAGTCTCCACCGAGGTGTCCGTTCCAGGGGAATTTTCCGCTGGAGTTAACAGGAATGCTGACTCCATCCATTCCGCTGAAAGTCCTTTGGATGAGATTACGTGCCGAGGTTCTGCCTGCGAATGCATGCAGAGATATAATAATAATAATAATAATGTATGGAATTTATATAGCGCTGAATCTTGTAAAGCAACAAATCAAAGCGCTCAGATTTCATTTCATACCACTTTAAGTCACGGCAGATTTCTCCGTGAAATTCGGGCTGCTCTCCCCGGGGAGAGCGGGAGAGCGCGTCGCCACAAGCGCTGCGCCACCCTTTTTTTTTTTTTTTTTTTTTTTCCATGTCTGCAACTGTATTTGTTTCCCTATCAGAGTGGCTTTTTTCTAAGAATTTTGCCAGGGACAACTCTCTTGTTGCCGTGGGTTTTTTACGTGCGCTAAATAATTACGTGTAACACACGGGACCTCGGTTTATCGTCTCATCCGAAAGACTAGCGCCCAGACCACCACTCATGGTCTAATGGATGGGGGAAAAGTTTCCGGTCCAAACGGGGTACGAACCGCCGCACACTTCAGACCCGGACTTTTCGCTTTCTAGGCAGGCGCGTTACCTCTAGACCACCGAACCACCGATATCGCACAGACGTAAGAACCCCGTCCACCTTTTATATTGTAAGGTAAGGCAGCTGTGGTGGATAGGACGGATGACACTAATATACCCAGCATGCACACTGCGAGTGGAGACAGATGGGCTCCGCCTGGTTTAGCTTGCGTGAAGAATTCAATGCAGTGCCCCAAACAACTTTGGAGAGTTCCAGATCTGAAGACAAGACAAGGCAAGACATGACATGTCAAGTCAAGGTAAGTCAAGTCAAGTCAAGGTAAGTCAGGTCAAGGTAAGTCAGGTCAAGGTAAGACATGTCAAGGCAAGTCAAGTCAAGGTAAGACATGTCAAGTCAAGGTAAGTCATGTCTAGGTAAGACAGGTCAAGTCAAGGTAAGTCAGGTCAAGGTAAGACATGTCAAGTCAAGGTAAGTCAGGTCAAGGTAAGACATGTCAAGTCAAGGTAAGTCAGGTCAAGGTAAGACATGTCAAGTCAAGGTAAGTCAGGTCAGGTAAGACAGATCAAGTCAAGGTAAGTCAGGTCAAGGTAAGACATGTCAAGTCAAGGTAAGTCAGGTCAAGGTAAATCAGGTCAAGGTAAGACAGGTCAAGGTAAGACAGGTCAAGGTAAGACAGGTCAAGCCAAGGTAAGTCAGGTCAAGGTAAGACAGGTCAAGGTAAATCAGGTCAAGGTAAGACAGGTCAAGGTAAGACAGGTCAAGGTAAGACAGGTCAAGTCAAGGTAAGTCAGGTCAAGATAAGACAGGTCAAGTCAAGGTAAGTCAGGTCAAGGTAAGACAGGTCAAGTCGAGTAGAGTCAAGTCAAGTCAACCATTGTCAGAGATTTCTTTTCACGTCAGTTTTTTTTCAACACACACACACAACACACACACACACACACACACTCACCA
Source organism: Rapana venosa (assembly GCA_028751875.1). Classification (NCBI taxonomy): domain Eukaryota; kingdom Metazoa; phylum Mollusca; class Gastropoda; order Neogastropoda; family Muricidae; genus Rapana; species Rapana venosa. Next base: position 24,662,628 of record CM054157.1, on the reverse strand, counting down.
ACACACACAACCACCACGACAACCACACACGCACAGCACACCACACACAGCACACATAGATATATAGATATATAGATAAATTATATGCCAGAAACCCACCCAACTT
>CM054157.1:24642522-24657522 GCA_028751875.1 Rapana venosa | reverse complement strand
ATCAGTTATAATCATTCATTAATTCAAATTAAAACGACTTAAATGTACACTAAAAACATGTTGCTTTCTGTCTGTCTGTCTCTCTCTCTGTCTCTCTCTCTGTCTCTTTGTCTCTGTCTCTTTGTCTGTGTCTGTGTGTGTGTGTGTGTGTGTGTGTTCGTGCGTACGCGTGCGTGTATTTTCGCGCGCACACGTGCATCAGTCAGTCGCTATCTCTCTACGCCACTCCTTGAGACATGGTGTGTCTGCTACCTCTATCTCCCCCCAAAGAGAGAAAGAGGAAAGAGAAACGGACAGTTCATAAGTAGTGTCCACAGCATGAGACTAAGAGCAGGGGTAGGCCTACATCAATTTGAGTAGCTATATGTACATTACAGATACTCAGTGACATGCGTGTAAATGATTTGAATGTAAGCGCTTTGATTTGTTTGTTTCGCAAGATTCAGCGCTGTATAAATTCCAAATATATCATTATTATTAGTAGTATTATTATAATTACAATATTGGTATCACACTAATACATCAATTTATATACATCATACCGGTGGATGGGTTGTATATCATCTGCCTTCCCCGTCTCTCTCTTTGTATTTATATCCGGCTTTCTTTGTCTCTCTCTCTTTCTCACTCTCTCTCTCTCAATCACACACACATTCAGAGAGAGAGAGAGAGAGAGAGAGAGAGAGAGAGAGAGAGAGAGAGAGAGAGAGAGAGAACAAAATGTCGGAATGCGCTGCTACCTGAATGGTTAAGAAAAAAACAGTCGTATACACAAGCTCTCACCATTGGTAAACCTCGTAGCTCTAGCCGAGGGACGAAAACAAAAAAAGACACACACACACACACACACACACACACACACACACACACAAACACACCCACGCGCGCGCGCGCGCACACACACACACACACACACACACACACACACACACACACACACACACACACACACACACAGAGAAAAACAAAAAAGTCGAAGAAAAAAAGTAAGAGAAAGAAAGAAACCTTCAATTATGGTATGATTCCTAAGATATATTAAAAACATACACATTCATATTAACCGGGTGCGGGCCGTGCACCGAGCGATCTACCCGGGGTGGACATAAAATCGAAAAAAAAATCGATCTCCTATTGTTCTGTCACTGTTCAAACTGACGTTGTATACATTATTAACTCTCCTTGTGTGAAACTGTCAGTGAGTGATTATTATTATTACAACAGGTCGAAGGGGCTGAAATGACGTTACAGGGATGACGTGTGGCCCGTGAGGAGGGGGTTGGGTAAGGGGTGGGGGTGGGGGTGGTGGGGGGGGGGGGGTGGTTGGGGGTTGGGGAGTAAGAGGATTAAAAAGATTCTTCATTAAGAAGCATTATGAGGGAAAGTAAAAGCGGAGAGAGAGAGAGAGAGAGAGAGAGAGAGACACACACACACAATTTTATTGCTATTTAGCGATCAAGCCATATAGCGCTGCGGCGCGGTAACAACGATATCGAACGCGACGCGATTACAATGACATGGAAACCATGGCAGTGGTGGTATGTACATCAAGATTCGATACATTATTGTCTGTGTCTCAAGTGTCTCAATTTTCAAACCAGCCTTTCCTTTTCCGGTCTACAGCCAGCGAAGTCAGCCCATGTAAGACCGGATCAGGTCCCGAAGATGATGTAACTCCTGCTCAGCACTCGCCACCACTGTCTCTGTGTGTTTGTGTGTTAGTACACTGTTTCCCTTTACGAAGTCTGGCAAGCCTGACACGTTCTTCTGGCAACATGTTTTTCTCTTCTTGCTTGATGTACCAGAACACACACTTAGATTCCTCGCCAGGATCTCCATTCCAAGAGTATTCCAGGATGATGTCATCTGATTCACACATCACAATGTTTTGATCAACCGAACTATGTACCACCACCTTTCGAAACCGTGTGTTTCTCTTGCTGTCCCTTAATCGACGCTGTACACGTTTGTCAGTTAGAGTAGACACATACTGTTTCACAATACCAGTATCAGTATCAGAGTCATCCACTGTGCAGCCAACTGTCAGCTCTTCCTGCACATCAGGCGCCTCAGAAGACACACCGATCTTGCTGTCTGTTGCTGGATCACACAGTAGATCAAGTGAATCTGGTGTGGCTGAGGCATTCAATTCACTGCTGACACATAGTTTCTGTGTACACACTGGTTTGTTTTCCTTCTGTTTCCACATCGAGCAGGGAGTCAATGTTACACAAGACCGCTCTTCCAAGACACTGTTATTGTCACATTGGCGACCTTGCCTGTCTTTCTTGGTGTTGTCTACTTCTTTGAACATCGCGACGTCTTTGACAAGGGGTTTCTTGCGATAGTACTGAAACACGGGAGTTACGGTTCAGCACCGGGTCCGCCATTTCTGTTGACACTGGCTTGTCAGCTGGCTTCATTCGCAAGACGAACACAACACTGCCGCTTCCCTCCCCCGCGACTTTCCAACTCGATACGACGTTGTCGATCAGCAGGGCGTTTAAAGTTGTTATTACAGTAGCTGGAAGGCCAGTAACTGACATTTTGAAGCTAAAAATGCAAAAATTTGCAGCAGCTTACTAACAGCACGCCCGTTCAGTTCTCGTCCCGTCACGTCGTCCGAGAGCGAGAGAGAGAGAGAGAGAGAGAGAGAGAGAGAGAGAGAGAGAGAGAGAGAGCGAGAGAGAGAGAGAGAGCGAGAGAGAGAGAGCGAGCTTAACAGTATTTATTTATTTATCTATGTATTTATTCATAAAGAGAGAGAGAGAGAGAGAGAGAGAGAGAGAGAGAGAGAGAGAGATATTGATTAATTGATTAACTACTTATTTGGAGAGAGAGAGACAGAGACAGAGAGACAAACACACATACACACATACAGAGAGCGAGAGAACAAAAGAGCAGAGAAGAGAGAGAGAGAGAGAGAGAGAGAGAGAGAGAGAGGAGAGAGAGAGAGAGAGAGAGAGACACACACACACACACACACAAACACACACACACACACACACACACACACACACACACACACACACACACACACATACACACACACACAACAGATGTATTCATTTATTTATTCATATTTCATTCTTTTATATCGAGGATAATGGAATAAGCACTTGTGTGCTTTTTTACGTCCAGTCCCCGTGTGTATGCAGTTTTGTAGATTTTGTCATCTGTTCCCACCGGCACACAATGGCCTACTCTTACAAAAAGTGGAACAGGATTTAACGTGTATGCAAGATGTTCTGCGTGCGTTCGCACACGGGGCCTCAGTTTCATCCGAAGGACTTTTTGGGAGAGTGGAGTCTGCACTGATGTTAACTCCAGGGGAAAATATTCCCTTGAACGGGAATCGAACCTGGGTCGTCAGATTGTGAGCACTAGGCTATCCCGTGAGAGAAGAGAGAGAGAGAGAGAGAGAGAGAGAGAGAGAGAGAGAGAGAGAGAGAGAGAGAGAGAGAGAGAGAGAGAGAGAGAGAGAGAACAGACAGACAGACAGACAGTCAGAGAGACAGACAGACAGACAGACGGGCACACACACACACACACACACACACACACACACACACACACACACACACACACACACACACGGCGCGCGCGCAAATTGATTGATTGATAATATTTATTTATAAAGAGAGATAGATAAATAGATGGATAGATAGATAGCTAGAGAGAGAGAGAGAGAGAGAGAGAGAAAGAGAGAGAGAGAGAGAAGAGAGAGAGAGAGAGAGAACTCGAAAGATTTATTCACAAAAAGGCCATTGGCCCATACATGAAGGGGGGTTGCCGAACTGTTTAGTATTTTAGTGAGAAAAATAAGGAAGCACAAAAAACCCCAAAATGTTATTGTATACCCACAACCACCACAATAAAAATCAGTTAAAAAAATCACTTAAGAAACCAAGATATCTCTTATTCTAAAGGCTTTACACAAATATAAAGCAAGGCTGCGCACAATCTCAGGGTGACTAGACGCCATGAGTAAACAGAATCTAAATAAATTAGGCTGTCTGCAATACTTTACCGGAATGTAATTCTGTCTAGCATCTTCTAATACTGGACAGCAAAGCACAAAATGAACTTTATCTTCCACTGTTTTCTTACATAATGGGCATAGCAACTGAGGTCATCATCATCATGTTCTATATATCAAAATTTATGAACATTTATGTCTGATACACCAAGTCTAAACTTAGACTTAATTCTTTTCAAATGTATGTCCATATCAAACTTTAGATAAGGTTTGACATCATGTGAACCTATATATTGTCTGTACATTTGAAATCTTTCACTGTTTTGTATATGACCTCTCCACTGCTGCCAACGGCAGTGAATCAATCTTTGCCTGAAAACGTTGATAAACTCTCTACAATTTCCGACACCTTGATTGAGCCAAGCAAACCCAAAGCCAAGTTCACATAAACAGGTACGTATTTGTGAAGCCCAGGTGTTTTTCTCCTTGACATCTAGATTATAAAGCATATTGTAAGGCTTAAAAGGTAACCTGCACTCGTCCATATGCAGAATCTTATCCAATATCTAATGCATCTTACAGCAGCATTAACAGAGAGAGGATATCTATTGGTTTCACTATAAACAAGATCATTAGGTGTACGTTTGTCTAAGCCTAAAAACTGCTTTAATGCAAAGAGGTGTACTGATTCACAATGTGTTACAGCTGCATCCAGTCCCCAAATTTCCGCGCCATATAACACAGTGGGTTGTATTTGTGCATCAAATATCTTAATGAACAAGTCAAAAGCATTATTATTCAATAATCGTAACTTTTTTCAAAACAATTAACAAGCTTCTTTAACCTCGACTTGCCAGATCTTTACATGCAGTTGTGAAACTAAGCTTTGTAGAAAAACAGATTCCTAAATATTTATATACATTAGTCACAGGCATGAGAGAGAGAGAGAGAGAGAGAGAGAGAGAGAGAGAGAGAGAGAGAGAGAGAGAGAGAGGAGAGAGAGAGAGAGAGAGAGAGAGAGAGGTGGCGAGGAACAAAGGCGGTGGTGTATGTGCACGGTATATAATGTAGAATAGAGAGCGAAGAATAAAGTCTATTGACTGGGGGCTGTCAATATTGCCACCGATCAAATAAACCTCAGTGTGCGCCTTCAATACAAAAGAACAGAAAGAAAAGAAGAAAAAAAACCACCTTAAAATCATAGTGCGTTTAGGTTGGGTGTACATGTGTGTGTGTGTGTGTGTGTGTGTGTGTGTGTGTGTGTGTGTGTGTGTGTGTGTGTGTGTGTGTGAGTGCGTGAGTGAGTGAGTGAGTGTGTGTCCGCGTGAGAGAGAGGGAGAGAGAGAGAGGAGAGAGAGAGAGAGAGGAGAGAGAGAGAGAGAGAGAGAGAGAGAGAGAGAGAGAGAGAGAGTGTGTGTGTGGTGTGTGTGTGTGTGTGTGTGCAAAGCTCGAGTGATTTGTGTGTCATCTCGATGCTATTACCGCCCTAGATTAATGTCTATCTTAATTTTGTTCGTTCATCAGTCAGCTTGTCTGTCAGTCAGTCAGTCGATCTGTCTGTCTGTGTGTCCGTATGTCTGTTTCTGGGTATCTATGTCTGACTTGTCTCTTTGTCTCTGTTTTTCTGTCGGTCTGCCTGTCACATTCTTTCTCTGTCACTGTGTCTGTCCCTCTGTCCGGTTTGAATATATGTCAGTTAAAAAAACCACCCAACCCGCCTTACTGGATAGGTGTATCGCAAATCAATATTCCTTTGGAGAAGAAAAACACAGGAGATAATGCAGTTTGCTTTGTGCCTTATTTCTGGTGTACGGTGGAGAGGGGAGGTGTATGGTGTGGTATGGTAACCGTATAGTAGTATGGCTTGGTTTGGTTTGGAATGTAGGGTACGGCATATTGTGCTATGGTATGGTATAGTATGGTATGGTGTGTGGTGTGGTGTGGTATTGTGTGGTATGGTGTGGTGTAGTATGATATGGTGTGGTGTTTTATGCTGTGCTATAGTAAGATATGGTATTGTATGGTATGAATGTGTTTTGTGCTGTACTATGGTATGCTATGGTATGGAATGGTATAGCATGGTATAGTATGCTATAGTATGGTATTGTATAGTATGGTGTGGTGTATATGCTATGATACAGTATGATATGGTACGTTATGGTATGGTGTTTCAAGCTGTGCTGTGATATGGTATGGGATGGTGTGGTGTGGTATGGTATGGTACAGCATGATATGGTATGGTATGCTATGGTATGGGGTGGTATGGTATGGTATGGTATAGTGTGCTATGTATGGTTAAGTTGGTATGGTGTATGTGATATGTATGGTGTGTGTATGGCAAGGTATAATAGGGTATTGTAGGGTGTGGCCTGTATGGTATGGTACGGTATGCTATGATATGGTATGAAAAGATAGGAAAAGGTAGGGTAGAAAAGGTAAGGTGTGATCGGCTTATCGTAAAATTTAAAAGACTGGCACTCAGACCACCACCGAAGGGTGGATGATGGTGGTGGTGACGGGGAAGTCTTGGCTGGAACGGGATTAAAACCTGAAACATCTCCTTTTCTGAACGGGGTGTGTTTCATCAGTCCACATTGCACTACTTGTCGGCGAAGAGTTATTCTGTTGTGTCATTTTCGGTAACAAAATCCTCCAAAAGTTTATTCCACTACACTGTCCCTGACTCATTGTTCAGTACACTACACACCGTGCTAAACTTACTGCATTTGAGTTTTGGACCGTGGCACCACGGAATGTCTTGAATATAAGCTGCTATTCGTCACAGTAAATGGGCCATTTATGGCTGACTGACTTCTTAACTCCTCTAGGAGTCTTTTGGGGGTACAGCACTGACATTTTCAGGCGGTGTGTCGTGAGCAAGTTGAACCTGGCCAAACCCATCTCTATCCAGGTATCTGGGTGCATGTTGGGTACGTTTGTCATTTATCCCACATGCTACAGGTTACGATTTTCAAACACATGATAGTTCACTGACCCATTCATACTTGTAGTTAATTTCATACTATGTAGTCGGAATGCAGCTACTTTAATGGGTGGGCAAACGGTCGCATACAAAAAACCTTAACTTTGGTGAGCGTTCGAGCTCTATTCGAAGAACGACGACAAACCTCAACAAATCATGTAGCTTAAATTACCATGAAAGCAAAGTCATTGAAAAAGCATACATGAAAATAGGCAATTGAGATGCATCCATATTTATAACCCAATAGGTAATAGCATGGTCGAAACAGTTACCTACGTCTGCCTTTTGGAAGTTTGTAAACATAAGTAGGAACAAAAGTAATATGTTTTTTTTTGGAGTGTTTTTAGTTTGACCGGTCGGTATCAATGGTGTTTTTTAAATATAAGTTTTGATGATCATGGTGGGGAAAACATAATAATGAATAAATAAATGTAAATTAAAAAGCCTAAAGCAAGCAAGCAAAGAACTGATCAAAATGCCAATCAAGCAGACAATCAACCAACCACCTCCTCCCCCCCAAACGCGCGCGCGCACACACATACACGCACGCACGCACGCACACCCGCCCCATCCACCCACACAAGCGCACACGCACCCTTACCCTACCCACCTTACCCCATCTACCCACACACGCACGCATGCATGCACGCACGCACTCACGCATGTATGTACACACGCACATTTGTAACAAATAGAAAGAAAGGGGAAACAAGGCACAGCAAACGAAAGGAAGATCGATTATTTTATTGAACGCAAACGTATTTGACATTTTGTGACTTAAATACGTTTTGCATAAGTTTGCTAATTCAGCAGTGATGACAACGCAAAGTAAAGAAAATTCTTTAGTATGAATAACAGATTTTTCTAACATTAACATTTTTAAATAGGTTCTACTGTCAAATAAGTAATAAAGTCCAAATTTCCCCCGTGAAAGTAGTTATTTTTTGGAACCAGTTTGAATTGTCTCCGATATAGTTATATTCTGGCACATCTCTCTCTCTCTCTCTCTCTCTCTCTCTCTCTCTCTCTCTCTCCTCTCTCTCTCTCTCTCTCTCTCTCTCTCTCTCTCTCTCTCTCTCTTCTCTCTCTCTCTCTTTGTGCCTGTCTTTCTTTGTCTGCCTGTCTCAGTCTCTGCCTGCTCCCAGCGTCCCCTCATAACGCGCACCTGCACAGTTGTCCAAGCATGTCAAGTTCAGACGAGCTAACGACTCGGATTATACAGGAATTAACGACACCCGGGAGGAAAACTAAACTCCTACCCATAGAATCCCTGTTGCTGTACCCTCACTTCTCCCCATGCCTGCCTTTAGGGGGTTCACAATCTGGACCAACAGATGACCAGATCTTCCAGATGGTTTGCCCCAATTACCTGCCCACCAGCACGCTCCCGTAGAGTTAATCACTACCTGGATTCTCCATACCCCGTCCCCCTTTCTGCCTTTGAAGTGTGAGACACACAGGTTGACCCTTTCGTGACAGTCACACAGTGTGCCATGTACACGTGCAAGGTGAAATGAATCACACACACACACACACACCACCACACACATCACCACACACACCACCCACACACACACACAACCACACACACACACACACACACACGCACGACACACACACACACACCCACACACACACAACACACACACACACAACACACACACACACACACACACGCACCTCTTGTCTTACGTGTGGCTGAAGGAATGATGGTGACAAGGAGACGGCTAGGAAGCGAAAAATTCTTTATTTCCGAGGATAATAGATTATAAGCACTTATGCGCTTTTTTACATTCAGTCCCTGCCCTTATTAGGTGTTATAATTATCATGGTGGGAGAGAGAGAGAGAGAGAGAGAGAGAGGAGAGATAGAGAGAGAGAGAGGAGAGAGAGAGAGAAAGAAGAGAGAGAGAGAGAGAGAGAGAGAGAGAGAGAGTAACTGATTTAAATATATTTCAACCCCTTATGGTGGGAATGTGAACAATACGTGATATCATATTTTGCGTTTAATACAATTTGATCCCAAAGTAAACTGTTTATTGCATTCCTATGCAACTATTTCTCTGAAGTGAAGAGCTTTGTACATAAAAGGAGGGAAAAGTATATTCAACTTGAGGATTTGTACTCGACATTAATATGTTTAATTTAAACAAAGTTTCTTACTTTTCCATTGAATAAGTTTTACTCTAAGGTCAGAGAGAGAGAGAGAGAGAGAGAGAAGAGAGAGAGAGAGAGAGAGAGAGAGAGAGAGAGAGAGAGAGAGAGAGAGAGAGATCTTTTCCCATTCTTTCGACAACCCCCCCCCCCCCCCCCCCCCACACACACACCACACACACACACACCTCTCTCTCTCTCTGCCCCACCTATGCTCTTGTCTTTTATTTCCAATCTGTCCCTATCCCCCTCACCTCCCAGCACACACTACCTCCCCCATCCCCCAACCCCATTTCCGCCTATATCATTTCCTCAAGAGGAAACAAGCGGCTTTTTCAAAATGAATTTTCTTAGTTGATGGCTGACAAGCTTTATGGGTTGCTTCCCTTCTCCTGTCTCGAATTTGATGGTTTCCTTTTGGTTTAGTCAGTACATCTGGAATATGTCTTACATGAATATGCACAGAGCGAGAGAGAGAGAGAGAGAGAGAGAGAGAGAGAGAGAGAGAGAGAGAGACAGACAGACAGACAGACAGAAGACAGACAGACAGCATGAAGCATAGTGAAAAGCATATGAAGACTGTATTAAATATGTTGTCTTAAGATTGAATAATGCAGATACGTTATTCACACAAAGTCCATGCAGCGCTTGCGTTCACAACAGGCTTATGTAGCAGGCCAGCAAAGGCATTGAAAGGCAAAACATTGCACTGCACCGTGTAGCAACGCTACACACACACACACTCATATCATGAGCGGTATAATGAGATTCATAGCTCGTAATGAAGGAATGAAAGGCTGTATCAAATCATGTTGACTTAAGATTGAATATCAATCCGTTGTTCACACAACACCCCATGCAAGCAATAGAGCCTATTGCAGCCCAGTGTAGCCGCCAAAGGCATTGAAAGACTGGACATTACAGTGTAGTCTGGTGCAACGCTATACACATCAGTTGCAATATAATGAATTCATAGCTGTGAGGAAAGGGATAACAGGGTTTTATCAAATCTATTGACTGAAAAAAAAATTGCATGCAGATTTGTTATTCACACAACGCTGGTGCAGCGCTAGACTGCAGTACAGCCCAGTATAACCAAAGGCGTTGCAAGACTAGACATTGCAGCGCTGTGTGGTGCAGAACTGCTGTCAAGTGCAGTAGCATGAGAACCATAGCTCTAAATGAAGGGCAAGCATGATTTGTTTTCTGGCGCGCTCTTTTACTGTGCACTTATTCTCAAGTCTGGAGACAGTTTAAAACTCCTAGGTCCCGGCTGGCCCCTTTTGAGGGAGAGAATTGTCTTACTGCCGAGACCCGAGTTTACTAGGCTACTGTTTCTTCAATGCTTCTTCACCTTCACCTATCCCGTGTGTAGTCGACCGTCGGGGCACTACTGAAGATTTTGTTACACGCTTCCTCCACTCCTCTTGGTTCTCAGCTTTCCTCCTAGTGTTGCAGCTTTCCTCCTAGTGTTGCAGCTTTCCTCCTAGTAGTTGCAGCTTTCCTCCTAGTGTTGCTCATAACGGCAATCCAGTCCAGCTCTGTGTTTAGCCTTGCCGACCACAGAGGCCATATCAGGGGCTGGAACTATGCTTAGCAGACATCGAGTAGGGAAAAACCCACCACGAATAACTTGGGTCTTTTTTGTATTGGTAGGCCGGTATATGTTTCGACACTTTAGTCCTTCTCATTTGTTGTTTTGTTTTGGTAGATGTTTGCATGAACAGGAACAGTCGTGTTTCTTCTTTTAGCTGTTCTTTTTCACCATTTCTTGGGGGGCGGGGGAGGGGGGGGGGGGGGGAGGGAGGGGGTTGTTTTCGTGACTTCTTTAATGCTACACTCACTAACACCCGCTAAGAATAAGTCAGACATTCTACTCAATGTGAAGTATTGTAGGATTGATAGATATCTCACTTGAACACGGATTACACCCCCCCACAACCCCCACCCCCCCACCCCCCCACACACTTACACACACAAACTTATAGTAATATAAACACATATATAAAACACATTTGCACAAACAGCTAAAAAATAGCTTCATATGTCATTCTTGATGGGCCTGACATCAACATATACCTGTGTCATCTTTCACCAAGATGTCTTATTGCCTACAATCCTCGCCCCCCCCCCCCCCAACCCACTCCATCAAGAAAAAACACCCAACCTAATACAAACACAACAACAAAAAACTTCAGATGAAAAAAAGGAATCTGGCAGTCATCCCTAAAAGCCGGGGTTTTTCCAATGATTGTAAAACTATCCCCACTTCCTCGTATTGTTCTGGGGATTTGGTCAATCGGTCTGGCAGTTGATCTCTGCGTGTTTGTCGGTTGCTATTGATCCCCAATCATTAATTATGATCGATCAAACACTGTGACAGCGTGGTTTGTTCTGGCACTGCTCTGTCTGTGCTAGCTTTGCCTGCCTGCAAGGCTTGTGCTGCGGCAGCGAGAGAGAGAGAGAGAGAGAGAGAGAGAGAGAGGGAGAGAGAGAGAGAGAGAGAGAGAGAGAGAGAGAGAGAGAGAGAGAGAGGAGAGGAGGGAGAGGAGAGGAAGGAGAGAGAGCGAGAGAGAGAGAGAGAGAGAGAGAGGAGGGGGGAAGGAAAGAGGTAAGAATGAGGAAAATGATAAGAGAGCGGCGATGTAGGTGGGGTGTGTGAGGTTGTGTGGTGAGCAAGCAAAGGGAGGAATTAAATCAAAATATATTGAAGATAATGATAAGAAACGATGCGCGCGCTGCAGTTGCGAAGTGATGCTGTTGTGTTGAAGGTGTTTGTGTGGTGGAATGATTCAAAACGCATCCACCATTAAAAGGTGATTTGACTTACAATACCAAAAATTCATAATTATTATTATATGTATTATTAAAAAGCAATTAGAGAGAGAGAGAGAGAGAGAGAGAGAGAGAGAGAAGAGAGAGAGAGGAGAGAGAGAGAGAGAGAGAGAGAGAGAGAGAAAGTCGTCAAATTCTTTTATTTCGAGGAAAATGAATGATCATTCTTGTACTTTTTTACATCCAGTACCCGTCCTTATCAGGGATAACATCAAGATGGAAAAAAGAAAAACTAAAACAACAACAATAGTAAAAATAATAAACATAATAACAAAGAAGAGACAACAACAGTAGCAAACAAAAAAAACCCTCAAGAAACAGGACAGAAAACAATAACAAAAAAGCACACACGCAGAACTAAAATAAGAAATAAACAATCAAATGATGATAATGATAAAGAGAGAGAGAGAGAGAGAGAGAGAGAGAGAGAGAGAGAGAGAGAGAGAGAGAGACACCAGACAGACAGACAGACAGACAGACAGAGAGACAGAGATGATATGTAGGTATGTAAGTTTGCACGCGCGTATATAATATGCGTTTATACATACAAGCACACGCTAGCACAATACATCCTCGTCTCAGCGAGCGTCGTGCGCGCGTGCATTGTGGATGACTGTAATCCACATTCATCCTGGTGGCTCAAACACACAATGAGACAGTAATCAGGCCTGAAACGTGAAGAAGATAAATGGAAAAGCACCTGATAAGATGACCTCCTTGACCCCCTGACCCTGTGTCAAGGGATACTCAACTTCCTTAGGAAGTTAAGCAAAATCAAGGAGAACTCTTACTGTCAGGCATTTTACTCTCATCTTGTCCTTAAGGTTGTTGTCTCTTCCGGATCTGCGTAAACAATACAGGGTGGGCTTTTGTTTAAAGCCAAAGACCTTTAATGTCTCTCTCTCTCTCTCTCTCTCTCTCTCTCTCTCTCTCTCTCTCTCTCTCTCTCTCTCTCTCTCTCTCTCTCTTTCTCTCTTCTTCTCTCTCTCTTCTGTGTGTGTGTGTGTGTGTGTGTGTGTGTGTGTGTGTGTGTGTGCAGGCCTGCGTCTGTGAGTGCGGGCACGCGTGCACACATGTATGGATGCGCGCATATGCGCCCGTTTGTAGTTGTCTGCATTAATTTTGTGTTTGACATGATGTAATATTCCATGAAATGACACAAGAGGGCTAGTTATTTGAATTCATCAGCACATTTATAATTAAGACAGTGCCAACTAAACAATGATTTATTTATTTTTCTTTTCTTTTATTCTTTTAGTTCGAGGGTAATGGAATAAGCACTCATGTGCTTTTTTTCATCCAGGCCCCGTGTGTATGCAGTTTTGTAAATTTTGTCATCCGTTCCCACCGGCACACAATGGCCTACTCTTCCGAAAAGCGTAGGCCATTTAGCCCACAGTAGACGTATAGAAGACATATTAGCTGACCATAGAAGTATAGAAGACAATTTAGCTGACCATAGAAGTATAGAAGACAATTTAGCTGACCATAGAAGTACTCACAGAAGACAGTTTAACTAACCATAGAAGGATAGGAGACAGTTTACCTGACCATAGAACCAAAGAAGTATAGAAGACAATTACTTTATAGCTGACCATAGAAGTATAGAGGAGAATTTAACTGAACATAAAAGATAGAAGACAATCTAGCTGACGACAGCTGTATAGAAGACAATTTAGCTGACCAAAGAAGATAGAAGCCATTTTAACCTATAATAGAAGTATAGAAGGCAATTTAGTTGACCATAGATGTATAGACGATATTTTAACTGACCATAGAAGTATAGAAGACAATTTAGTTGACCATAGATGTATAGAAGATAATTTAGCTGAAAGTAAAAGTACAGAAGACAATTTTGTTCACAACATAAGTATAGGAAGACAATTTAGCTGGCTATAGAAGCATAGAAGAAGATTTAACTGACCACAGAGGATTCTCTTGCTGACAGTAGAAGCGTATAGAATTTAGCTGACAACAGAAACTTGGATTATCTGAACAGGTTGTAGCAAATCATTTATCTGAAGCCTCAGACAAGAGAGCAAGAAGTGCAACCGTTATCGACTGCAGTTGTTTTTATCTTTCTCTGTCTATGTGTGGCCTCTCTCTCTCATTCTCTCTCATCTCTCTCTCTCTCTCCTCTCTCTCTCTCCTCTTCTCTCTCTCTCCTCATCTCTCTCTCTCTTCTCTCTCTCTCTCCCTCTCTCTCTCCTCTCTCTCTCTCTCTCTCTGTATGTTGTGTGGAGTGTGCGCGCGCGCGTGCGTGCATGTACATGGCGTTTGTAGTGTGTGTGTGTGTGGCGCGCGCGCGATGCGCGTTGCACGTTTGTTGTTGTGTGTGTGTGCAGGCATGTTTGCGCACGTGCGTACACTTGTGTATGTGTGCACGCATACAGACACACACGTTAGTTCCACATGCATGCATACCCGCGTTCCCGCGCGTGCACATGCTAGCACGTGTATATCTTATATATACTAAGTGCGTGTAATCTAATATCTATACGTATTCGCTTATCACATCTCCCTCCCACGATAAAGTATAAAATGACCAACCTTCCTTCTTTCACCTGAAGGCAGCTTCTCCGCCCAGTGACTTCATACACTGTAACATTGCAAAGCTACCTTTAGACAATGCTGTTTCTTACTTTAGTCCTGCAGTGTTGATGCAAAGTTTACCTTTAGACAATGCAGTTTCTTACTTTAGTCTTCAGTGTTGATGCAAAGTTACCTTTAGACAATGCAGTTTCTTACTTTCTGCAGTGTTGATGTAAATTTACCTTTAGACAATGCAGTTTCTTACTTTCTTTTGCAGTGTTGATGCACATTTACCTTTAGACAATGCAGTTTCTTACTTTAGTTTGCAGTGTTGATGTAAATTTACCTTTAGACAATGCAGTTTCTTACTTTCTGCAGTGTTGATGCAAAGTTACCTTCAGATTTGCAGTTTCTTACTTTAGTTTGCAGTGTTGATGCAAAGTTACCTTTAGACAATGCAGTTTCTTACTTTCTGCAGTGTTGATGCAAATTTACCTTTAGACAATGCAGTTTCTTACTTT
>CM054157.1:24635022-24637522 GCA_028751875.1 Rapana venosa | reverse complement strand
GGACTAGTCGAGCTGCAGAGTTTTGAATGCGTTGAAGGGAGTGGATGGATGATGCTGGTAGACCAGCAAAAAGAGAATTACAGTGGTCTAAACGTGACAGAATAAGGGATGTGACTAGCTTGGATGTTGCGTCAGTGGACAGATACTTGCAAATTGAGCTTATTCGCTGTAACTGATAGTAGCAGGACCGCCAGGTCAGGGTGATGAATTTTTTCATAGAGAGTGTGTTGTCGAGAACCACACCTAAATACTTTACAGAGCTGGACAAAGGAACTGATGTATTGCCGAATTCTATTGGAGATGTTGTGATGGAGGAAAGTTTATGTTCGGTCCCTATGAGCATAGCTTCGGTTTTATCAGCATTTAGCTGTAACTTGTTCTGAGTCATCCAGTTGGGATGTCTCGAAGGCAATAGGCAATAGAATGTCTTGAAGGCAATTTCTTTTACCAAAGAAATGAACCATTTCCCTCAGTTTTGAGCTCTTACCTGTTACAGTATATATTATCTATGCTTTTGACACAAATAGAGCATCATAACCCAAGACATCAAAAGACAAAATCCTCTTTTGGGATAGTTTTTGCGCATTCTGATCATCGAAAACAGAACTTCGACACGGAAAATTAATAGCTTTGGCTCATAAAAAGCCCTGTTCAGTATAATTTTGGTACGGGTCAATAATTCAAGCGAAAAATGAATTTTTCGAAAGTATCCAAGACTTTAGGATATTAATGTTCTTCCATAGTTGCAACCTATCAGTAGATAATTATTGCGTGCGAAATATCCCATATTCTCTGGAGCTTATGAAAGGAGAGAGAGCGGGTTGGATGAGAAATATACTGAAATCGAATGCAGGAATTAATATTTTATTTGTTATCTGCTGAAATCCACTAAATTTGCAGATGCCTGCTCTCTGTATACATATTCAGTACGCTGGTTTAGCCTCGAGTACATGCATGTAATTTTAGCTACTAGCAGGTACATGTATGTGTGTATGTGTGTGTGTGTTTGTGAACACATGCACTATGGCAGAGAGAGAGAGAGAGAGAGAGAGAGAGAGAGAGAGAGAGAGAGAGAGAGAGAGAGAGAGAGCGTCCGCGTGCGTGCGTGCGTGCCTCTGTGTGTGTGTGTGTGCTTCTGTGTGTGTGTGTGTGTGTGTGTGTGTGTGTGTGTGTGTGTGTGTGTGTGTGCTAGTCTATGTGTGTTCGTGTGCTTGTTTACATATATTCATTCTGGTAAATGCTTATGCACATGTACACACTTGCTTACATGCGTGCACGCACGCTCATGCTTTTAACCTCGCCACCTATATAGCCTCGGCTGTCTATAAACCTTCAAACAAACTATACAAAGCAAACCAAAGCAAGCAAGCAAGTAAGCAAGCGACTGCTACATTTAAGCCAACCAACCAACCAACCAACCAACCAACCAAAAGTACCTGTGAAACTTGCAAACTCGCATAGCGTGACCCGTGTCAAATCATAGTCCAGCTACGTGGCATTCTTGCACTGATAACAACGTGAAGTTCCCTCCCTTTGATCAGTTTGGTCATTGTTCTCGCTGTGTAGTTTTTCAAATGAAATAATGTAACAGACGAAAGCAAAAATGATATTAATTCATCTGTCCTGTCGTTGTGTGTGTCTGTTATCTGCATGTCGATTTGTCCGTGTCTGCCTCTGTTTTTGTATCTCTCTGTTTCTGTCTTACTGCACGTCGGTTTGCATTGTATTGTATTTGTATTGTATTGCATTGTAGTGTATATACCACGTTCAGTCACAGCAGATTTCTGTGTGTGAAATTCGGGCTGCTCTTGCCGGAGAGAGCACGTCACCACAAGAACAGCACCACCCACTTTCTCCCCATCTTTTCTGATTGCATGTGTATTTGCTTCCCTATCAGAGGAGGCCTTTATAACAGAATAATTTTATTTTTCCAGGGTCAACTCTTGTTGCTGTTTGTTCCTTTACGCGTGTTATAGGCATTTATGTGTTGTATATATCCTTGCCTTGTGTATGCCCAACTGTCTTAATGTATCTATGACTATATTACTCCCTGTCTTTTGTGCGTGTTTGGCAGTCAGTGCCTGTTCACCAATATCTGTGCTGGGTCTCTATGTATGCCGATCTTTTTGAATCATTGTACCTCTGTCTTTCTGCATATTTAGTTTATCTTTAATTCTCTTTGCATGTTTGTATGGTCTTTCTCTTTGTTTCATATTGCCTGAATCAACTTCTCCATTCTGTTTCTGTATTTGTCTGTCTCTCACGTGTGTGTGTGTGTGTGTGTGTGTGTGTGTGTGTGTGTGTGTGTGTGTGTGTGTGTGTGTGTGTGTTTGTGTGTGTGTGTGTGTATGTGTATGTGTGAGAGAGAGGAGCATCATAAACACACTCAAGGAATTCAAGCCAGCTTCTGTCAGTGCTGTACGGAAGGCAATTAACTCATGGAAAAAGGAAGAACATTTATACAAACTGGGGGAAGGCTAGTTAGCTCTACATACACCCC
>CM054157.1:24620022-24627522 GCA_028751875.1 Rapana venosa | reverse complement strand
TATATGTATGTGCAACGGATGCACATATGTATGTATGTGTGTGGATAGGGGGTGGTGGTAACCCGTAGTGGCTTGCAGGACATTCTAGACTCTTATCTCAGTTACCTGTGGACATGTGCTGTCTCACACTGTGGAACGGGTAATGTCATGTGATGGACTGTCCGAACCTGTATGTACCCGTTTATCGACCTTACTGGGTACCGGGTGGATGAGATACTGACGACTGTGCCTGTGTGTTTTATGGGATTTCCTATCATGTTGCATTGAACGTGGGTCAGTTTACTTCCCTGGGCTTTTTCCTTCTCTTTTTTTTTGTTTTTAAAGGGAAGGAGTGGGGGGTGGGATGGGGGGTGGGGGCTGTTCCTTCTCAGATTTGACTGGTGTGTGTGCTTGTGTGTGTGTGTGTGAGTATGTGTGAGTGTATGGATGTGTGTGTGTGTGTGGCGCGCGCGCGTCTTTGTGTGTGTGTGTGTGTGCGTGTGTGTACGTGCGTGTGTGTGTGTGTGTGTGTGCATGTGTGTGTGTGTGTGTGTGTGTGTGTGTGTGTGTGTGTGTGCGCGCGCGCTCGCACGCTCGCACGCATGCCTGAAGGACATTCCAGACTGTTATCTCAGCTGTCTGTTGACGCATTCTGTGTCATACAGTGGAACAGATACAAACTGTACAAACGCGTGCTCGTTTATATTGTCTACTGGGAGCTCCACTCTCCCCTTCTCCCAGTCCCCTGTGGGGTGCCTGAGACTCATTCAGCTTTCAGTATAAATAGCTTCCCAACCTTATAGAAGTTTTGTGCTAGAAATTTCCACTTTTTTCCTCTCTCTTTGTTTATGTCTTTCTCCTTACATTTCTCTCATCTCACTTGCTTATTTTCTACTTTTCAGTCCACTCTCCTGCCTTTCTTTCAAGCAAATCTTTAAAAAAAATCTGTTTTCATTATATGACACTTTGCCTGTGTTCTTTTGTTCTGGTGATCAGGTAGAGATATCTAAACACTGGGATGGGCACAGGATGTCCATTCTGCAGTGTTATTTATCCATTCGGCATTTTTAATGTATATTTTTGTACTTAAAAATGTTTATCTTAAAAATATCTATCCTATTTTAGTTTATTTTTCTAACCTGGGGTGGTTAGATTAAGCGAAATGGCTGGCGTCCTCAGCACAGCCTGGTTTATTAGCCTTAAGGGATGAAATGATTTAGGTATTGTGTCCTTTAATGTTGTTGTTGAGGTTTTTTTTTTAGGTGGATGGTGTTAGATATTTGAAGGTATTGGGGAGGTGTGGATTTTGAACTTGAAGTGAAAGTTACTGAAGCCACTGAATCTAAATGAGGCAACAGCCCTGATATGGCTTTTGGCTGCACACCGGTATTAATTTTTGGGGTATTGTATTATCTTCTATAGTGTGCGAGTCGAAAAAAATGTTGGTGATTTTCACAGATTTTTTTAAGTATGAAAAAATGCACTGTACACATGTTTTTGGGATTGAGGACATAGAGCAATAGCAGGTAGTCACGAAAAAGTTGGAAATAACCATCAAATTAGGATTGCTTGTATTCTTACAGCGTTGACTCACGCAGGCATATTGCGGCAAGGAAGCTAGCAGACGACAAAGGACAGTGTTTGCTGAAAAAAAAAAATTCAAACCTACCGAATTTGTTCAAAATCACATGAGTTTTGAGCTAGAGGCTAGTCTTTCACAAAAAGTGGTTTTTATTTCTGTGAATGCCTTAGTACATGCGGTATGAATATAAGAGTCACATAGAAAAACAGAAGGAAAAGAGTGACTTTTTTAATTGCGGAGTGCGACCTTTGTGGTCGGTAGGGCAACAGACACCTTGGAATAGACTAGAATGGGCACTCGGGGCAAAGGGCAGTCAGGGTACTGTCAGTGCCTGTGTGTTTTATGGCTTCCTATCATGTTGCATGGGACATGGGTCAGTTTTATTGCCCTGCTTGTTTTTTGAGGGGGATGGGTGGGTTATATTTGCTTTTTGTTCCCTCTTAAATTTGTCTGGTGTGTGTGTGTGAGTGTGTGTGTGTGTGTGTGTGTGTGTGTGTGTGTGTGTGTGTGTGTATCTCCTCCTCCTCCTTCTTCTTCTTTTCTTCTTCTTCTTCTTCTTCTTCTTCTTCTTCTCCTTCTTCTTCTTCTTCTTCTTCTTCTTCTTCTTCTTCTTCTTCTTCTTCTTCTTCTTCTTCTTCTTTCATTCAGGTTTAGTGTTGACAACACTAGGATGACTGAGAGAGAGAGAGAGAGAGAGAGAGAGAGAGAGAGAGAGAGAGAGAGAGAGAGAGAGAGATTCGGATTCGGATTCGGATCATTTATTCATAAAGGCCATTGCACCTTAGAAGGGGTATATATACAAGGTAGAACACACACTTTGTAGGTTTTCACAGATTAAGACATCTCATGTTGACAACATACTGCGTACTTTAAACGCTTTGTGTAAATATACAACAAGCTTTTTTGCAATTGTTTCGTTAGGAGTTGTCATCAGCATAATCAATTTGAACAAAACAGGCTGCCGAAAATACTTTAAAGGAATCAATTGTTCTCGTAGCTCTTTTAGCTCAGGGCAAGACAAAACAAAATGGAGTTCATTTTCAAGAGCATCATGACATAATGGACATATCAAAGTACTATAGTTGACAGATTTATAACGATAAGAATGTACATGTATATCAGAAATACCGAATCTAAATTTAGTCATTATTCGTTTCAGATGTCTGTCTATGGGCATTGATACATAGACTGGAACACAATGCAAAGGATTCAACATTCTGTACATATCAAATCGATCACTCTCCTGAACATGTGAAGACCATGTTTGCCATCTGCAATCCACTAGTCGTTGCCGAAACGCATAAATAAACCCAGTTATGTCCCCTACACCTTGATTTTCCCCAACGAAACCAAAACCATATTCATATAATTTTAGTCTTATACTCGATACCCAGTTTTTCTTACTTCTGGCATCTAAATTCATTAACATTTTATAAGCTTTATGAGGTAATCTATGTGATTCCATTTGTATGAGCTTTAGCCAATAACGAATACACTTGACCATGGAAATTAAACTAATTGGATACCTGTTAGTTTCCCCATAAACTAAATCATTGGGTGTTTGGATTGATATGCCTAGAAATTTCTTCAAGGCATACAAATGAATCTTTTCAATTTCCACAACACCTGCGTCTAAGCCCCATAACTCAGCACCATATTGCACCATAGGTTGAATTTGGGCATCAAACAACTTCAGAAATAACGTAAGAGAGTCATTATTTAATTGCATTAGTTTTCTCAGAATACACAATAAAGGATACTTTGCTCTACTTACCAAATCTCTACAGGCAAATGAAAAACTTAGTCGTGTTGAAAAATATATTCCTAGATACTTATATACATTCACAACTGGCATAACGCTTCCATTATAAGTCCATCTTTCCCGCTCTGCAAGATACCCCCCTTTTCTAAATACTATAATGTTACTTTTTGACATATTAACCTTTAACTGTAGTGAACCTGACGCTTTTTCTAAACTATTTAATTGTCTTTGCAGCCCAACAACTGTCTCTGAAATTAACACTACATCATCAGCCAAAAGGAGTAAAAATATTTCTAAAGTGTCATCTATGAATCGTGCACCATGTCTACCATTACGAATAACTTCCAGAGTCAACTCATTGATAAATAAAGAAAACAAAATAGGACTACACACATCTCCCTGTTTAACACCAGCTGTACAGTTTATATAATCCGTCAATGATGCACCACATCTAACTCTAGCATTCACAAATTTGTACATGCTCATTATACATTTAAACAATTTACCCCGAATTCCATTCTTAAACAAAATAGGCCACAATATGCTTCTATTAACAGAATCAAAAGCTCTTTCAAAATCAATGAAAGCCACATATAATTTCCGATTCAAACAGAACTGTTTTTGAACAAAGGCCATTAAAGTAAACATATGATCTACAGTGGAGTAATTTCGTTTAAACCCAGCCTGAAATTCGCCCGTTATGTTATTCTCCTCTACCCATTCCTGTAGTCTTCTGTTAATAACTGCACTATATAATTTACTACTAATATTACACAAAGAAATTCCCCTGTAGTTATTTGTATTGTTAACATCGCCCTTTTAGAGAGAGAGAGAGAGAGGAGAGAGAGAGAGAGAGAGAGAGAGAGAGAGAGAGAGAGAGAGAGAGAGAGGAGCTAGCTATCAATATACTTCGCACTATCAGAAACCAACAACTTGCGTTATAATATTAAGATCGGCAATTAGATATTATACGAAAGACTAATACTCTTCTTGAAACCTTTCAAACACGAGTCCAACACCAAAGATACCTAGCTCTAGGTCCCTTACTGTTTGCATATATTCGCGTGGCACGAGAGTGCATGCGGGTTTCTGTTTTTCACTTTAATTTTTACCTTCCAATATTCTCACCGTCATAAAGCCTATCCACATTATATATAAAATTCGTCCTTCACACCAGTTCTAAAGACCACCCGCCCTACTCAGAAAAAAAACGTTCCAGATATTTGATCGGCTGGTGACAAGCGCCACTCCACAACTTGGGCACGATGTAAGAAGTCTTCGACAACACAAAAGCGAGACAGAATAGGAAAAAAGAAGAAGAAGAGCAGGGGAGAGCCACTTCAGTTTGATCGACTGACCGAGTTGGGAAAGAACCTTGTCTGTAGAATTGTTCAGGTGAATGGAAAAATGACGATCTCCTGCGGGGATTCAAGAGTCAATCGACTTGTCAGGTGTGATTTATGTCGTAGTTCGCTTGCGGGTGGTATGGGGGTTGCGGGTGGGCGGTGGTGGTGGTGGTGGTGGGGGGGAGGATATGGGGGGGGGGGGGGGTAAGGGTTATGGAAGGATGGATAGGATGTGGGGTTGAGAGACGCATGTTTGCTATGTAAGATCTATGATATAGATTTATTCTTTTGTATACCATCTGTTGTGAGTATAATCATATATTTTTCTGTTAATTTTGTATGCATAATATATTTTTCTGTTAATTCTGTATTCAGTGTTCACTTACTGTTTGGTTTCAAAGTCAGGTTTGGTGTGTAAGTGCACATTCAAGTCAGAATTCTACGTTTTCTTGCAATTTTGTCCTTTACATGCATTGATTAGTTAAAAAAATCCCGACAAGTAAAAAGTTTGTTAATGTTTATTTGTCGGGCCAACCCTCAGAAATTAAAATCATCATGAACATCGCCATCGTCAACTTCCTCCTCCTCCTTCTTCTCCTCACCCTCTTCCTCCTCCTCCTCCTCACCACCACCACCACCACCACCACCACCACCACCACCACCACCACCACCACCACCACCATCGTCATCGTCATCGTCATCATCACCATCATCACAGCCCCCTCCTCTCTGTCTGGGTTTGTCTCTTTATTGGTGCATCTTTTTCTGTCTGTCGTTCTCTCTATTGCGCGCGCGCGCGTGTGCGTTTGTGTGTGTGTGTGTGTGTGGTGTGTGTGTGCGTGTGCGTGTGTGTGTGTGTGCGTGTGGCGTGTGCGCGTGTGTGTATATGTCTGTGTGTTACGTGCGTGCGTGAATGTGTATGTGTGTATGCACGCGTGTGTGTATATGTGTGTGCATGTGTGTGCGTGCGTATGTGCGTTTTTGTGTGTGTGTGCGCGCGCGCGTGTTTGTATGTGTGTGTGCGCGGTCGTGCGTGTGTGTTTGTGTGTGCGTGCGTGTGTGTGTTTGTGTGTGTGTGTGTGTGTGTGTGTTTGTGTGCGTGCGTGCGTGCGTGGGCGCGAAATCCAACATGACCTCACACTGCGTTGATCTGATAAACGTCTCGTTTTTAGCGCTTGTACGAAAATGATCACCGTCCTTTGAAATCAATCATTCAGCTGATATTAGGAAAGAGCAGCAGAAATGTAAAGAGACTAGTGTCTGGTTGTTAACACGTAGGTACCAACAGGAGAGTCACTGAAGTCAAAAAGAAGAAGAAGAAGAAGAAGGAGGAAGAGTAACGCGAGGAAGAAGGAGGAGGAGGAGGAAGAAGAAGAAGAAGAAAAAAAAAAGAAGGAAGGAAGAGGAGGAGGAGGAGGAAGAAGAGGAGGTAGAGGAGAAGAAGAAGAAGAAAACGAAGGAGAAGAAAAGGAGGAGGAGGAAGAAGAAGAAGAAGAAGAAAAAGAAGAAGAAGGAAGAGGAGGAGGTGGAACAAGAGGAGGTGGAGGAGAAGAAGAAAAAAACGGAGAAGAAAAGGAGGAGGAGGAGAAGAGGAGGAGGAAGAAGAAGAAAAAGAAAAAGAAGAAAAAGAAGAAGAAAACGAAGGAGAAGTAACGTAGAAGAGGAAAAACACAGTAGTAGTGAAAGGTAAAAGAAAAAGAAAAGAAAAAAAGGAAACGAATGATAAAAAAGCATAATAACAAAGAATAAAAGGTGTTTTGAAGGAAGGCATACTCGAACAGAAAGATGAATGAATACACGCACAAAGAAGGCTAAAAACAGTAAATGAACAACTGTACCTCAGATGGTTTTAACAGAAAGGTGATGGGGGTGGGTGGGGGGGGGGGGGGGGGGGGGGGGGTTCGGGGGGAGGGAGGGGGAGGGGGCGGGAAGAATTGTAGTGTTGAGCTTGCAATCTGACGGCGCGGAATCGAGCCACTACCGAGACCCATGTTTGAAGGGATTTGTCCCCTGGAGTTAACATCGGTGTCGACTCTACTACCCCGAAAGTCTTTTGGATTAAGACTATAAACCGAGGTCCCGTGTGCGAACGCTCAAAGAACATCGTGTGCACACGTTAAAACCTGTTCCACCTTTCGCAAGAATAGGCTTTTGCATGCCGGGAGGAATGGATGACAAAATATAAAAAAAAAAAGCGTGCACACACTTGTGTCGTGTTAGGACTTCATCCCCGAAGTCGGATATTGCGGTTATGTTTAATGGTGGGAAACAGCACACACGCATAAATCTCACCATTGGTAGAACAAACAAGCAGGCAAACAAAAAATATTAAGCAAAGTTTCTCGTTTTTTCACCACGTAGCAGAAATCTTAAGACTGCATCCATAACCTGCCTTCATGTGATATCCAGAATTTGATATGGAAGAAAAAAAGGCAAACTTTGTAGAAATAAAGTGGAAAAGGACGTGTAAAGTGTTTGCTAAAGCAAGGAATGAGGCTAGGGATATCTTTTATGACATTGTTTACACTACCGTTCTTTTCGTTAAAGAGTTAAAGAGTCATGTCACAGGAGGAGAGAGAGAGAGAGAGAGAGAGAGAGAGAGAGAGAGAGAGAGAGAGAGAGAGAGAGAGAGAGAGTGAAAGAGAGAGAGAGAGAGAGAGAGAGAGAGAGAGAGAGAGAGAAAGAGAGAGAGAGATGATATGATATGATATTTATTCAAAAAGGCCATGGCCCCTTAGAAGGGGGTTGTACAAAACATTGTTGACAAGACACATCCACATTAACAATTTGCTACACACTCACTTCTCCTTTTAAAGGCTTTGTACAAATAC
>CM054157.1:24602522-24612522 GCA_028751875.1 Rapana venosa | reverse complement strand
ATCTATAACATGCTCCTAGCATAAAAACATGTATCCTTTATTAAAGGAGGAAAGCCACATTTGAAACTGAAGTACGGTTACTTATGATGTTCAGGTATTTGGGAACAGGCGTACATGCAAACTTCTCACGAGTGTGTACCCTCACAGTGACTACCAGGTGTGATGAGTGAGACAGGAATCATCTCCTGGGTGACTCTCAGGGTCCTTAACCTGAGGAACGATCATCACCACAACCACCACCATCACCACCATTAACAGCCAGAGAATCCACGAAACAGATATTTGACTAAATCACAACTCAGTGCGCTGGTAAAGCCTTGGGTCAAACTTTTTAAAATTTATTTTCAGATGGTACATTGAATAAGCAGTGATTTTGCTTTTTTTCATCAAGCCATCTATCTAAAGAAAAAAAAAGCGAGAAAAAAAGATAATGTATATGCAGACCTAGAATAAAAAACCTAATCTATGGTAAACTATACAAATCAAACAAGAAAAGACAATAACATATGCATATATGGAATTAAAAACAAAACATAAAACCCAGAAAAATATTAAAAACCATACAGTTCAAATAATTCAAAAATCTTGAAAAAAATATCCATCATAATACAAACGAACAAGCAACAAAGAAAAACCAAACCAAAACAAACAAAGAAGACAAAACACCACACACCCACAAAAGAAACACCAACTGCTTCCCTTCCACCCCCCTCCCTCACACACACATACACACACAAATCTTCAACCATGCAAACAACTGAATAAAACAAAACAAAAACGATGAATCAACAAGAACAACCACTGGTGCTTACTGGTGTGTTCTTATTTTCTGAAAACAACCAGGCTCAAATTGAGGTGTTTTTAAAATTTTTTTTTTATACATGCTTGTTTGTGAGCCTGTGGATGTGTGTACAGATGATTTAGGTACTATCATGTCTGTACGTGCAGTGATGCTTGCAATTTTAAAAAGTGAATCTATGAGAAATCTTATTCATAATGACGAAAGAGCTGTAGTTGGTTACCTGCGCTTGTAATCCTCACTGCGATTTGTTCAAACATTTTATTGTACTGTGTAACGTTGGTAAAAAGTATGCCGCGAAGAACTATGTAGGCTTGGAAGTGCACAACAGGGCTATTGTCTAACCTCTATTTTACAAATTCTGGCATCAGAGAAATGTAATAATGATAATAATAAAAAAAAGAATTTATATAGCGCTATATCTTGCAAACACAAATCAAATATAGACATCATGGTTGCATGACTGTGTAAGAATGAGTTGAGTGCAAGCGCTTTGATTTGTCTGTGCAAGATACAGCGCTATATAAATTCCATGTATTATTATTATTATTATTATTATCATCATCATATCATCACATTCATACATCACTTCACATTCGCTATCCACATCGGTAAAACATTGTACGCAGAGGCTTTCCATCGCATTCACAACAGTTTGGAAAACTTGGGTACGCAATTACCTTTCCAATAACGAACAATCGTTGAGGATTGACTTGCTATGATCCCCCCCCAAGTGACAAGGTGCTGGCCATGAGAATTGATGCACTGAGATACCGTATCCCAGGTAGACAATCCAGGTCTGGGCCACCTGGCCAATGCAAGCGCAGACATGTAAGGATGAGCGGTAATCCCTCTTTGATAACTGGCAGTATCTCTTGGGAAGCCTTAGGCTCCATAAAGAACCGCAACTCATGGATGTGGTTAAAGTTGAGAAGAGTCGCCATGGCAGATCGATCACTATCATGGTCTTTGATCGAAGGCAATGTCAGTTGTATTTTGTGATTGAGGCATTTGAAGGATGATAAAGAAGTGCAAGCGTCTTTATAGATCTGTGAGCTTTGAAAATGGTATGGAAAACCCCATTCCATCGATGATAATGACTTTGAAGGCGTATAGATAGGTTGTGGTCAATCGTCGCTATTTTGTGATTACAATTTTGAATTTGTTATATACAACGTACTGCATGTCTACTTTAGGCTCGTGACTTTGAAGTATGGAATGCAAACCCATCCCCCTATTGATAATATTGATTTTTTAGGAGCGACGTTGATTTGTTTGTCCTCCTTTACCATAATCTCTTCTGACTGATAAAAATTTTATTTGTAATTCTTTTTATAAACATCTTGACACTTCAGCAGGTTCTTGACTGCAAGTAGAACTTGCAAGCCCATGCCTCCCTGGATGGATTAGATAGATTTATTGATTTTTTTCTAGTGCGCGCGCGTGTGTGTGTGTATGTGTGTGTGTGCGCGCGAGCTTTAAACCAAATGAATCTCTAAGAATTCGTAATTCATTATGAAAGAGCTGTAGTTGGTTACCTGCGCTTGTAATCCTCTCTCCTGTTTGTACAAACATTTTTGTTACACTTCGTTATGTTGAACATATAACTTGATAATTATGATCTACCCAGTAAACCCCTGATGACTCATGTTTGACATTGCACCAACACTTTCAGGAAGTATGTCTTGGGCACGCAGAACTTGGCAGAGTCCGTACCTGTCTTGGTCACAGACTGCATACTAGTAGGTGTGCTCATATTATCCCTACCACCAACAAGGAAGGTGGAAGGACGGGTAACACCTTCACCTGCCTAACAAGTAAACCGTGAGGTTCTGGGTTCAATTCCCAGTCTTGCTCTTTCTTCCCGGTTTGACAGGGAAAATCGAACTGAATGTCAAGTCTTTCTGTGGAGACTCTAAAACTAGTCGGACCTGTGCGCTTACGGACTTGTGCACGTCAAAAACCCCATGATAGTTAAAAATCGGAAAGAGAAGGAAGATGGCAGGATGGTTAAAACGTTTGCCTGCCAACAAGTAAATCGTGAGGTTCTGGGTTTGATTCCCAGCCTCGCCCTTTCTTCCCAGTTTGACCAAAAAATCGAACTAAATGTCAAAGTCCTTCGGATGAGACTATAAACCGAGGCCCCGTGTGCGAACGCATGCAGAACATCTTGCGCACACGTTAAATCCTGTTCCGCTTTTCGAAAGAGTAGGCCATTGTGTGCCGGTGAGAACAGATGACAACATTTACAAAACCGCATACACACGGGGACTGGATATAAAAAAAACCCACACAAGTGCATATTCCATTATCCTCGAGAAAAAAAAATCTGAGCGCTTTGATTTGTTGCTTTACAAGGTTCAGCGCTATATAAATTCCATTTCTTCTTCTTCTTGTTCTTCTTGTTCTTGTTCTTCTTGTTCTTGTTCTTCTTGTTCTTGTTCTTCTTGTTCTTGTTCTTCTTCTTCTTCTTCTTCTTCTTGTTCTTCTTCTTCTTGTTCTTCTTCTTCTTCTTGTTCTTCTTCTTCTTCTTCTTCTTCTTCTTCTTCTTCTTCTTCTTCTTCTTCTTCTTCTTCTTCTTCTTCTTCTCTCTTCTTCTTCTTCTTACCTCCTGACTGTCCTGGCAAAGCTGGTAGATTCAGTTCCCAACTGTGTCCCGAAATCAGAATGCAGCTGCCTGGTGTGTGTGTATTTATTTAATTTAATTTATTTATTCTTTAATTTCGAGGATAAAGGAATAGGCACTCATGTGCTTTTTTAAAAGCCAGTCCCAGTATGTGTGCAGTTTTGTAAATTTTGTCATCCGTTCCCACCGGCATACAATGGCCTACTCTTCCGAAAAGCGGAACGGGTTTTAACGTGTGCGCAAGATGTTCTGCGTGCGTTCGCACACGGGAGATCGGTTTATAGTCTCATGTGTGTGTGTGTGTGTGTGTGTGTGTGTGTGTGTGTGTGTGTGTGTATGTGTGCGCGCGCGCGTGTTCCTGTGTGTGTGTATGAGTGTGTGTGTGTGTGTGTGTGTGTGTGTGTGTGTGTGTGTGTAAGTGTGTGTGTGTGGAGGGGGGGGGGGGGCGGTTGCATACGCAAAAATCTCACCATTGGTGAACCTCGGAATTCTCACCGAGGAACGACAAAAACCCATCCATACCACAAGCAAACCCGACCTACTCTCTTCTACACAAGGTGGATGGTGTTTAGCATGTATGCAGGATATCATACGTGCGCTGGCACACCGGGTCTTGGTTTACAGACTCGTCCACAACACTTGCCAGGGGATAAAGTCGGAACCAGAGTTAACTCCAGGGGGAAACAAAATCTTCAAACTGACAAGGCAGGGGCGGCTCGAACCCACGCCCCAGGTTACTGACAAACCCAAGTGCGGTGTTCTAACCACTAGGGGATGTATATGAGACGGAAAAATTGGATTATTTTGTATTGTACTGTGTTGTGTTGTATTGTATTTATGTTGCATTGCATTTATTGAATTGTATTGCTTTACGTTCGTTTTTGTTGTATTGCGTTATGTTTGTTACATTCCGTTTTATTGTAATGTATTGTACTGCGTTTACTTTTGGGAGGTTTTGAAAACTGTATTTATTGTATTGTTTTGTCTACACATCTGTCCGTAGTCTGTCTGTTAGTCAGTCTTCATCTCTTCGTGTTTGTCCTGTGTTTGTGTGTCTGTGTGTCTCTGTATAGATATATCTGCCTGTCTGTCTGTACATATGTATGTCTCCCCCCCCCCCTCTCTCATTCTCTCTATCATTCTCTCTCTCATTATCTCTCTCTCTTTCTCTCTCTCTCTTCTTTTCTCTTTCTCTTTCTTTCTCTCTCATATCTCTCTCCTTCTCTCTCTCTGAGTATATCTGTCAGTCTGGCTGCCTGTCGCTATCTCTAACCTCTCTCCCTCTCCTCATTACCATACTCTATTTCTCAATCAAAACTCAGCGCATTCCAGCAACACCAACCAAATTAATGTCCAGCTAAGTCTGGCCCTCCTACCTGTAATGCCAGATCAACACTCCGCTAAAAACCCCCAATGCCTGCCTCACTACACCCCCACAACACACAAGGTACACGGGCAGGAGGTACCCTTAATACATTGTCACAGTGGGTAGGAGGTACCCTTAATATATTGTCACAAGGTACACTTAATATATTGTCACAGTAGGGGTAGTTAACGGTAAATACAGACCCCCCTCCCTCCCTCCCTCCCTCCCCCTCTCACGTGTTATCGTCACGTCGATCGGCTCGCCCCTGTCTGGCAGTCGATAACGGGTAACCCAAGTCAAACAGTCGCCAGTCGCCTGCTCGCTTGTTCGATCTTATGTCGGTTCTTTCCTATTGACGATTCTGGACACAGAGCAGTGGGTGTCTTTTCGTGGAGCCGAAACATGTTCAGGAAGGAATGAGGAGTGTGTGTGGGCTGGACGATTCAGAAAGTGTTGATTTCTGGAAGTGTAGTTTTTGGTGATTTTTTTTCGAGGGGAACATTTTGCTTTATTGTTTATTGTGATTTTTGGGTTTTTTTGAGTCGTGGAAGTACACTTTGATGAATTTTTTCTTGAATTATTGGATATTTTAAATTTAAATAAGTTTGAAGATAGGAAAAGGCGAAATTCGATATGGTTGACTGACTGTTGTAACTGGCTTAGGACAGAGGATTACGACAAGATTCAGCGCTCTAAAATTTATCATCATTAAAGGAGAGAGAGAGAAAGAGAAGACGATGTAGTGATTGATTACTTGTGTGTGGGATTCTTTGGAGTTCTTGTGTGGGCACTCAGGCTGTTTCGGACGGGTGAGTCAACCTTTGAGTGATTGACAGACTGATTGAGTAATTGCTGTAATGAGTCTGTTTATGTACTTTGTTGAGACTTCTCCATTGTCAGAGAAATAGAAACTTTGAACATGAAAAATCAAGAGAAATTTGAACAGTTGGGTACTCGATTCATAGACAAGAGAACATAAACGCGCGAGCGCGATCGCACACACACACATCA
This sequence comes from Rapana venosa, assembly GCA_028751875.1. Taxonomy (NCBI): domain Eukaryota; kingdom Metazoa; phylum Mollusca; class Gastropoda; order Neogastropoda; family Muricidae; genus Rapana; species Rapana venosa. The sequence goes on along the minus strand of CM054157.1, from coordinate 24,606,720 downwards.
CACACACATACACACACACACACACACACACACACACACACACACACACACACACACACACACACACACACACACACACACACACACACACACACACACACACACACACAACACACACACACAATGTATGTATCATTTTGTAAAGAAGTGATGAAGTTTTGCTCAGACTGGCGTGTCATTGTTCAGACCTTGACAGAAATTTCTTCATGATATTTCACTGGATTTAGCATGATAACAAACCGATTGAAAATAATCAACAGTGTTCTGAAACATATTTTCTTTTTGGTCTTATCATGTCCGATGCTATTTTTTTTTAATCCTGACCTTGTCCAAGGTCATTTTAATATCGACCTTGTCTTGGGTTAGTTTGATGTGACCTATATCAAGGTCACAAAGCTAGTAAAGTGAATGTTGGTAATAGTGTTAAGTTCTCAAAATCCTAAGAGTAATTCATGATGTTACAAAGGGTGTATACACTAATGTCTCTCGAGTGTGTGTGTGTGTGTGTGTGTGTGTGTGTGTGCGTGCGTGCGTGCGCGCGCGCGCGCATATATATATATATATATATATATATATATATATATATATATATATATATATATATATATATATATATATATATATATATGCAGTCACACCTTGTTATATTCTGCTGTACTTTCATAGTCAAAAACCCAACAGCGAGGTATCGATGGTAGGCTTCAGTGAGGCCACTACCCCAGAGAGACCCTGCACTAGTGCTGGGTCACTTTTGTGGTATTCAGAGGTGCCAGTCTACACAGGACTGCACCTGTCGACAGTGCATGCTTTATTTTGGTTCTGCTGTCTCGTAGCGGTATATTCTATTTGAAATTCTCATTTGCATATATACGAGTATCTGTGGTAGTCAAGGTGGTATTGTGTAGAGAAAAATAAAAGGAACAGCAGCCTTTCCTTAGAGAACTTTCACGTAACCTTGTTTGTTTGAAACTCTGTCTGTCTGACTGTCTCTCTGTCTATTTGTCTCTCTGTCCCCTTTCCTCCCTCTCACTGTGTTTTTCTCTTTAGGTCTGTCTGTCTGTCTGTCTGTCTGTCTGTCTGTCTCTCAATACAAATAATGTTTTCTCAAAATGTTTGTTTCCGTTCATGATTTTAATTCTGCTGAACACTGATTTAAAGTTAGTGCGTGTGGACCTTATTTGAGCAGAACAAAATCTGTTTGTATAGGCATGGACCACAAAATATAATGAAACACACACACATAAACACACACAGACGCACACACACAAACACACACACACACACTTACATACAGACACACATACACACACATACGCACTCATACACACATACACAGCACACACACACATACACACACACACACACACACACACACACACACACACACACACACACACACACACACACACACACACACACACACACACACACACACACACACACACACTCTCTCTCTCTCTCTTCTCTCTTTCTCTTCTCTCTCACAGAGTAACCGTGTAATCACGTGAATGATCTACAGTCATTAATTGTCGTCATTATCCCTAATGGTGCCTCTCTGTCTGTGAGGGAGGTTTCATCTTATCCCAAAAAATACCATAGAGTTTCTGCCTCTGTGTGTGTGTGTGTGTGTGTGTGTGTGTGTGTGTGTGTGTGTGTGTGTGTGTGTGTGTGTGTGTGTGTAGTGAGTGTGTGTATGTGTAAGAGTGTATGTGTGTGTGTGTGTGTGAGAGAGAGAGAGAGAGAGAGAGAGAGAGAGGAGAAAGAAAAGAGAGAGAGAAAGGGGGAGGGGGAGAGAGAGATGTATGTTTTATATGCGTGAGTGTGAGTGTATGTGTGTGAGTGATGTGAGTGAGTGGTGTGTGTGTGTGTTGTGTGTGTGTGTGTGTGTGGTGTGTGTGTGTGTGTGTGTGTGTGTGTGTGTGTGTGTGAGAGAGAGAGAGAGAGAGAGAGAGAGAGAGAGAGAGAGAGAGAGAGAGAGAGAGAACTCTGAACTCTGAAATGTTTTAATGTACTTCGGCCATAGGCCACAATACAACAACAAAAATAAACAGGGTGGTGGTGGTGGTGGTGGGGTGACACTCATATCCTCATAATAACTGACTACATCTACAGATACCAGATACAAATAGTTGTTTGCACAGCACATAGTATCATCATCATCATCATCATCATCATCATCATCATCATCATCATCATCATCATCATCATCATCATCATTCTCTCTCTCTCTAGCTCACACACACATAAACTCTTACACAGAGAGAGAGAGAGAGAGAGAGAGAGAGAGAGAGAGAGAGAGAGAGGAGAGAGAGAGAGAGAATGCATATGCGTATGCATGCGTGCATGCTGTTATATGTGTATATGTTTGTGTGCGAGCTTTCATATGTGTATATCTTTGTGCGTGTGCACGCGCGTATGCCTGCATATGTGTGTGCTCGCATGCACACACATTCACACTCCCCCCACACCACCCCTACACACGTGTTGTGTATTAATTAATGATCACCTTTCATTCTTTTCTTTATTTTCACACGTGTGTGCTTTTGTAGTGCACATACTTGTGCTTGCACACCTGTATGTCTCTATTGACACACACACATCACACACACACTCACACACACACTCGCACACATACACACACACTAACACACTCTCATTCACACACGCACGCACGCACGCACCACACACACACACACACACACACACACACACACACACAACACACACACACACACACACACACACACACACACACACACACACACAAAAGTGCACAGAGGTAAACATTGTGTGTGTGTGTTGCATTCGCAACCAGCGCATAAGCACAGTGTGGAATGAGTTAATGATAGACTTCATGGTTTCAAACAGGAAAAGGCGGAACAAGGCTCGGAGGGAGAGGGAAGGGGAGGGTGGGGTGGTGGTGGTGGGGAAGTATAAATGTGTGTTGTAAGGTGAAGCAGACGATGTTTTCACAACTGTGGGAACTGGCAATTTCTGACGATTACAGGTAGTGGACTTGTTGGCTATCAGCCAGTGGGAGAAGCTCGTCACCTTCGTCACACTTACCTAGATATACGTGTATATATACCTGTGACCCTTAAGCTGTTGTTTTGCACACACTGCGTGGAGGTGGTGGTGGTGGTGGTGGTTGTGGTGGTGGTGGGGTGGGGGTGGGGTGGTTGGGGGGATGGGTGAAGGTGCATGTGTGTATGTGTTTTGTGTGTGTTGTGTTGTTTGTGTGTGTGTTTGTATTGTATGGTTTTGTGCATGTGTTTGTTTGTGCATGTGTGTGTCTATGTGTGTATGTGTGTGTGTATGTGTGTGTATGTGTGTGTATGTGTGTGTGTGTGTGCGTGTGTGTATAAAAATTGGGATGAAGAGAGAGGCCGAGAGAATTAAGAGAGAAAGAGTCAGAGACACACACGTAGACAGACGACAGTGGGAGAAACTTTAGCCATAGATATGGTTCGCTTTAAATAAATGAAATCTATGATTCATAGAGCGCATAAAATCTCCACAACCACAGGCGTGATAGCACAGCGAGTTTCTGTGTGTGTGTGTGTTTGCGCGCGCGTGTGTGCATGTGTGTATATATGCGTGTTCGCGCGCGCGTGGGCGTGTGTATGTGTGTGTGTGTGTGTGGGCGTGTCTGTGTGTATATAATCTATTTCTGTGATATCCCTAGGGTAGTGCAGTGGATTACTTGCATTCGACAGACGATCCTCATAGAACTTACAGTATAATGGTACTATACATGACTGATAGGTCTGATATTTCTTACCCACTCCCTCCATAAGTACCAAACCACAACCCGCATTATTTACTGCCTCTCTTAGGTCTCTACAAGTCACTAGAGGCATCGAACACACCCCATTTCTGTTCTTCGGTCTCATTCTCTTTTTTTAGTATTATTTCTGACCTCTGCTAAGTTTTGGCCTCGTTTTTGAACATTCCCGCAAGCATGTAGGTTTTCGTGTATGTGTGTGGTCAATCGTGAAAACACACACACACACACACACACACACACACACACACACACACACACACACACACACACACACACACACACACACACACACACACACACACACACACACACACACACACACACACACACACTCGCACGCAACACACAGAGTAGATCTATCTATCTATCCATCTCTTTCATTCAGTCTCCTATTTTAGGGCCGTCTGGTAT
>CM054157.1:24585022-24595022 GCA_028751875.1 Rapana venosa | reverse complement strand
AAGGAGTGATATATTTCTACCACATTGGCTTTATATTGTACCTTCTGTTTATTCTTTTATGAACATTTAGTGCTGCGCCTTATTGGCTTGCTTCGTTGCGTGTGTGTGTTTGTGGTTAGTGTTATCGATGTTGTTGTTATAGTTGTTGTGGTTTTCTGCGGAGAAATTTTGATACTGTGGATGTGATTGTCGGTTGGTAGAGTGGGTGCCAGAAATTATGATTTCAGGTTGACGTTTGATTATTTTGATTTTGTTTGTTGTTGTTTGACGTCTGTCTGCTCAGTTGTTCATGTTTGCCTATATACACGTATTTCGCAATTTTAGTCAAACGAGATTCTTCTTCTATACAATTGTATGGCATTCTTTTGTGTTGTATTGCGTAATGTGTGTATACGCACACAAGCACGTACACACACACACTCACACTCACACACACGCACGCACCCCTCCCCCCACACACTCACACTCACACACACAACGCACGCACACCCACACATACACACAGTCACACTCACCACGCACGCACAAGCACCCCTACACACACTACAGACACATCCACCCACACCAGCATAAGTTGATTAGGGGCAATGGGTCATAAGTAATATGAAGAGAGAGGTAAGGCGAGCACCGTGGTGTTGTTTGCTCTGCTGAAACAACACCCAGAAAAGGCTTTGTCAGCGATTGACGGCCAACCCACTGGGCTTAACTCGGCAATACCGTGTGTGGATCAGCAGCGATGGAGAGAGAGAGAAAGAGAGAGAGACAATGACAAATTCTTTTATTTCGAGGATAATGAATAAGCACCCATGTGCTTTTTTACATCTAGTCCCCGCCCTTAAGGATATATATGATAATAAAATAAAATAAAGCCCATAGCAATACACTTACACAGCTTACGAAAAAAATATATACACAAAAATCCCCAGAAAAATCACCGAAGAGAGAGAGAAAAAAAAAAGTAGCAACAAGTAAGAAAGAAAGCAGAACAGAAAACACAGAAACAACCGAAAAAATAGCAAGAACCAAGAGCAAAACAAAAACGGCAACAACAAGGGGAGAGGGAACAACCGAATAGTCCCCTCTCAAAAAAGCAACAACAAACCCAAACCAAAACCAAAACAGAACCAAACAAAGCAAAACCTCTATAAAATAAAGGAGAACAAACCACGTAAATAGTTTCATTTTGGCTAACAGAAAGAAACGTCAAAAGTTCTTTGCGCTTTTATGGGAGGCAACAGCAATAGTAAACTACATGAAACAAATATTGTAGAAGCAATTTGCATCCCAATGCACACGTACACGCACACCGCGCGCGCGCGCGCACACACACAACACACACACACACACACACACACACACACACACACACACACACACACACCACACACACACACACACACACACACACACAACACACAGATGGATCACGCCTAGATAATCAAGAAACAGGTTCTGCTTTTGTTATACCAGCGTTAAAAATTGAAAAATCATATTATATTGGTAAACATCACTCGATATTTACAGCAGAACTTGTAGCAATACTAATGGGTCTTACTTATATCTTTGATTTGCCGTTGGGTATATTTCAAATTCTTCTTTGCGTTGATTCTAAATCGGCATTGTATGCTTTAAAATCGCCATGTTACAAGAAAACTTCGAAAATCATATTAGAGATTAAGCATGTCATACATCTCTTAACCTTAAATGTGAATGTGTAAGTGTGAATTTTTGTTGGGTGCCTTCACACACTGGGTTCTTTCCAAATGAGTGGGCGGATAGAGCTGCCAAAAAGGGTGCAAAACATGGACGGGATGCAATAGAATTGCATGTGCCTTTATCCTTACAAGAAGGGTATAGCTTACTAGAACAAAAATCATGGAGAAAGGTCACTGATAGTAATCAGCAAAATGAGAGACTTTTAACTAGAACTGCAATCAATACCCATAATCTAACAGTGGGGAACCATTCAGAAGTTAGTACAAGTGTTTTTACGTCAAGGAGAATTAATACTTTATTCTATAGAATGAAACTAAATACATTGATAACCAAATTCAGCAAAAATGGTAAATGCCTGTGTGGTGAGGTAAGTAAAGGTAAAGGAGTCCCATAACCTATAAGGTCGTAGGGGAGCGAGGCGTCAGAGACCTCACTTCTCTAGGGCCAGCATATTGAGGGCGGCGCCCATCTCCTCTCCCTCGCTGCTTTACCTTCCCTAACCCTAAAGAGGGCAGGTACCCATTTACAGCTGGGTGAACTGGGGGAACTGTACTGAAGCCAAGGCGCGCAAACGGTCACCCATCCAACTGGTAACCACGCTCGACGCTGCTTAACTTGGCTGGGGGAAAGCGAGTACTCCGACCACTGTGGTGAGAATATCACTAATACTCATATACTTTTTGACTGCCAGAGTGTAAAACCTTTCATGCCCCATTTTTCTGAAAACTCCCTCACCAGCATATTCAGTAATTTAAAATTGGCATTTGAAATTGTGAAAGGTCTTTGTTACAGTCCCATAGGACATTTGTTATAGTTACATTAACGTTAATGACTTGTTGGGTTTTTTTTGTTGTTTTTTAAATTCCTGTCGCATTGCCAAGTTTTTCGAGATTATTATTATTATTTTTTTTAACACCACATCCACATCTCCCGGGTTTTTTTTGGTTTTTTTTGTTTGTTTGTTTTGTTTTTTTTGGAGGGGATGGGGGGGGGGGGGGCGTCTAATATCACTAAAAGTGAACAGACGTAAAATTGAAGTCAACAACAACAACATACCCACACACGCGCGCGCGCGCGCGTGCACTCACACCATGCGTCAATGTCAACATAAAATCTTTATGAATATCATGTATAGTCATAGAGAAGGACATCTGCATTTTGGAATTAGCTATACATAATTGGTACGCTCAAAACAAGATATCAAAATAAAACATTCACTGAATCTCAAATACAGTCAATTTAGGGAGTAGAACTGTAATATTAAATCTGAATAAAGCATTCAACGGGATACTAATTGTAAATACGACGATTAAATCTATAAGCAAATAAAAGGAGAGGGCGAGAGAGAGAGAGAGGAGAGAGAGAGAGAGAGAGAGAGAGAGAGAGAGAGAGAGAGAGAGAGAGAGAGAGAGAGAGAGCACAGTGCATTTTAAATCCATATGATATTGAATATAGTTTTCAATTCATCAACACTATTACCATTAGAACTCACTGTGATTTAACATTGTACATGTTAAGATCGTCCTAGAGTAATTATAAAGAAGTAGGATAGTGGAAAAATCATTCTTAGAAGTCATTTTTCAATAACACAATAGCATATACAAGTAAAACACTCACACTTAAACAGAGAGAGAGAGAGAGAGGGGGGGGGGGAGGGGGGGGGGGGAGAGAGAGAGAGGATAATTTGGTATAATGCAAGGGAGGATATATTTACTTTGTTTCCATCAGATCAATTGTGGATTTTTATTTTTGATGCATCAAGTGGATGAAAAAATGACTTTTGAAGATTGTTAATGATTGGTGTTGTCTAAATGAGCCCAGGAAGGGAGTTCCACAGCACAGGGCCTGAGTAAAGTAAGCTAGATTTGAACAAATCTATTCTTGGGATTGGGACACATGGCTTTTCAGTATTTCTGGAATGACTCATTGGGAACTTGTCTTTTAAGGATGAGGGAAAAGTTCCTGTCATTATCTTAAACATCATGATGCCTTTGTTAAATCTTAGTCTTTGGTGTAGGGGAAGAATATTTAACTGAGAGAGAGAGAGAGAGAGAGAGAGAGAGAGAGAGAGAGAGAGAGAGAGAGAGAGAGAGTCACATACACACAGAGGCAGAGGATGACAAAAGTGACAAGGATGCTCATTTTATTCATTGGGCCATCAGCTCTCACGAAGTAGGCAGTAATAACAATAATGATATATGGATTAAAAAAAAATAGCGCTGAATCTTATAAAGCATATCAAAGCGCTTGCTTCCAAGTTATTCAATATATGTGACCTTTCATAAACAAGATTAATAGATCTAAGATTGGAAAATTAGACACACACACACACACACACACACACACACACACACACACACACACACACACACACACACACATACACACACACACACACACACACACACACACACACACACACACAAAACACACACACACACACACACACACGCACACACACACACACACATATATATATATATATATAAACGACAAAGAGTAGGGGAGGAAAACAAGTGCAGGTGATGCTTTTGTTGTGATAAACTTACAAGAGATTCTTCTTCTTCTTCTTGTTCTTCTTTTTGTTCTTCTTCTTGTTCTTGTTCTTGTTCTTGTTCTTCTTCTTCTTCTTCTTCTAAACATAATGTTGAAACTGAGCACATTGTTTAATGTGATCTTTAATCATTGTTAATGATCTTTAATCCGCGTACTGTCAGCAACATTTTTTGTACATAGTATTTCCCTTTGCACTTTGTAAAAACACACAGACAGGCTCAACTACAAAAGTGCCGAGGAGTCACAGATACAGACGATACTAGACCCCTCTCTTGGCCAAAAGTAACAAGGCACTCCCAAAACAGCCGTACAATATATACAACATGACCGCCTCGCTCATCTGGAGTGTCGCACGAAGTACCGTAAAAGCTCTCTCGAGGAAGTCTCCAAAACTTGGCCAAAGATCGGACAATGTCGATGTATATATACTTGAACAGCCACATAAAACAGTAGGGAACGGCCATGACTATACATCTGCGGAGGATCTTGGGTGATCCCCCCCCCCGCCCCCCCCCCCCCCCCCGCCAGTGTTAAAAACAGCAAAAAAAAAAAAAAAGGACAAAAAAGGGCTTAGAACCTAAATTCCTGCCAGGAGGAGAGGGGGTGGGGATACTTTTAAAGAGTGGACGAAAAGGCCTGGAAACTGTGCAGAAAATAACCATGTGCAAAGAGCGCAGAAATTTGCGCCTCTCTTTGACCATAAAGTGCGCGGAAGTACGCGTATTCCTTTGACTGGAAAGTGCGCAGAAATAGTGTATTCTTTTGACCGGAAAATGCGCAGAAATACGCGTATTTCTTTGACCAGAAAGTGCACAGAAGTACGCGTATTTCTTTGAACTGAAAGCGCGCAGGAATACGCGTATTTCTTTCACTGGAAAGTGCGCAGGAATACGCGTATTTCTTTGACCTGAGAGTGCACGAAAATACGCGGACTTGTTTACCGTGAAAGTACGCAGAAATACGTGTATTTTTTTAAACTTGAAAGTGCGCGGAAATACGTGTATTTTTTTGACCGAAAAGTGCGCGGAAATACGCATTTGTTCCTACGGAGAGTATGTCGAAATAAAGTTGTCTTCTTCGTCTTCTTTTTTCTTCTTTTAACTGAATCGTGCGTACACATATGCATTTGTCTTCGACCAGAAAGCGTAAAGATGCACAGGCGGTTTATGTTGTTGTTGTTGTTGTTGTTGTTGTTCAGGTTCATACTTAGATAGATCTGGAATCACAGTAAGACTGTAAGTTTGCGTGTATGGCTGTTTTCAAGTACCTCGCCTTATAGGCAGCCATCTGCAGAGTTTCTGTTTCAATGGAGAGTGTAGGTTGCTGTGTTGAGAGTTTGCCATGGCTGAAGACAACCTCAACATAACAGTTCAAAGCATTACAACGCTTTAATATACACCTTGGCACTCTGCTCACATCAATAACTGACAAGGCCTTGGCCTGGGTCAAGTTTAGGTAGCTCTGAATGGAAAAGGTTACCAAAACGTTTACTGTAAGAGCACACAGCTGCTAGACAACACACAACTCTTTCAAACAAGTCCTGGGGGAATGTGACAACACGTGCTTACGTATAAGAGCTACGTGTGCACAAACGTACAAACTCTTTTTCACACACACGCACCGCACGAACGCGCACATGTATTCATACAAACTGGGACAGACACACACACATAGACCACACAACAACGCACACATACACAGACACACACAAACAGACACACACATGAACAAACAGACCCCCCCCCACACCCACACACACGTACACATGCAACACACACACACACATTTGTACACGGATGAATACAAGCACGCTGGCTCACACTCAGTAATGTGCTCATCCGCAGTAAATGTGCACTAAGAGGCATGTTGGAATAGAAACCATTATTTCTAATATGTACGCCAGAAAATCCAGGTAGACTGTGTAAACGAAACAAGGGTAAGTTATAACTGAGTGTAAGCCAACATGAGTAACTTGTAAACTGTTTGGAAACCAGCATGGGTAGCTTGTAAACTGTGTAAATCAACAAGGGTGACTTGTCAACTGTGTAAATCAACATGGGTAATTTGTAAACTGTGTAAATCAACAAGGGTGACTTGTCAGCTGTGTAAATCAACAAGGGTGACTTGTCAACTGTGTAAACAAAAGTGAGTATTTTGTTATAACTGTGTGAACTAACACGGGTAGCTTGTCAACTGTGTAGATCAACATAGGTAACTCGTCAACTGTGTAAATTAACATAAGTAATTTGTCAACTGTTTAAATTAATGTAACCCAGCAGTCACTTAACGCAGAATGTATGGTTTAAGTAATTTGTCAATTGTGTAAATTAAATAATTTGTCAACTGTGTAAATCAACATGGGTAACTTGTCAACTGTGTAAATCAACAAGGGTGACTTGTCAACAGTGTAAATCAACATGGGTCACTTGTCAACTGTGTAAATCAACGTGATTAACTTGTCAACGAACATGGGCAACTTGTCAACAGTGTAAATCAACATGGGTCACTTGTCAACTGTGTAAATCAACGTGGGTAACTTGTCAACTGTCTCAACCAACATGGGTAACTTTTCAACTGTGTCAACCAAAATGGGTAACTTGTCAACAGTGTATAAATCATTATGGGTAACTTCTCAACAGTGTAAATCAACATGGGTCACTTGTCAACTGTGTAAATCAACAAGGGTGACTTGTCAGCCGTGTAGACCAACTCGTCAACTATGTAACTCAACAGAAGTAACTTATTAACTGTGTGTAAATTGACACGGCTAACTTGTTAACCATATGTAAGCTAACACGGATAGTTTGTTCACTGTGTAAACCAACACCAGTGAACTATATACACCGACATGTCTCTCCAGAACACTTTGTTATCAGGTTGATAGGTGGACAGTGGACGGTTCTAATTTCTGGTTAAGTGTTTTTTTCCTTTTAAAACATTTGTGTTGCTCTGGTGGGATTAACTTTCGTTGTTTATTCAGGAGGTGTGTGTGTGTGTGTGTGTGTGTGTGTGTTGTGTGTGTGTGTGTGTGTGTATGTGCGTGCTTGTGCGCATGTGTGCATGTGTGTGTAGTAGCGTGCACATGAAGGTCTCCTATTGTTTTTGTTTGTTTTGTTTTCTTAATCAGTCCTATGAGTAAGGTAGAATGAGTCTCAAGAAGAAACACAAAAGGGGTACTGATAGAAAAAAAGATATGCACACGCCACCCAACTGAATACTTGCAAACACACACACACATACACGCACGCACGCACGCACGCACGCACGCATGCATGCACGCACGCACGCACGCACGCACGCACACACACACACACACCAATCCATTTCACCCCAGTCCAGTCTAGTCTAGGCTATCGACTTAACACAGCAGTCACTTAACGCAGAGGGTATGGTTTAAGTTTAATGGAGTAGAGGCGACTGGTCTGTGTTTGTTAATAGAGAGACTTTAATGGTAGTGGTCAGTGCTTTTAGTGTGACTCTGGGGTGTAATTGCTGGAACCTTGCTGTGATAAGCAGTTGAGCTAACACTGTGCTTTTGTCAAAGTTTAATGTCTGTTTGTCTGTCTGTCTGTATGCCTATCTGGCTTGCTGTCTGTCTGCCTATCTATCTGGCTGCCTCACGAAAAGATGGAATGAACTAACTTATTTTGGTTAATTTCTCTATTTAAGACATTGAAGTATTCGTATCTCTCACGGAGAAACAAAAAGAAGACAGGAGAGTGTGCATGCTCTCACCACAACATATATTAAATCGAACACTCCATTCCAAGCCAATCCACACAGAAACACCAAACTTAATCACCAATAAGAAGTACCAGATAGGTAGCTTTGTAAAGGTCGTACAAAACTCTTTTGCTGTCACTTAAAACTGAGAGAAGTAGGAGAGAAACTCCAGCCATCTTCACCAGGAGCCGTGGGTCCTGCCGCTTGCCTTTGCCGCCTGGCTGACTGAAGTGAGAGGGAGCTCGTTGCTTTTTGAAAACCACAGTCCCAAAATCGGATACCTCGCTGGGATGTGATATAGTCTACAACAACGTTCTCAAAATAGCTCAGTGGTCAGAGACACTCGCTTTCGAATTTCCCAAGCCAGTGTTAAACAGCATCGAGCGAGGTTACCAAGTGGATGGGTGACCGTTTGTGTGCCTTGGCTTCGGTATAGTCCCTGAGTTCAGCCAGCTGTAAATAGGTACCTGCCCTCTTTAGGGTCAGGAAAGGTAAAGCAGCGAAGGAGAGGAGATAGGCGCCACCCTCAATATGCTGGCTTCCTAGATAATCTGAGGTCTCTAATGCCTTGCTCCTCTACGATCACATAAGTTAAGGTGACACCTTTACCTTTTTACAACAGAGAAACTCCACACCCACAGACTAGTCTTTCCAAGCTAAACAACGTGAGATAATGTGATATGCTGCAAAGATGATACGACCTGGGCAACTGTGATGATGACACTGTGATGATGACCTGGGCAACTGTGATGATGATGACCTGGGCAACTGTGATGATGATGACCTGGGCAACTGTGATGATGATGACCTGGGCAACTGTGATGATGATGACCTGGGCAACTGTGGTGACGACAATGGGATGATGACCTGGGCAACTGTGATGACGATGACCTGGGCAACTGTGATGATGACACTGTGATGATGACCCGGGGCAACTGTGATGATGATGACCTGGGCAACTGTGGTGACGACAATGGGATGATGACCTGGGCAACTGTGATGATGGTGATGACCTGGGCAACTTAGATAATGAACCTCAACTGTGGTGACGACAATATATGACTGGGAACTGTATATATGACCTGGCAACTGTGAGATGACAACTAAGATGCAACTGTGATGAGTGACCGGGCAATGTGATGTATGACCTGCACTTGATGATGATGACCTGGCAACTGTGTGACGACAATGGAGATTACTGGGCAACTATGATGATATGACCTGGGCAACTGTGATGACGCGACGACATGGGCAACTGTGATGATGCCTATATTATGACCTGGCAACTATGATGATGATGACTGGCAACTATGAGATGACGAGTGGGCAACTGTGATATTAAAGGATGGTGACCTGGGCAACTGTGATGACTATGGTATGACCTGGGAATGTATATATGACTGGGCAACTGATAAGATGACATAGGGTGATACCTCGGCAATTATGACTATACGGTGTATGACCTGGAAACTGCGATAGATGACCTGCAACTTGAGATGACTATAGTGATGACTGGGCAACTGTTGATGACGACTCAACTGTGAGAATGACCTATGTGATGACCTGGCAACGTGATGATATACGACTGGCAACGTGAGACGCCGTTAGGGTGAGACCGGCAACTGTGATGATGATGATGACCTGGGCAACTGTGATGATGACTATAGGGTGATGACCTGGGCAACTGTGATGATGATGATGACCTGGGCAACTGTGATGATGACTATAGGGTGATGACCTGGGCAACTGTGATGATGATGATGACCTGGGCAACTGTGATGATGACTATAGGGTGATGACCTGGGCAACTGTGATGATGACTATAGGGTGATGACCTGGGCAACTGTGATGATGATGACCTGGGCAACTGTGAAGATGACTATAGGGTGATGACCTGGGCAACTGTGATGATGATGATGACCTGGGCAGCTGTGATGATGACTATAGGGTGATGACCTGGCAACTGGATGATGATATAGGGTGATGACCTGGGCAACTGTGATGA
>CM054157.1:24570022-24580022 GCA_028751875.1 Rapana venosa | reverse complement strand
CTTTATCCACCACATTCTGTGACTTAACAAGTGTGAAGGGTTTTCCATCTGATGACGTGCTGGGAAAAATAGGACGTATGAAGTTGTCAGTCGTCTGCGGCTGATTTCTGACAGCGGTCGTCGTGACGTCATTATGGATATGAACGTAAGACAACCGTAGTAAAACATGTATTAAAGAAAGACCGAGACAAGGATAATAGAAAATGTGTCCTTCATTATGAAAGATGTACCATAACGAGCCAAAGATTGAGAAAGCATATCTTCTAGCATAAAATGGAAGATTCAGTAAAACCCACATTGATGCCGTTCCCCGGCTGTTTTGTCTGCTCATGCATATTCAATATTAAATAGTGTTTGAAATGAAGCCTATAGCAAGACGTACAGAGGAAATGTGATATAATTACGTAAAGTGTACGTTAAGAAATGCATTAAAACATATGCCTTTTTATGAAATAAAGCATACAGTAGAATACGCATGAAGAAAGAAATGCTTTAAGAAAAAAGAAAACAAAATGTGCAGTAAAGCATGCATTAGGAAAATTGGCAATGGTTTATACACTGTATATTTATAGACCAAGAAGGAAACAATATATTGGCTTATAGACTGAGCAAGAAAAAGATATTGGCTTATAGACTGAGCAAGAAAAAGATATTGGCTTATAGACTGAGCAAGATAAAGATATTGGCTTATAGACTGATCAAGAAAAAGATATTGGCTTATAGCTTGATATGCACTATGGAACATGCATTAGAAACAGTGGTTTATAAAACCAAACATACGCTAAGACATGTACGACAAAAGGGTTTTACAGTGAAAAAGAGATGGATATGGGGTTTAGCTATAACGCACCAGTCGAAAAAAAACTTTAGGTCACAGGTTGGACTCCCAGCTGAAGCTGCCTCCCCCCCCATCCTTGAGTTTTGGTCTGGGTGCTAGTCCTTTGGATGAGACACTTACTTCCGTGTGCAATATGCATTTAGGGCACGTAGAAGAACCCACGGCCACGAGGGATTCATCCCAGACAAAATATTGTAGAAAAATCAGAATTATGGATAAACAGAAAATAATACACTCTCAAGCGGGATAAAAAAACCAGTATAATAATAATAATAATAATAAATGGAATTTATATAGCGCTATATCTTGCAAAAAAAAACAACAACAAATCAAAGCGCTTGCATCCGTTCCGTTCCTACACATGCAACCAACAATGATTAATAGTATAACAAGTTCAAATACACACAAACGCACGCGCGCACGCACACACGCACGCACCCACACACTAGTGGCAAAGAGAACCTCGGAGCTCTAGCCGAGGAACGAAAAATAGGGGAAAAAATGCGATTACTAACACGTGTATCAATACGAAACAAAAGTATGCTGGTTCGTTTGGCAAACACCAAAATATAAATCCGTAACGAAAAAGCCAGCAAAAGCGACAAAATGATGAAGGTTAGAATACAAGCTCTGATTTTGCGAACAGTTTCTGCCACTTCTCCCGGTTCCCTGCTGCCTTCTGTGAGTAGGCTGTAGTCTAACCATGGCAAGTACGTTGGCTGATCCCCGACATAGCTGCCACAATGCTTACCTAATCAGACGGCCATTCATCAAGTGTCAAAGCCAAGCAGGAACGTATCAGTGTCAAGCATCAGTATGTGTCAGTGTCAAATCACTCTTTTTTCCCCCTTTAATGGGCCTTAGTTGACTGCAGATCATAGAACACAATTTTTTTCTCTTTTTTTCTTTAAAGGCTTCACAGGTCTGTGTTCATCCGCGAAAAAAAAGGTGTCAAATCACATTTGATATCTCTATGCACCTGCACTAGGCTGCAAGTTTAAGGCATGATTTACGCCTGGGTGAAGTCAGAGTGTGCAGACTGCATACAACAAATCCCATAAAAGAAAGACATAAAAGATTAAGACAGCGATGTAAAGAATGGAGCATCTTCAAGGATGAAAAGTTGTTGTGATGGCACAGATTGTGTAATCAACAACAAGGATCTTTATGGCCATAAATTTCGGATAAAATACACACACACACACACGCACGCACGCACGCACGAAGACACACAGGCACAAAACACACACACACACACTTACACAATTTAATAGTTTAAGTCTAAAGGTAGGGGAAAATTAATGATGCGTTACAAGCGTCTTACCATTTTGTTTATATTTAGGTGCCAAAAGCTTTACCCTTTGTGACATTCTCTGTGTGTCTGCGTCTTAGCATAATGCAGGCTTACACATAATCACAGTGTGTGTGTGTGTTGTGTGTGTGTGGTGTGTGTGTGTGTGTGTGTGTGTGTGTGTGTGTGTGTGTGTGTGTGTGTAAGTGTGTGTGTGTGTGGATGGAAGGGGTACTGGCTGACGGGGTAGTACAATTCTAAAATGTTCATAAAAATAGTTAAACATTGTCTGGTTAATATAAACTGTGACCAGGAAGTAGCTTCCGGCTTGAATTTTTGTAATATGCACATACTTGTAGGAACAGGGTGCACATTTACCACCATCATCATGCGCTTTGATTTGTCTTTGCAAGATATAGCGCTATATAAGTTCCATTTATTATTATTATTATTATTATTATTATTAAGCTGTAAGCGTATCTCAATGACTATCACATTGTGACGTGGTCTGTTCACAGCTGGAAGACTGCACCAGCATCCAGGAGAGGAGGAAGATCAGAGCCGCCATCAGGGAACAACAACAACATCATCATCATCAACAACAACAACAACCATCCTCTGACACCCTCCCCACCCCTCTCCCAACCACCTCCACCCCCAATGGCCACCTCCCTCCCAAGCTAGACCGCGTTTACCGAGCCACGCCTTACCGCCAAACTCCTCATCACGTCACTGCGACGTCATCACCCTCGTTGACGTCACAGTGTCCGTCGTCATCCATGGCGTCAGCGTCCTTATCGTCACGGCCGGCGCTGCCGCAAGGGTCTGGAAGGCGGGGGACGGTGGGGGCTCTCCTGCTTACCACCCCGGTGAAGTCAACGGCACTTCTGCATCCCCCTCCTCCTCCTCCCCTCCCCCTTGCTGAGACTAAGCTCCGACAGGGCTGGAGGGAGTCTGGAACGACTCAGCGTCAACCCCACTCCCCACCCCCACTCCCACACCTCCCCTCTCCACTCCCCTCTGTCCAGAGACTCCCGCTTCCTCTCCGCCAGCGTCTTCGACGCGGCCTCTCCCGCCAACGGCGTGACGACGCCGTCCTCGCAGCCCGCGAAACCCCTCAAGAGGCATTCTGTAGGTCACGCGCTGTCCGTCGTTGCGGGGTCGTCCCTTATGCCTCAGGAGTGGGGTAGTAAAGGGTCAGGGGGACAGGGAACGGAGGGTTCTTCCTCCTCCTCCTCCTCGGCCACCTCGTCCTTCTCCTCCGTCTCCTCTTTAGCCGCCGAGGTGCCTCCTTCCCGGGTCAGGATCCGCAGATCCAGCCACATCTTCCTGAGTGACGGAGAGAGTCACGGGGCCGCCTCGCCTTCTGCCCCGCTTCTGTCTCCCTCTCCTTCCCGCGGGAAGAAGAGGAGGAAGAGGCTGTTCTTTCTCCCGGGAAAAGAGAGGATGACGATCGTGATAATGATAGGGGTCTTCGTGGCGCTCATGGATCAGCAACATCTTCAAGTCTCCAGACCGTCCCAAGTCTGGAAGGATACTGATGGTGGTTACGATAACAACAACGGTGGCAGCGGTAGTGTCGGAGGGCTTAAAAGGAGCGAAGTCGTTGGAAATGGTGGTAGTAGTAGTGGTGGTGGTGGTGGTGGTGGTGAGACTAGTGTCGTTGTGGAAGGGAGAGAATCGGTTGCGTTGAGAACGGCGAGTTGTCTGCCCATCGACCAGTGCGAGGATGAGGATGAGTTGCTGGACTTGGTAAGTGTGTGGGTGGTGAGGCTGTGGGTGGGTTTGTAGTGCTTGTGTGTGTGTGTGTGTGGGGGGGGGGGGGGGGTTAGGGTTGTGTGTGTGTATGGGGGGGGGGGGGGGTTGGGGGTGTGTGTTGGGGGTGGGGGGCTAGGGGTGTGTATGTGTGTGTGAGCGCATGCATGCGTACATATAATATGTGTGGCGCTTGCGCGCACATGTGTGTATGCGCGTGTGTGTATGTGTGTGAGAAAGAGGGGGCGGGTTGTGTAGTGTGTGTGTGTATGTGCACGCGCGCACGTGTGAGTGTGACTATGTCAGCGCATGCATGCATGCATGCGTGCATGGCTGCGTGTGTGTGCACCTGTGAGTGCGAGTATACCAGCGCGTGCATGTCTGTGTGTGCGCACGCACGCGAGCGCCTTGCACTTGTACTTAGCCTACTTGCTTGCTTGTCATACTTTTTTGTGTGTGTGTGTGTGTGTGTGTGTGTGTGTGTGTGTGTGCGCGCGCGCTCGCGCTCGCGTATGTGTGTGTAAATATTCTTGCAAGCGTGGCAGGTGCATTCAGGCGTACATGTGTGTACATTGAAAGAAGATCATCATCAGGAAAGGGGGATAGAAGGAAGAAAGTAGAGAGAGAGAGAGAGAGAGAGAGAGAGAGAGAGAGAGAGGAGAGAGAGAGAGAGAGAGAGAGAGAGAGAGAGAGAGATTAACCCACAAAACTGACCAGGCTCGAAGCCTAATCGGCTTGGTCATTTTTAGCAACAACAGGGAGTTTGCAGTATGTTAGGTACACCGTCCATAAGCTGTTAGAAGAATATTGTCGTTTTCCTCCCTTCTTTCGTACTCTGTCTCTGTCTCTCGTCTGTTTGTCTGCCTGTCTTTCTGTTTGAGCGGTGTGTGTGTGTGTGTGTGTGTGTGTGTGTGTGTGTGTGTGTGTGTGTGTGTGTGTGTGTGTGTGTGTATGTGTGAGTGTGTGTGTGCATGCGTACGTGCGTGTGTGTGTGTGTGTGTGTGTGTGTGTGTGTGTGTGTGTGTGTGTGTGTGTGTGTGTGTAAGCATCAAAATGCATTGTTTGTTGCGTGTTTATTGTTTTGTGTATGTTGTTCTCTACAGTTTTAGCGATTGTGTGTCTTGGGATGTTCTGTTCATTCTCTGTTTTTTTCTTGTCTTTCTGTCTCTCTGTCTGTCAGTCTGTCTGTCTGTCTGTCTGTCTGCCTGTCTGTCTGTGGGTCTGTCCAATCAGATTGCGTACGTACGCTTTGTTCGTTTTCAGTGTTAATCATCATCTATCATCGTAGGCTTACGTTATTCGTTTTGTTCCAAAGCTTAAACGTTTGTTTGTAATAGTATGCTCCGTTCATCCACTGTGTTATTCTTATCTATCCGTTTGTTTATCCCTCCTCCTGCCTGTCCTTCTAATACGAACGCGTGTATAAATTACATGCATGGTTGTTATTGTTGGTTTTATCTTCTTTGTGTGTGTGTGTGTGTGTGTGTGTGTGTGTGTGTGTGTGTGTGTGTGTGTGTGTGTGTGTGGTGCATTTTTACATCTAGTCCTCGTATACAAGTGGTTTTTATAAATTTTGTAGTGTAGTGCAGTGCAGTGCTGTGCAGTGCAGTGTAGTGTAGTGTAGTGTAGTGTAACACAGCTTCGAGTAGTTCTTTCATTCTTTATTCATTCTTTTTAGATTCGGTTGACAATATAATCTGTTTTAGAAATCATTCACAACCACTGTCAAGTATTCTTACAGGCCTACTTATACACACAGGATCATACTTTTGTTGCCACACTCGTTTACGGATTGATTCGTGTCAGTGCTAATACCCTGGTAAATACAGACAGCCACTTGTCGTGCTTTTGTCGTTTGGAAGTTGAGCCACAGGATTTTGTACATAGAAAATGACCCACGAACTTCTTTTTTGTAAGGGAAAGAATAAGAATACTTACTAATTCTTTTTATCATTACATGCAGCCCTCAGTCAAAAGTATTCAGTCAAATTACTTAAAAGAAAGTGTTTATCAAGTTATTGAATTGAGAATGTAAAAACAAAAAATATCGATTTTTCAAGAAGAAAAAGAGCCATTTAATAAAACAGTTTAAAAAGAAAATGTTAAATCTCTTTTATGAAAAATTGAAATGCTAAAAAGCCTATTCAAACACATGAACATTGCAACAATGTTAAATTTTCTTTGGTAAACTTCAGAAAAGAAGATAAACGACAATAGGAGCGGCAGAAAAACAGGAGGGAGTGGGAGAGCATGAGGAAGGGAAAAGGAAGGAAATGTGAAGAGAGAGAGAGAAGAGAGAGAGAGAGAGAGAGAGAGAGAGAGAGAGAGAGAGAGAGAGAGAGAGAGAGAGAGCGCACCGCCAACGAAACTTGCATGTCGTCAGACCACTCTGTATTCGCAGTAACTTTGCTGACCAAGAAGTTTTATCTCCCCTACAAAGGCTGCATTTCATGCATTCAGGTAATCGCTGACTAGTTATTTCATGCTCTTTTTGCTGCAGTTTTCTGTGTGTATTACTTGTTTCACACACACACTCATATATCGCTGCAGTTTTCTGTGTAGTTTGTTACACGCACACATATATAGCTGCAGTTTTCTGTGTGATTTGTTTCACACACACTCATATATCGCTGCAGCTTTCTATGTAATTTGTTTCACATATAATCATATATAGCTGCAGTTTTCTGTGTGTTCGGTTTTTGTTTCACGCACATTCATTCACACAACTGCAGATTTCTTGTGTGATTTACCTTACGTTCACACCAACAACAGACTTTTTTTGCAGAAGTTTTATTCGAACCAACCAACCGACCCTCACTCACTCACACCACGACAGATTTGTCTGAATGCTTAATTTACTTATCAGCCACTCAATACTGGCTGCACCACTTCTTTTTTTCTGCTTTCTTTTGTTTGCCCGACACTCAGTGCCCCCAGTTGTGCAATAAACCTCCACACACAGACAGATCAGCAGTGAACAAAAGGGGTGTAATCCACCCGGGGTTATCCAATTTCTGGAGCAGATGCAGACAGAAGGCACCACTGGGGTGACTCACTTTTATGATCATCTCGGTTCGTGGTTTTAAAAAAACAAAAAAACTTTTTTTTTGCCTTTCACCACAATATAAAATAACCTGGTGTGGCGGAAGACTGTAATTGCTATTGTCTGAATTGGTGCTAATCGATTTTTATAGGCCGACGAGTTTATTTTGTGAGAAGGGTGGGGAGGGGGGTGGGGGTGCAGGCTTAAAGTTATCCCACGTTATTGTAATCGCTATTGTCTGAATCTGCGCTGATCGGTTTTATAGTGTTAGTCAGTAGAGTTGATTTTGTGGGGGTCCTTTAAAGCGATTGCCGGTGATGTATGTATAATTATGGTGTTCTGTAGAACCTGTCAGTATAATAGTTGGCAGCGGCGGTGTGGACAGTCTCAGTGGTGTTCTTTGGGCTTTCTCTGCACTTTTAACTGAATGTGGCTCCAGTGTTCGGCAGGAAGAGATGAGCGGGAAGAGAGACTCGAGGGTATGTAGGTTTGAGTCTAGAAGTGAAGTGGTGTTTTGTTGGATGCGTGTGTAGTAGCGCGCGCGTGTGTGTAGTTGAATGTGTGTGTGTGTAGTTGAATGTGTGTGTGTGTAGTTGAATGTTGTGTGTAGTTGAATGTGTGTGTGTGTGTGTGTGTGTGTGTGCGTGTGCACGCGCGCGCGCGCATGGGCACACCCGTATATGTCAACAAGCAGGAGTGTGTGCATTTGAGCATTTCTTGAAAGATGAATAATCATTCATTTTAAACCCCCACCATCTTCCTGTGTGAGTGTGTCTTAAACTTTGGGTGTAGTCATCCATAGAAAAAGCTGCAAGACACTCCAGCAAAAAGCAAAATATTTTATTCAAAGGCATTAAAAGTTAATAATTTGGGACAAGTTTCACTTGACATTGGAATTCATCAAATGTGTTGGGGTGTAGAAAAAAGGAAGCAAAATTCAAAGTATATTTTCCCAAAATATTTTCTTGTCTTTATTTTTGCTTCTGCTTTTTATACAGTTTTTACATTGACATACGTACTCAAGTACACGTTAAAACTTGTTTCGCCTTTTGGAAGAGTAGGCTATTTGTGTGTGCCGGTGGGAACGGATGACAACATGCACAAAACTGCAGGTACACGGGGAATGAATGTATATAGAGCACACGAGTGCCTGTTCTATCATCATCGGTATAAAAGAATGAATAAATAACATAAGATAAGCATTCCCCCGCGGAGATGCCGATGACGTGTCAGTATAAATATTACCACCTTCCAGAAATTCTGTGCTAGGAATTCCCTCTTTTCTATCCCTATCTTTATTTCTGCCTTGTTCCTTTTCTTTCTGTAACCTCCTTCTTGTCAATTTTCTGCCTTCTCGGTCCATTCTCCTGCCATTTTTCTAGAAAGACTTAAAGGATAACAATTCTATGCCATGCCCAAGTCAGATGCGCTGGGCCTGATTTGTCAGGCGCTAAACGGCAGCACAACGCATTTTCGCTCATGTGACAGACAATAGTTGCTGTGTGAGCGTTCGAAGACGAAGAGGATAAGTATGGACACAGGTTCGTCTTCATTCATGCAAGGCAGAACAATAGCATCATACCCTTTAAAAAAAGAAAGTAGTTGTAAAACATAACCACGGAGACATCTCTACTAGTAATAAATAGACAGATATTAACCATTGTCTTGGAATTATTATGTGTTGAAGAGAAACTTTTGTATCTCCTAACATTGGTGTGTACAACACCAACGAAACTTTAAGAAGAAGAAGAACAACAACAACAAAATAATGCAGACTATATTCGTAACGGTTCCGTTAATCTGTTTTGATCATTGTATTTTGGGGGTCTTCTCTTGATCCTCAAACTGACAAAGTGAATGACACGTATTTATGGAGCAAATTCATTGAACCATGCATTAAAGAGGCTGCATCTATGACTAAAGAATGTCAAAAGTGCTGCTAGCTAGGTGACTGCAGTTTGATCGATATTATATAGATTATATACAGAGATTTTATTTTGGAGGAAATGGTAGTGGAGGAAAACAAGTGCAGGTAACCACTTCTGCATCTGATGAGTTAAGCATGTTCCACCTGGGTTTACGTGTGAAGAATTATGGGTCAGTCTGGGTAAACAAATAAAAACACCAACAACACCAACAGTATGCAACCCCCCCCCAAAAAAAAAGAAGAAGAAAAAAGACAGAAAATCAAAGAAATACAGTAAATCACCCATGTCAAAAGTATGTATTTGCCATTACCCATTAGGTTTCAACAAAATTAAGCAGTTCAGAAACAACTTAGCACCAATACATGAAATGAGTACAAGCAATGCTAAACAAGTACTATTGCCATTGCCCGTTTCTCTGATTTTCATTTTTCTTGAACTTTTTTTGGGGTCTCACGCAAATAGTGTCTGACTCGTTTTTAATGTTCATTTCCATTTGAAAATTGATATATAATGTTCATTTCCATATGAAAAAGGATATGTAATGTTCATTTCCATTTGAAACATGATATAAGAAATTAACACCCCTTCCTCCCCAAAAAACACACACAAAAAAGGCCACAGGAAAAAAACCCACAGCATTTTTTCTGTCAAATGAGCTTACTAGCCATTCTCTAGAATAGGATTTACACATGACTTTCTATTGAAAATAAGTCAGTTCATTTACATGATGTTCTTCAATGATATTTGATACATCCCCTACACCCTGACAAAAGAGAAAACTTCTGGATCAAGCCCAAACAAAACAAAACCCAAAGAAAAAATATGCCATAATCATAGTTACTGACACTATGATAAAAGTCATGAATAAAACAAAGTGCCTGCAAACTCCTTCATGACACACCCACACACACTCACACACACGCGCTCGCGCGCGCGCACACACACACGAGTGTACACACACATACACACACGCACGCACACATACACACACATAAACAGGCAGACAGATACACACACATACGCAGACACACACACCAGACAGATAGACAGCGACAGACAGACAGACAGACCCCCCCCCCCCCCCACACACACATGCATATATTTATATATGTGCGCGCGCACGTACACACAATTATATTATATAT
>CM054157.1:24552522-24567522 GCA_028751875.1 Rapana venosa | reverse complement strand
CTTGGCCCAATACACAACTTTTTCTCTATCATTCTCTACGCATTGGAAGCTTCTGCTGTCTCTCTGAGCGGCTCTATACGTTAAATTGGTATGAACACTTGGTAGGAAATGAGAAAAAAGGATCTAGTTTTCAATGACCTTGTCTAAGAAGGTGAAGCAGAGAAAACATTCTCCCACTAAGTCAGATCTGTTGTTCAATGGTTTTGGAGAGTTGGTCGAGAAGGGAAAAATAGGTTCACTCTTGTCAAGTAGTTTTGCTTAGACGCCATTTCCCCCCTTCTGTTCCATCGGTCACCGTTCTTGTTAACAACTTTCTGGAGATTTTGTATGGTTAAATATCATTTCCATCTATTCGGGGTTGTTAGTGGGGATTTCTTTTGCTTCAGAAATGGAGCCAGCTGAGGTCAGTCATAAGTGTATGTGTCATGTCCGTGCTGCTTTGGATGAAAAAAGAAACAAAGCAAAGAATTTACTCTGGGTACCCCCCCTACCCACCCACACAAAACAACACCCCCCCCTAGCCCCCCCCCCCCCTAGCCCCCCCCCCTCCGACACACACCAAACAAACAACAAAAACCCCCCCTTGATACTGATAAGTACAACTGCTGTTCTCTGCTAATGAAATTTTAAAGTTACACTGGAATTTTCCCTTTGTATTGCGCGCGAATTTCACAGAACGAAGGAATTAATTTTGTTCCTTTTTTAATTCACATTAATTTCATTTCGAAGATAATGGAGTAAGCACTCAGTGCCTTTTAACATCCACCCCTGTGGGGTATGCATTTTGTAAATATTGTCATATTTTCCCACCGCACTCAATGGCCTATCTATACTTTCGAAAAGCTGAAGAGGTTTAACATTCCACGAAATTCTCGTAGTATCTCACATGGGACTTTGGGTTTGTAGTCTCATCCAAAGGACAACTGGGGGAGTGAAAGTCATACTGTTGCTAAAGGGCCAGGAGAGAAAAAAATCCCCTCTAACAGGGGCCTCGGCGCTGGCTCGAACTCTGCCGTCAGATCATGGGCACAGCTCTCTAACCAAAAGGTACCCCCCCCCCCCCCCCCCCCCCCCCCCCCCCCCAACGTGGCGAACGTCGAGCCAAAGTGTGAACTAACCTCCCCCAATGAGTTTTTCATATTCTTGGTGCCGAAGCATTCTTCCAAAAGAGATTTTTTTGGTAAGGAGAGGTCGGTCATTCACCGTGGGAGCTGCCAGACGTAGCCACAAGGCATATGTTGTTTGGAAAACGCCTCTGCGTTGTCAACACGCAGCAGGTTAATGCTTAACACACATTTTCACCTCACCACCTTCAACGTCATCTGTCGTCTTTTTTGAGTGTGTGAACGAGATTGTTTAGTCATTACATATCAATTTAGTGCCTGATGTGAGATGTTATTTTGCAAAATATTTACCAGGTATCATTCGTCGTAATCAATATTATAACTTCTCTTTTCTTATTTTAGGTAGTTTTTTCGTAACTGTATGACATAGGCTCTCTGTTGTATAACATTTTTTGTTGAATTGATGTTAGTAAAAACACATGAGAATACTCACTTCACCCGAACAAACAAACAACAAGCAACTAACACCTTAAAAAGTCAATTCTGAAAGATAGATTGTACAGGTCAGGACTATTTTAGATTCTGCTGGATCGATAACAGAAAGACGCAGATAAAAATCGGTAACATTTAGCCTAAGACGCTGCCAAATTAACGACTGAAGGCATCACTGTCTTATGTTCTGTCAGAGAGATCGTTGATACAACTCGAGTCAAGTCATTACAGTTTTGAATCTTACTAGATCGTAAATGTAAAGGTAAGGTCATTATCGTTTTCCACTTTGAAACACACATAGTAAGTTTGGAGATTATCCGGGGGTGGGGGTGGGGGGTGGGGGTGGATAATGTGGGGCTCTATCAGTGTAAACACACACACTGTCTATGCAAAAATTCATCACCCAGACTTGCCAGTCGTGCTACTATCAATTACGGCGTATTAGTGCAATTCGAAAGTACCTGTCTACTGATGCAACATCCAAACTTGTTGCGTCTCTCATTCTCTCACGTCTGGACTATTGCAATTCTCTGTTGGCTGGTCTGCTAGCAACATCTATCCACTCCCTTCAACGTATACTAAACTCTGCAGCTCGACTAGTTCTCAGAAAGAAAAAAATCTGAACAAATTACTCCTCTTTTGCGAATCTCCACTGGTTGCCTGTGCCACAGAGAGTAAACTATAAGGTCTGTACCCTCTGTTACAAATGTCTCCACAAAACTGCACCCTCCTACCTCTGTGAATGTCTTAACCTGTTCACTGCTTCTCGTTCCCTCCGCTCTGCTGCAGATACCTTGTGCTTACGAATACCTAGATTCAACCAATCCACTATTGGTCGTCGCTCTTTCTCTATTTCTGGTCCATCCATCTGGAACGACCTTCCTCTCTCTCTCTTCGACAAAAGCATACTTATGACACATTTAAATCCAGCCTCAAGACATATTTATTCAAACCTAACTTTTGACCTCCTTTCAAACTCAAAAAACTGCCCCTAGCCTTAAAGCAAACCATTCCCCCAAACCCCTTTTTTTTTTGTGGGGGTGGGGTGGGTGTTGTGCCACTAAGTCAGATCTGTTGTTCAATGTTTTGGAGAGTTGGTCGAGAAGGGAAAAATAGGTTCACTCTTGTCAAGTAGTTTGCTTAGACGCCATTTCCCCCCTTCTGTTCCATCGGTCACCGTTCTTGTTAACAACTTTCTGGAGATTTTGTATGGTTAAATATCATTTCCATCTATTCGGGGTTGTTAGTGGGGATTTCTTTTGCTTCAGAAATGGAGCCAGCTGAGGTCAATCATAAGTGTATGTGTCATGTCCGTGCTGCTTTGGATGAAAAAAGAAACAAAGCAAAGAATTTACTCTGGGTACCCCCCCTACCCACCCACACAAAACAACACCCCCCCCCTAAGCCCCCCCCCCCTAGCCCCCCCCCCTCCGACACACACCAAACAAACAACAAAAACCCCTCCTTGATACTGATAAGTACAACTGCTGTTCTCTGCTAATGAAATTTTAAAGTTACACTGGAATTTTCCCTTTGTATTGCGCGCGAATTTCACAGAACGAAGGAATTAATTTTGTTCCTTTTTTAATTCACATTATTTCATTTCGAAGATAATGGAGTAAGCACTCATGTGCCTTTTAACATCCAGCCCCTGTGTGTATGCATTTTGTAAATATTGTCATATGTTCCCACCGGCACTCAATGGCCTATCTATACTTTCGAAAAGCTGAAGAGGTTTAACATGTCCACTAAATGTTCTGCGTAGTATCTCACATGGGACTTGGGTTTGTAGTCTCATCCAAAGGACAACTGGGTGAGTGAAGTCAATACTGATGCTAACTCCAGGAGAAAAAAAAATCCCCTCTAACGGGTGCCTCGGCGCTGGCTCGAACTCGGGCCGTCAGATCACGGGCACAGCTCTCTAACCAACAGGTAGTCTCCCCCCCCCCCCCCCCCCCCCACAACGTGGCGAACGTCGAGCCAAAGTGTGAACTAACCTCCCCCAATGAGTTTTTCATATTCTTGGTGCCGAAGCATTCTTCCAAAAGATATTTTTTTGGTAAGGAGAGGTCGGTCATTCACCGTGGGAGCTGCCAGACGTAGCCACAAGGCATAACGTGCCTCGTTGTTTGGAAAACGCCTCTGCGTTGTCAACACGCAGCAGGTTAATGCTTAACACACATTTTCACCTCACCACCTTCAACGTCATCTGTCGTCTTTTTTGAGTGTGTGAACGAGATTGTTAAACAATTACATGTCAATTTAGTGCCTGATGTGAGATATCATTTTGCAAAATTTTTACCAGCTATCATTCGTCGTAATCAATATTATAACTTCTCTTTTCTTATTTTAGGTAGTGTATTTGTCACTGTATGACATAGGCTCTCTGTTGTATAAAATTTATTGTTGAATTGATGTTAGTAAAAACACATGAGAATACTCACTTCGCCAGAACAAACAAACAACAAACAACTAACATCTTAAAAAGTCAATTCTGAAAGATAGATTGTACAGGTCAGGACTATTTTAGATTCTGCTGAATCGATAACAGAAAGATGCAGATAAAAATCGGTAACATTTAGCCTAAGACGCTGCCAAATTAACGACTGAAGGCATCACTATTTCATGTTCTGTCAGAGAGATCGTTGATATAACTCGAGTCAAGTCATTACAGTTTTGGGTCTTACTAGATCGTAAATGTAAAGGTAAGGTCATTATCGCCTGGACGCCATTCAATCGAAAATATAAAGGTTAAGGTCATTATCGTTTTCCACTTTGAAACACAGATCGTAAGTTTGGAGATTATCCTGGGGAAAGGGGGGGGGGGATAATGTGGGGCTCTTTCAGTGTTAATAGCATCCTCACCTTCGGAAATTTAAGTGCTAGAAATTCCTCCTTTTCTATCACTCTATTTGTTTCCGTCTTTTTCTTTACCTTTTTATCATTTCTCTTGCTTATTTTCTGCCTTCAGAGTTCATTCTCCTGCCCTTTTTTCCCCAGCAAATCTTAAAAATATTTTCCCCCATTACATTATATGACCTTTTGCCTGCATTATTTAGTTCTGGCGACTAGGTAGTGACATTGTAAACACTGAGCTGGGCATAGGGTGTCCATTCTTCAGTATTGTTTGTTCATATGACATTTTTCTTGTGTACTTTTTTGTACATTTAAGTGTTCATTATGCCTTTTTACGTTGTCTTATAACCTATTATATTGTCAATTAAGCGGAATGGCTGACGTCCTCAGCATGGCCTAGTTTTGTTGGACTTAAGGAGTTAAATGATTAAGGTGTTTTGTGGTTTCTGTGGTTGGCGGGGCTATAAACACCAATATTACATTAGGTACTTTATCACTAAACTTACAATTTTTTACAAACCTTTTTTCAGATTGATGGATTTTAGGTAATTGAAGAGATAAGGTAGTATTGCTTTTGAACTTGAGATGAATGTTACTGGAGTTGCTGAAATTGATAATAAGGTGACAGCCTTGATAGAAGTATGATGGCCTGCGTGGTCGTTGGGGATATCAACAACAAGAAATGAAATGAAAGTATAATGATTTAAGTCATGATCAGTTTTGACTGTAAGATAGATAAGAGGTGTTAATATAAAGGTCACAACCTTTTTTTTTAATTCTGCAAGATGGAACAAACGAATGCATGATTAGACTTTTAGATTGTATTAGATTCTGAATATAAATGAATACGTGTACATTTTTGATTCTGTTAGGGTGGTCATAAAAAGACAGGTCATTTTCATTGTTTCTATCAATTTGAAATTCGGTTTCCGTCATGCATGTCATCGTTTTCATTTTAGTATATGTTTAAGTTTCTTAGTGCTATCTTGTTATTGTTTTGTATGGTCATGGGCATGTATTATGATCATTTGGCATAAGGTGTCGTTGTTGATCGATCCCCATCTTACATATCCTTTGGTCTTTTTATCAAATGCACTCTGTCTTACTCGTGACACATAAAGTATCACTATACCCTGGATGAGAACATTGTGTGTTCGACAGTTTTTAAATACTCTCCCCGCAGGCAGCCTCAAACGATTTATTTTACTTTGTAATTCATGAAAAATTGAAGTTGTGATTTTAGAAGCTTGACATGGATGAAGGCAATCCCAGCGTAACAATTCAAAGCATAACTTTTTTCATTGGCCATTGATTGACAACGCTTTTGACCAAGGTCTTCTTCTCTCGTTCGCTTTAACATCGTCAGATGTGTCTGGGAAAAATAATGGCGTGTCCTTTCCAGCCCCTTGCGTGGGCCGTACAGCTTGGTTTGCAGGGTTATCTACGTCGGCCACACAGTCTTCCTCAGTTCGCTGAATAGCGTGGATATTTGAAGGATGTGCTCGCCAGTCAGGTTTTCTAATTTTCTTTACAACAGGCACACATGGGAGAAGGAACGAGTTTCAGCTTTGTGGACATGTGGTGATTTAGCCTATTGTGCCCAGTGCGGAGTTTAAGAATGATGACCTGTTCTTCTCTTTTTAAGATGGTGGTAGTCGTCCTTCCCTACTCTGGGTCGGGCCATTGATTTGATGATTGTCTTCTTTTTATACATATCACTTGTAAACTAAAACATGACTTCACAGGATGCATTACGGGACACGGTGGATGTGTGTTTCAGCTGTGCACCACTGAGGACATCAAGGACAGGCTGAAGATCCGGTCACGGCTCCGACAGCTGAAGGACGCCCGACAAGGTCAGTTACCTGCCTCACTTGCACGTTCACTACGTTTCACTGTCACGTAAACATTTGCTTTGTTGCATGCACGCACGCTAGTATGTGTGTATGCGTGTAGACAAGCGTGCAAACAGGCAGCACGCACACATACATGTAGCACTCAGACATGACACATCTGCGTGATTGTGTGCGCGCACACAATGACAGACACACACAGACACACACAAACACACAAACAGACACACGCAGACACACACACACAGACACACAAATACACACGCACTACTACTACTACACTACACTACACTACACTACACTACACTACACGACACGACACGACACGACACGACACGACACGACACAACGACACGACACGAAAACGACACGACACACCACACGACACCACATTACACCACACCGCACTGCACCGCACCGCACCACATCACACCACGCTACACTACACTACACTACACTACAGCGCATTGCCACACAACATAATACAATACAGTACAAAACAATGGATTAACCCACAAACATACAACGTTTTGATTCTTCTCTTTGTGTACTGCCATTCCACCCCCCCCTCCCATTTATATGCCCCTCTCCACTTCCATCACTTCTCTTTGTTTGTTGTTCTCTCGTCTGTCTGCTCTCTCTGTGTCTACCTCTGTCTAGCATGGCTTATTTCTATGCCCTGCAGACACGGTCACTTGTACTGTGCCTTACAGCTTGTTGTTCTGTCTGTGTGTTGTTCACATAATGATCGCATTCTGACATGGCTTACTTCAGTGCCCTGCAGGTATGTTCGTTTGCATTGTGCCTCACAGCTCTCCTACATACAGTTCGTTGCCCCCCTGTTTAAGTGTAATGTCCTGATTTCTGCAGTGACTGAAATGTCAGCGAGGGTGTGACCGCTAGGATTTTAATCCTACCTTCCTCGTGATCTTGTTGTCTTTGCTGATGGTGATATGTCCTTATTTCTGCCCCTGTTTCTCAAATGTCGACCTAGTTTTATCGTACCATCATTCATCGTCGTCTCATGTCGAGTCACCAGTGTCATCGTAGCGTGGCGACATTATCCTCATCATCTAACCCATTTTATCATCACATCATACTATTCTTTCATCTATCATCTTTGCTCGTCTTGGGGTCACAAGCGCGTGATCGTCAGCTGTCGTCCAGCGTCTTCTCATTCTGATCTCACATACATCATCATCATCATCATCATCATCATCATCATCATCATCATCCCTTTGACCTCAATGATCTTTGAGGGTACACGAAGGACGCGTTGGTCGACAGCTTTCTCCAGGCTGGTCTGTCTTCAGCTTCTGGTTGTACCACTAGCATCTTCAGATCGGCTCATTCCTTGATGATCTCTGTCGCTTCTTCATCTGTCTGCCCCCTGCATTTTCCTTCTTCATGTGTTCCTTGTGGTAAGGTTTTAGCAAGCGCAGACTGAGGTACGTTGGTCATGCAAACAGAAACACACAGACAAATATGATGACGACAGTTCTTCAAGGCAAGGTTGAGGGCAGAAGGAAAAGAGGCAGACCACCAACATCTTCCATTGCCAACATCACTGAGATCAGTGGTCTGGTAGAGCTACAGGAGATCTTGGAATTCAGCAGAGAGAGAGAGAGAGAGAGAGAGGAGAGAGAGAGAGAGAGAGAGAGAGAGAGAGAGAGAGAGGAGAGAGAGAGAGAGAGAGAGAACCCTGGTGGCATTGCATGGAGCTCCTACTGACAACAGCAGCGATGGAGACAGTTGAGTTGAGTTGAGAGATTTCCAGGTTTGAATTCCAGGTACCCAGTGACTCCCTGTTATGTAGTCTTCACAGATAGGACAATATTAGCCGTACTTAGACAACTAGGACCAAATTTCAAAACTCACTTCGCTCCTTGTAATACCCACTCTACGTGTGTAATATCAGTATGGAATTCAGGTAATTTCACAAGTAGATTGGCTAACACCTTATTTCCTTTTTGCCTGCACCCATGCAGAAACAATGAGATAGGCACACAAAAGATCTCTGAATTTATGCCAGCATTCTCGGCCCAGGTCAGAATCTTACCAGTTATTGATGTAAGCTAAGTGCCGAGGCCTGCATTAAAATTTGTGTTGTAAATATTATGTTCAGACTGCCATCAACCATGACAGACTCTTAGCAAGACAACTTGCACTCTCTTTTCAAGGAGAAAAAGTCCTCTGAAGATAGAGTATGGCTGCCTGTATGATGAAGTACTTGAGAAGTCATTCACGCAAACTTCTCGCCCTGCGAGTACTCTCAATGTCACTCCTCCAGGTGGAATGAGTATGAATGCCTATTCTGGGAGACCCCAGGGTGTTAAGCTGGGGACACACAACAACAGCAACCTGTCAGAGTTCGGTGGATTGCAGACACACGAAAGTGTGAACCAAAACCTTCACCAACTAGATTATAATATGTTTATCAGGCATGAACCTATGCATTTTTCATAGGGTATGTAGACCATTTACCTCACAGACACCTATTTGGCAAAGTGAAATGGGTTTGAGCCATTAAAAACTGTGGTCCATTTATTTTTATTTCCAGTCCCCCTAAGAAAAGAAAGAAGACCCCCTCCCCTAGAGTGTTTCTTCTCAAAGTCGTTGCTCTTTAATGTGTCATTTAATGCTCTACCTTTTTGGCTTATGTGAGGTGGTAGGAGAGAAGACAAGAGTAAGGTACCACAAAAGTCCCTGTTGTGCCCCAAAAGAGGCGGGAAAGGAACGATAACTGGCAGCACATTTTTGTCTTTGACCAGCCAGTCCGGAACCAGAGGACGCAACAAACCACCGGTACCATGCACCACCTCTTGTCTTCTGCTCCTTTTTTGTGTTGACATTTAGTGCAAAGTGTAAGTGCTTTGTAAATAACGAATAAGCGACTCGTGTGCTTTATTTTTATTTTACATCCAGTCCCTGTGTGTATGCGATTTTGTAAACTTTACCGTCAGTTCCCTCCGGCAAACAATGGCCTAGACTACCGAAAGGCGAAACAGGTTTTAAAGTGTGCGTAAAATGTGCGTTCACACACGGGACCTTGATATAAATTATAGACTCACCCGAAGGACTTTCAGTTCATACAATTTAAGTGTGAGTGTTTTAGAATCTCCCAATCAACTTACGTGCAAACCTGCCACTGCCGTAACTCCTTTCGCGTCAAATCAAAAACTAATGTAGAAGACGAAAAATATTCGTTACAAAAACTATAATTCCTATTAATGTATCCTAGGTTACAGAACCACAAAACCCACCTAAAGCTTGATAATCTGAAATAATTATGCATTGGTTAGGTGTATTCGATATAGACTTCTTGCAGACGTGGTTAAGCTTGCTCGGAATATTCTGTAACAATGACCCCTTCTTGAAAAACCCAAACGAACTTTATCCATGAACGCTATAGACCATTTACTTTTGTCTACAACGCCGTTCCCCCTCCATTATCCTGAATAAGAGCAGAAAGAAAGACAGTATATTCGTTGCTTTTTTTAAAGCTATTGTTCTGAAATATATTATTCCTTACCCTGCCTTTTCTGTCTTGTCTAAAGTGTGAGAATAGAGAAGAAGAGTAAGAAATCCATAATAGTTGTTATATTCCTCTAGCTGGCAGGGAACATTATGTGGCACTGTGTGGGACTCAGGCAAGCTGGTTACGGAACTAGGGGCTGGAGCATAAAGCTCTGGTACCAGTTTGTCCTTCTTTTTCTTGCTCTCATTGGGCATAGCTGTATAAGTTATTGGTGGTATTTTGTTGATGTCGCCGAGGCGCCAAGCATTTTCTGTGGTTTGTCATTTTACAGCCTCCGGTAAATCCCCATGAACTATTTACTGCTGTTCAGGCAGATGGTCACAGTTTGAGTGGGGTCCGCTCTTTAAGCTGGCATGGCAGGCACACACGAAAGCACTCCTGCAAACATTAAGTGAAGTGCTCAGTTCCTGACATCACTGGTGTGTTTTCACCATGTCTGCCAATTTAATGTTGGGATTTAAGGATCTCCCTGTACAGTTTATTTGTAGATCTGTCAAGAGCACGAATTCACTTTGTACTTACACACATGCAGAAACAAAGTCTGCATGTTACGAACATAGTAATTCCACTTAGTGTTAGTTGGATGCATAGACGTAAAAACATCCAGCATGCATAACATTCTTCACAATTTTTTTGGTTAAGCATGTGTTTTATACACGCACACACACACACACACACACACACACCACACACACACACAACACACACACACACACACACACACACACACACCACACACACACACACACACACACACTACACACACACACACACACACACAACACACACACACACACACACACACACACGCACGCAACGTCGTTATCACAATAATACTTCCACACCAAACTGTTGTAATCTTAGACTGCAGACTGTTAACTTTTATGCGCAGTCTCCCATACCTCGAACTGGAGCGAAAGGAAACAAGTCTTGTTCATTGTTCTTTAAGGTCTTTGTTCTTTAATGCACCGTTCATGGTTCTGCATCGCTGGGTTATACAACGTGGGAGGGCAGAAGAAAAGAGCACAAGAAACCATGAAAATCGTTATATCCCCAACAAAACGTCATATGACACAATGTTTTGCTTTTAACCAGTCAGGTAGGGACTCGGGAGTTACACATAAACTGTCATGTGTACATGTGTAGTTTCTTCATCATCTTCTTGTTTTTTCCCCTCCTCCTCCTTCTGCTGCTCCTCCTCCTCCCTATTCTAATCTTTCTTCCTCTTGTTCCTTTTCTCCTTTTGTTCGTATCCTATTCCTCCTTCTTTTTCTCCTTCTAACCCTCCTCCTTATGTTCGTCTTCTACTTCTCCTCTTTCTTCATTTAAAAAAAATTCCTCTGCTTCTTCTCCTCCTCTTCCTCTTTCTTCCTCTTCTACCTCTCCTCCTCCTCCTCCTCATCCATCATCATCATCATCATCATCATCATCATCACATCATCATCATCATCATCATCATCTTCTTCTTCTTCTTCTTCTTCTTCTCTCTTCTTCTCTCTTCTCTCTCTTCTCCTCCTCCTCCTTCCCTCCTCCTTCCTCTCTCCTTGTCCTCCTTCTCCTTCTTTTTCCTCTCCTTCTCCCCCTCCTTCTTCCGCTCCATAGCAGTAGTTCATTGCCGGTAGTTTTTTTCACGCTTTCAAGGCGCCGTACTCTTTCTGTGGCTTGTCGTTTTACGGCCGGGGTAAATCCCCCTGAATCGTTTACTGCTTTCACGCTGTAGGTCTCTATTTGAGGGGGGTCGGTTCTCTATGTAGGCAGGCACGCACACATACTGTGCTTGTGTGTTGTGTGTGTGTGTGTGTGTGTGTGTGTGTGTGTGTGTGTGTGTTAGCGCTACAGCCTCACATTCACACGCAGACAGACCAGCAGTCGTAGAGACAGACAGACAGACAGACGGACTGAGTGAGAGAGAAGAGGAGAGATATTCATTAATTTTTTTAATTTATTATTTATTTATTTATTCTTTTATATCGAGGATAATGGAATAAGCACTCATGTGCTTTTTTCACATCTAGTCCCCGTGTGTATGCGGTTTTGTAAATTTTGTCATCTGTTTCCACCGGCACACAATGGCCTACTCTTCCGAAAAGTGGAACAGGATTTAACGTGTGTGCAAGATGTTCTGCATGCGTTCAAACACGGGGGCCTCGGTTTATAGTCTCATCCGACATATATGTCGGATATATGTATAGATGCAGGCGCGCATATCAACATTGGCGTACCCGCCCATTTTACATTGTTGTCGCTCCCGCGCAGTGGCAATAAATTCCAGACAGTTGGTACTTTTGACACTGCAGTCACTCACTGGCTGTCAGCCTGCCTCTGTAGCATGGAGTCAGGACCGAGAAGGTTTATGGTGGGGACAAGACTTGAACTGTGCAGGAAAGTTATCTGTAACGCATGCAAGGAGAGAGAGCGAAAGAGCGAGAGAGAGAGAGAGAGAGAGAGAGAGAGAGAGAGAGAGAGAGAGAGAGAGAAGAGAGAGAGAGAGAGAGAGAAGAGAGAGAGAGAGAGCGAGAGAGGGAGAGAGAGAGAGGAGGAGAGGAGAAGAGAGAGAGAGAGAGAAGAGAGAGAGGGACAGACAGAGAGACAGACAGACAGAGAGAGAGAAGACAAACTCGAACTCGAATGATTTATTCACAAAAACGGCCATTGGCCCATACATGAAGGGGGTTGCCGAACTGCTTAGTATTTTGGTGGGGGTAAAAGCAATAGTAACGACAAAATGTTACTGTTTAACAAAAAGTCAGCTACAAAAATATGACTTAGGATAACAATGTCTCTCTTATTCTGAGAGCTTTACACACATATAAAGTGAGGCTGTGCACAACCTCAGGATGACTTGATGCCAGGAGTAAACAGAGTCTAAATAAATTAGGCTGTCTACTATATTTAACAGGGATGTAATTCTGCCTAACATCACAAGGACGAGGAGAGAGAGAGAGAGAGAGAGAGAGAGAGAGAGAGAGAGAAGAGAGAGAGAGACAGGGAAGAGAGAGAGAGAGAGAAGACAGAAGAGAGACAGAGAGACAGTGGTAAGCATAATTACTGTTATTTTATTAGCCCACCTCCCCCTAGCACACACACACACATCCACACACACCACCCCCACACACACACACACACACCACACACCACCAACCACCCACCACCCACCACCAACCACCACCACACCACCTGCCTCTTCTGTCCTTGAACTTTGCCCCCTTTGTCTGTCTGTCTGTGTATGAATGTAATGTATATCTGCTTATTAATTAATCACTTAGTCGATTAATATTGATTCATATACGCAGTCTTTCTTTCTTCCTTTTTAACTTCATTCTTTCCATCTGTATGCCTTTCTTTCATTCTTTCTTTGTCTGCCTGTCCATCTGTATACCTTTCTCTGCGTCTGACTTTTCTCCCCCCCCCCCACTCCCTGTCTGTCTCTGTCTATCTGTCTGTCTGTCTCTCTCTCACCCCTCTCTCTCTCTCTCTCTCTCTCTCTCTCTCTCTCTCTCTCTCTCTCCTCTCTCTCTCCTCTCTCTCTCTCTCTCCTCTTTCTCTGTGTCTGTCTATCTATCGTCTGTCTGTCTGTATACGTCTCTTTGTCTTGGTGTCTTTCTTTGTGTCTGTCTGTCCTTGTCTCTTTGCCTCAGTGTCTTTCCCTGTGTCTATTTCTGTGTCTGCCTGCCTGCCTGCCTGCCTGCCTGTCTGTCTGTCTGTCTGTCTCCCTTCTCCCCCTCTCTTTTCTCTCTCTGTCGCTGTCCCCCGTCTCCCCCCCCCCCTTCTCTTTCCACCCTCTCTCTCATACGACAAAATCCCATGAAAACAAGACTAGTTAGCCTCCCCACTTCAGAGTGCTATGAAAACAGTTCTTAACCCCCGCACACGGCTCTAGGTATAGTTAGGTGACCCAGGGCTGCGGTCATTGGAACCTTGTTGTGTACTTTATGCTTATGTCTTTTACAGAGCCTGTCACTTACACACATGGACACACATGCATGCGCGCGTACACACACATACACAAGCACGCACACACGCACACGCACACGCACACATGCATGCATATATATATATATATATATAATATAAATATATATATATATATATATATATATATATATATATAAATATATATAATCCTCGAAATAAAGACTGAATAAAATAAATAAATAGATAAATAAATAAACACATACATATATATGTAAGAATGCAATTTCACATAACCAGTGTAATTCTATTTGAAAATACACTAAACAAATTAAAAACACACACGATATTAACTAAACCCTCAGCACAAAGTCAAACTGACCAGAAACCCCCCAAAATGCGCTAAGTAAACTGCACAGAATTATTGTATGCCCATTGCTTTTACACAGCCAGAAACCACATGCATGCAGCAAACGAAACCCAGACTTTAGAGAGATACCATACTTTTATACAGACATAGCAGACAGACGTGGGCAGTTACAGAACCTGTGGTCTCTGAAAAAAAATTGCACAGTGCCTAAGGACATCAACTGCAGACATAAAAGAAGAAGCCCTCCCTCCCCCCTCTATTCAATGCTTATGAGCAGCAACTTCTTTCGCTTTGTCGTTTTAACAGGTGTTGGTTCATGCAGAGGTTAAGTTAGGGGCATGGGGTGGGGGGGGGGGGGGGGGGGGGGGGGGGTGTAGGTGGGGGACAGCAGCGCGGGGGGTGGGGGTGCTATCAGGATTATATGAAGGAGGATTGATTTCTCATGCTTCACTGGTCATCAGTAACTGACTTAAAGCAGAGGTACCTGGACCGTTCCTGCCTGGGTCTCTCCCCCCCCCCCCTCCGCTCCTTCATCGCTGACAGGAAGATTTCAGCTGGGAGAGATAAAGGTAGTGGTGCTAAGGGCCAGACTTGGCGGGTGGTTCTTGCTATGTACCCTTGTATTCAGCAGACGTGTGCGGTTTTGTTCATTTTCGTCCATAAACCTTATACCCATTTTCGTCTACAAACATACGCATGCAAGCACACATACGCGCGTACACACGCGTGTGGGGTCACTTACACACACAGGCGCGCGGCTTACGCACGCACGCACGCACACCCGCGCGCGCGCGCGCGCACCACAACACACACACACCACACACACACACACACACACACACACACACACACACACACACACACACACACACACATTCAAACATTTGAATATACACTCACGTGCACTCAAGTTGG
>CM054157.1:24545022-24547522 GCA_028751875.1 Rapana venosa | reverse complement strand
CTTATTTACTGTTGAATGTCCACAATACAATACAATACAATAATATGGTTTTCAAGCAATATCACATCTGACTTGGACAACACATCAGCTTAAGGAACTGTTGAGTGTCCACAATACAACACAATATAATACAATACAACACAGTACAATACAATAATATGGTTTTCAAGCAATGTCACATCTGACTTGTACAACACATCAGCTTAAGAACTGTTGAGTGTCCACAATACAACACAATATAATGCAATACAACACAGTACAATACAATAATATGGTTTTCAAGCAATATCACATCTGACTTGGACAACATATCAGCTTAGGAACCGTTCAATGTCCCAATATTGTCAGAGCACTGGCTCGTCAATAATCTCGTTCTGGCAGTTAATTGCTCGGATTATCCCAGTTTAGCTGCTCACAGCCCTTTAATTGATGGATTATCCCGTTTTGTCAATTCGGATCAACTGTTGACCGCTGGACCGTGGCTACAGCGGTGCCAGAGTCACTGGCAGTGGCAGACCTGCCCCAGTCAGCGGCCAGTTAACGGTAAGTGCTGTTAGTCTGCTCTGCGCGTGCCAAGGACAAGACCTACGGTGATCCTCTGTAATCCCTTAATCGTTGTGCTGTGTAGGAATCGTCGAATCATTCGTGCTGTTTCTTCATAGAGCAAGACGGCTGCATACAAGCATCGGTGGCCTTTTTTGTGAACTGATGAAGAAAAGGGCTACTGCAAGCTGCAGTAAGCAATTTTGGTGGCTTTTTACTTGGTGAACTGATGAGACTATAATTATGCGGTATTGGTGGCTTTTTCTCTTTTGTAAATTGATGAGAAAAGGTTTCTGCGAGTGATTCTGGAGGCTCTTGTTTTCTAGGTGAACTGGTGAAAAAAGTTTTTGTATGTAACTGTGGTGGCTTTTTCTGGCAACACTGATGAGAACAAGGCTGCTGCAAGCTGTTTTGGTAAATTTTAACAAATGAATTTATGGTGTTTTTTGTGAAGTGATGAACTAAGACTACTTTATGCAAGAACTGGTGATATATTAACTGGTGACGGGTGATCTCCATGACATTTGGTCCACATCGTAACTGAAAGTTGTTTGGGACATTGTAACTACCTCTTCAACAAGACAGCAGCAAGGATGGTGCTGCTTTTACACTGCTGTGAGTAACAGGTTTGCGATAAAAGAGAATTGCATATATATAATTTCTTTCTGTTTTAGCAACTGGTTGATAACCGTATAGCTTTCACTATATAGATATAGGTCTATTGATTGATTGCCATAGATTTGATCGTATCAACTTAAAAAAAACTTGACTTCCCTTGCAGTGATGTAGAGAGCATAGCAGAGCTAATAAAGCGACTTGTAGATATATTTATAAGGGAAAAAGTTGGATCAGGAGTCATTTTTTGAGCAAATAAGAAATTCTTCGTCGAGCGATCAGACAGCGACTATTGTCTGTCATATGAGCAAAACTGCGTTGCGCTGCCGTTAAGCGCCTGACAAGTCAGGCCCAGCGCATCCGACTTCGGCGATGAAACAAGAACTATTTACGTTGCTTTCTGAATTGACAAGAATATATAAGAAGAGGAGAAATTGTTGCATTATTCCTCCGTGCATATCGTTTGCCTGTACACCAGCTTGCAGAATAAGAAGACGACTTGAAGCTTTTTTGTTTGCATTAGCTGTGATGAAAATCTACACAAGGTATGGGTTAGAAACATGGTGAATAACATTGAAACAGAGAAGACGTTTTGTCTCTTACATGAACAAGAGGATCTAGGTAACAAACAGCTGTATTGTTTAACCATGTAATATAATAAAAACACTGAATATGATTGTTATTCTGGTATTAGCAGTTTTATAGAGAATGAAGTGAGCAGCATGCCCATAATTATTATGCTGTTTGTAAATTAATTTAGTGCGAGTGTGGGTAATGTGCATACAGTTATGTCTGCCAACACACACGCACGCACGCACGCACGCACGCACGCACGTACGCACGCACACACAGAGTCACACATAGAAAAGAACTATCATGTACAGCAAGAATATACATAGCTCAAAGATATAATGCAAAAAAAATGATTTGAATCTATAACAACATTGCGTCAACAGAGGAAAC
Organism: Rapana venosa; assembly: GCA_028751875.1. NCBI lineage: Eukaryota > Metazoa > Mollusca > Gastropoda > Neogastropoda > Muricidae > Rapana > Rapana venosa. The sequence continues at coordinate 24,545,401 of CM054157.1, read as the reverse complement.
TGACCAGAAGTACAGGTCATGATTTACTTGTTGTTTCTTTTTTCCTGACATTTTCACAACCTTTACGTACTTGCACCGTAATCTTCTATTACTTTTCATCTTATAATTATTGGTTAATGCACAAATAGCAGTGGTGGAGGAAAACAAGTGCAGGTAAGTACCCACTTACAACTTCTCAATCATTTTGAAAAATAATAATTATTGACGCGAAGTTGTTCAGCAGCAGCCCTTTTTTTGCGTATAAAAGTCAGGATACTCACATAAGCATGGATCGGTGGTCTAGAGGTAACGCGCCTGCCAGGAAAACGAAAGTCCGGGTCGGAAGTGTGCGGTGGTTCGAATCCCGTTTGGACCCGAAACTCCCCCCCCCCCCCTCCTC
>CM054157.1:24512522-24537522 GCA_028751875.1 Rapana venosa | reverse complement strand
ACCCCCCCCCCTCAATCTCTTTCCCTGCCTTCCCATCCTCTCCTCCTGCTCCTCTCTCCTCTCTCCTCTCTCCTCTTCTCTCTCTCTCTCTGTCTCCCCCCACCCCCCAACTGCGAGAAAAAAGCTGCTGACTTCTTTAATACCACATATTTGATAGGACACATAACATTTCTTTTCTTTTTTTCCTTCTGTGTTCAAATTTAAAATCAATTTTGTTGCCCCTCTGTTCATACAGGGCTGTGTTGTGGCCTTACGTGAAAAAACCGTCTTCTCTTCTGTTTTCTTGTCTTCTTCTGTCTGTTTTTCTTCTCTCTCTCTCATCTCTCTGTTCTCTGTCTGTCTGTCTCTTTCTCTCTCTCTCTCTTTACCCCCACCACTTTCCGCCCACACACCTTTTCCCAGATCAGGCAGAGCACGTTTACGAGCAGTTTCAAACCAACTACCTGGTCAACCCGAACTAACCACGCACAGTTTATAGCTTGTTGCAAAGTATTGAACACCGTACTTCTCTTTCGTTCTTTTTTCCCCCTTTCTTTCCGTAGTTCTTGTTTTACCCCTTTTTTGTAGTGGTATGTTTGTCCTTCCATTGTGGACCAGAGTTCCCACGATCACTGAACGGTTTTGTGTGTGGTGTGTGTGTGTGTGTGTGTGTGTGTGTGTGTTTGGTTGTATTGTGTGTTTATGGTATGGACTTTAGTCCAGTCGGTCGTTCAAGGCCATGCCCTTGAACATCGCAAATTGTTCAGTGTGTGAGTAAAACAGCATTGTCACATTAAAAAGAATGGAAAGAAAAACAAGGTAAAGTTAAAGGAATATGTGTTTGGAATATTTATAACAACAGTATCACTCCAAAAAAAATTCTATCAACATGAAAGCGAAAAAACATCTAATCAGCAAAATAAGCTAGAAAGATAAGCATAAAAGCTACATTCAAGCATGAAAACGTTAGATAACTCGTACGTGCTCCTTCCTAAACCAGTACCAGACTTTCCACTCGAGAATTACAGGCTTACTCGATAAAAAAAGCGAGCATAGAAAAGAATTTATACAGGCCTTATTTAATTTTAAAAATCAAAACAAAGAGCACACATCCTCCCCTATCTTAAAAAAAAGAGAAAAAAATCTCTGGCTAATCCTTCATCTTTTACCTTCACCTATCCTGTAGTCCCTTGGACTGTGGTGGCACCAGTGAATATTTTGCAACCAGCTTCCTCCACTCCCCGCGGTCCTCTGCTTTCCGTAGCAAGTCGTTCCACTCAAGGCAAAGTCCACTCTGATGTTGTCTTCCCATCGTTTTCTCTGTCTGCCTGTTCGTCTCTCTCCTTGTACTATTCCCTGTAGACAGTCTTGGCCAGTCCAGATGTTCGTGTGATCATTCTTACCAAGAGTGAAAAACATTTAACATCAAAGGATACCGTTATTAAATGTGGTCAGACAGTTACACAAAAGACCTGTCTTTTAGATCTCTCTCTCTCTCTTCTCTCTCTCTCTCTCTCTCTCTCTCTCTCTCTCTCTCTCTCTCTCTCTCTCTCTCTCTCTCTCTCTCTCAGCTTTTGTATGAACTCGATGAGAGAGGGAATATAACATGGGTGACTAGCGTGCGTAAGTGTTTGTGTGAAAATGGTTTTGCATTTGTGTGGCTTAATCAGGGTGTTGGGTGTGTCAAAAGTTTTCTGGCCTCCTTTAGACAACGTATCATAGAGTGTAGATGGCAATATTGGGAGAGCCACATTCAAAGCAGCGACAGATTTTCTTTATATAAATTATTCAAAGCAAATCACCTTGTTGAAACATACCTAACCATGAATATGAGTAAGTTTATAAGGTGTGTATTGACCAAGTTTCGTTTTGGGGTCACCGATATAATGGTGCATAATCTAAGATATAAGAATTATGACAGAAATATGACGTGCCCCATGTGTAAACTGAATAGAGAAGATGAGGTACACTTTGTTTCCTGTTGCCCAGCACTGGAAGATTTAAGAACAAAATACATTCCTTCTAAGTTTTATAAGAGCTGCACTATTTAGGTTAGTCTTACTTTTGTCCTCCACCAATGAAAACACTATACGAAATGTTGCTATGTACATGCATAAGTCTTTCAAAAGAAGAGAAATGATGATGTCATGATTACCTTTAGATTGCAAAATGTTATGTATGTGTTGGAGGTGCAGACTTAGGTGTGGAATGTATAAACCATTGCCAATGATACATACCCCTTCAAATGGGGCCATGGCCTTTTTTGAATAAATTATTGTCATTGTCATTGTCTCTCTCTCTCTCTGCAATTGGCCAATAGCCATTGTGTGCCGGTGGGAACGGATGACAGATTTTACAAAAACTGTACACAAACGGGGACTGGATGAAAAAAAGCACATGAGTGCTTATTCCATTATCCTCGAAATAAAAGAATCAAATCAAATCTCTCTCTCCTCTCTCTCTCCCCCTCTCTCTCTCTCCCCCCCCCCCCCCTCTCTCTCTCTCTCTCTCTAGTCCGTCGGATGAAACTATAAACCGATACCCCGTGTGCGAACGCACGCAGAACAACTTGCGCACACGTTAAATCCTGTTCCGCTTTTCGTAAGAGTAGGCCATTGTGTGCCGGTGGGAACAGATGACAGAATTTACAAAACCGCATACACACGGGGCTGGATGTAAAAAAACACATGAGTGCTTATTCCATTATCTTCGATATAAAAGAATAATCGAATAAATAATCTCTCTCTCTTCTCTCCTCTCTCTCTCTCTCTCTCTCTCTCTCTCTCTCTCTCTTCTTCTTCTTCTTCTTTTCTTCTCTTTTCTACTTTTTTCTTACAGAATCCGCCGATTTAGTGACAAACTGATCGGCGTTGTACGTGCTAGTCCCTGTAATGTCACGAAAATAAAACGTATCGTTCAGTTCCAGAGGGTGGTAACGGAGCGTGAAGTGACCGTTGATTGCGGCCAGGCGATAGGTAGATAAAGAAAGCACTCATTTCATGGCCGCTCGCCCCGCCAGCTTCGTGCCCTCCGCACCTCCCAGATAGAACACGTCTGTCACAATATCGGAAAGGCTGGCTTAAGGACCGGACCTTACAACGCAAGTCATTAAGCCGGGTTGTCGTTATTACTCCCCTTTCTTGCTCTTTTCTGGTGGAGCATTACTAGCCGTTTTGTTGTGGAGATTAAGTTGATTTGTTGAAATCGTTTGTGTTTTTGTTTATTGTTGCTGTTTCTTTTAGGCGCGGAGGGGGCTTGGGGGTGGGGGTGGGGTTGAGTGGGGGTGGAGTGGAAGGGAGAGCGGGTCGGGATAGCATAGTTGTTAGAGCGTTGCGCTCGCAGGTTGACGGCCCGGGATCGAGCCCAGGTTTGAGCTTCGCCCGTTCAAGTGTTTATTCCCTCTAGAGTTAACATCAGTACTGACTCCACTCCCCCGAAAGTCCTTCAGATGGGACTATAAACCGAGGCCTCATGTGTGAACGCACGTAGAACGCCTTGTGGGCACCAACCCGTTCTGTCTTTCGAAAGAGTAGGCTATTCGTGGCGGTAAGAACGAATGACAAAAATATGACACGCGCATGCATACTGGTGCCGCGTTTAGACATCCTCCCCGAAGCCTAAATGGTTGACAGTAAGATGTCGCGTACGCAAACATCTCACAACTGGTGATCCTCGGAACTGTAGCCCCAAATAAAAATCTCTTTTGCTATGAAGTGATATGACTATACTTTGAAGTCTTGTTGTTGTTGTAGTTCTTGTTCTTCTTGTTCTTGTTCTTCTTGTTCTTGTTTTTCTGTTTTCTTGTTCTTGTTCTTGTTCTTGCTTCTTCTTTTCTTCTTCTACCATTATATTCCTCTTCTACCTCTCCATTTTGCCCGTTCTTTTTCACCTCCTCCTTCCAATCTTCCTCCGCCTTTTCTTTCATCGTCCTCTCAAATTTTATTATTTTACCCTCCATTTTTCTTTTCAATGGTAATAATGTTGACGACAAGCTGATTCAGTCCTGTGGGTCGTCTCACTGGCAGGCAAATGCTCTGTACACTTCTGATGGCGTCAACTTCACGAAGCGTGGAGTGATTTTTGATTGCACTCGAGCGATAAAGCACCCATTTTACGGTCCGTTGCATAGTTAGCCTTGGTGGTAGCCCTCGTCGAAAATGTAACAAGTTTGTTACTTGAAAAGAAGAGGGTTTGTGAGGCATTTTCTCTCTGAAGTCTCTTTCTCTTTTCAGGTTTTTTGGGTCCCTTTTTCTTTTCTTCCATCTTTTGACAGAGTTGATTGATAATAAATAAGCGGTGATGGTTAATTATGATGCTAAGTCTTCACTTCATTTTTATGACCTCATCAGAAGAATTTTCCCCGTAGGGATGCTGGGGGCCTGTCAGTATAAATAGCATCGCCCGCCTTCTGGAAATTGTGTGCAAGGAATTCTCTCTTTTCTATCCCTCTCTTTGTTTCTGCTTGTTCCTTTTCTTCATGTTACCTCCTTTTTGTCTACTTTCTGCCTTCTTGTTCCATTCTCCTACATTTTTCCCCAGGAAGACTCACAAGATAATTCTCTCCCACGCTGAACTCGGATGTGCACTGCCTGACTTGTCAAGCACTTAATGGCAGTGCATCGCATTTTCGCTTATATGGCGGACAACAGTAGTTGCTGTCTGAGTGGTCGATGAAGAAGAAGATGATGATGAAGAAGAAGAAGAATCAGAAAAGAAGAAGAAGAAGAAGAAGAGCGTTTTAAGAAGAAGAAGAACAACAACAACGAGAAGAATAGTTTTAAGGGGAATGCAGTCAGTACCAATCCTAACTCTTAAAATAAACAAAAAAAAATCCTTCGAATCAAATGGCAGCCGATACTTGAACCAGTAACCCGGTAACTGTCGATCACGAGTCGACGTCGCTCTAACCACAAACTATTCCACCGTCTCCACCCCCCCGCCCCCCCCCCCCCCCCCCCTCCCGCCCCCCTGGTATCCCAGTAGGCTTGTTACAAGAGAGTTTAATCGGCACAATTAAAACGTAAGCGGATCCTGACCACGTGGAGTGGCTTCCAGCTTAGCTAGCGAATGTGGCTGTTGTTCTGCAATACGTCAGAACACACACAAGACGGTTGTTATCAGAGGCGTAGACCCGCATGTATGCAGGCAGGCGTTGTCTGAAGTTTCTGGCTGACATCTGATAGATAGGCTGCAGACACTTAACAGATGTCGAGTTATTATCTCTGGCCGTTTTCTTTTAACAAACTGTTTATTTTATATTTTAAATGGGGACAGGTTGCTGAAATGCATAACAAAAATAAGAAAACGGAAATGAGGAAATAACTAGCATACAGACGTAGAATGGAAAGTGCGTGCCTGCATTACACTCACGCATGCTTGCTTGTGCTTTTCTTTTTTCTTTTTTTTTACAAGCCAGGCCATCTGTCTAAAACAAAACTTCATCAACCATATTAACTACAATATCATTACGGCAACAACGGAGGAGGAAAATGCGCTCAAATAAAGAGCAGTATGCTGCAAAATACAAACACACAGACACACAGACACAGACACACACAGACAGACAGGACACACAGACAGACAGACAACACACACACACACAGACAGACAGCAGACAGACACAACAACAGACACACACACACACACACACACACACACACACACACACACACACACACACACACACACTCACACACACACACACACACACACACACACACACACCATCTCCCCCTTGCTTTCACCAACACACATACCCTACCTCTCCCCCTATCACTGTAACCCTCCTCCCCTCTCTCACACACAGACACACGCAGCGAAATATGTATTAAAAAAACCCAGCCCATTGCCAGCTCAGTGACAGTGAAACCCCAGCAGTGTCAGCAGTTAATCCTGTGACCATAACTTCGACAAGATCCCTTTCTCCTTTGGTGTTCCTTTTTGTTTTCAAACGCTAAGACACCCTTACCTCGCTTTTGTTGTCGTTTTGTTTGTTTAGAACCAGAATCTTTTGCTTGTTGGTTTTTCTTTTGTTGTTCCTTGGCTAGAGCTCCGAGGTTTCCCAACGATGAGATTTTGCGTATGCGACCTTTTTCCCACACTATTAGGGTAGCCGCATTCACATTTCGGGGATGATGTTTAAACACGACATTCGTGTACATACGTGTAAACATTTGTCTTTCGTTCCTACTAGCACGCAATGACCTACTCCTCTGAAAGGTGGAGCGGGTTTTAACGTGTGTGCAAGATGTTCTGGGTGCGTTCATTGATATCGTTGCTATCATTTTTCAATAATAATTAGTATCATGAATATTGTCAATGCTATCTTCATAATGATATTGTCACCACCACCATTTTCACTCCCACCACCACTCCCACCACCTTCACCACAAAGACCACCACCACCACCACCGTCATCCTCGTCGTTGTCTACATTATCATCATCATCATCATTATTGTTATCACAAGTGCTGCCACCATTTTATCCATTACCACCACCACCACCACCACCACCACCACCACCACCACCATATATATATATATTATAGTAATGACAAATATCAACACCCATCATCGCCAAAACAACAGTGACGTTGCTGCAGGGTTTATTACAAGGGGTGGTAGGCCATGCTTCACTGAGTGTCAATCACGGCCTTGTATTGCACAACGATGGCATTGTTCAGTGTTAAGAGCTTCACCCAAGAAGATACAGCTCTGTGTTTGTAAAAAGAAACCAGCTTGTTAACGCTATGTGATCTACATTGTTAGTGTTGTTGTTGTTTGCTTTTACTCTCTCTTGCCGTGCTGTGAAGTTCATTCAAGCTTGCTTTACGTGATATTTTTTGTGTGATGTTGCTGAATGGATGAACATTTGACTTTCATCTTATGGATGTATGGTTTAATGTACGCGTCTGTCAATTAGGTGAATAGTCGTCAAATAAAGTGTCAGATGACGTTAAAAAAAAATATTCGTGTTGTATGCGTTTTTTTTTACATTTTGTCATCTGTTCCCACCGGCACACAATGGCTTACTCTTTCGAACAGCGGAACAGGATTAACGTGTGCGCAAGATGTTCTGCATGCGTTCGCACACGGGGCCTCGGTTTATAGTCTCATCCGAAGGACTTTCAGCTTATGCGTCCATGAAGTTATGGGTTTGAGTCTCTGTCGCGGCGTCTGGTCAATTAAGGGTGGGAAATTTTTTGACGGTCTTCTGGGTCAACTTAAAAGTGCAGACCTGACAGTGCTTTAACTTATTTCACGTGTATAGGTATGCGACAGATCAATATGTAGATTAGATATCTCGTAAGTTACGTCAGTGTTCAGTAGATTACTGAAACACGAACATACCCAGCATGCATCCTGTACTTGGAGAGGGATGGGCTCTGCCAGGTTCAACTTGCCCAAGGAAACATGGCCTGAAACATTAAGTTCCGTATCTCCAACAACTCCTTAAGGAGTTAAGGAGCAGACGAGGAATGATAAACATCAACACCATCATTACACATATTATCATCACCAATATCATCATCACCCCTGTCACCATCATCACCACTACCAACAGCACTATCATCATCACATATCATCATCGCACTACAGTCACTACCACTACCATCACCACCACATTATCATCACAACTATCACCACCTCTATCACACCACCACTATCATCATTACCACCATCACCACCACCACCATCATCATCATCACTATCATCACACCACCATCACCACTACCATCACACCCTACCATCACCACCACCACTACCATCACCACCACTACTATCACCACCATCACTACAATCATCACCAAACAACAGTTAGCATGGCTGCGGGTTTACTACCGTGATGTTTTTCCCTTTTGAAAGGCGTTTTCTAAAAGCACAGACACCATCTCCAGACAGAGTTTATCTAATGGCTGACAGTTTGAGATTCACTATGTCAGACTAGACACACAAAGAGACGGAAACACAGTGTAAGAGACGTACAGCTTTATACTTGGTGTCAACACAATATGAATTCTGTACTAAGCTTTATAAATGTAGTGTGTCAGTGAAACGTGTTTTAAAAAAACCCAACGTAGCGTGTCACCAGGAAGAAAAACTCAAGACAACATTATTTTGAGAGTCCCAAACACGCCGTTTTGATTAATATGAGCAATGCCTTCGTTTGTTTTTACTACTGCTACTGTTACTACTGCTACTGCTCCTGCTACTACTACTGCTACTGATGCTGCTGCTGCTGCTGCTGCTGCTGCTGCTGCTACTACTACTACTACTACTACTACTACTACTTGCTACTAATGCTGCGCGCTGCACTCCGCTACACTACACTATGCCTGACTGCTCTGCTGCTGCTGCTGCTGTGCTGCTGCGCTGCTACTACTACTACTACACTAGCTATCTGTGCTGCTGCTGTGTTAGCTACTACTACTTTACCTGTTTTTTGCTTGTTAGCACATTTCATTTCCTCTTTTTAGTGTTAAAATTTTAGTGTCTTCACAGTTTAACGCACTTTCTATTACATTTTTTAAGTGTTAGAATGTTGGTGTTTACACAGTTTAACACTTTTTCCTACTGTCCTTTTAAAAGTACCATTAATTTTTTTCGTGTTTGCACATGTTCTTATCTACACAACACTAATCCTTCACGGACAGTAACCCCAGGGTCGCTGCACTGCCGAAAACACTGTCTACTTGTGGCGGTCGTTTACCAAAGCCTGGGTCTCAACAAAGCTTTGTTTTTTCCTGTTGGGAGGGGATCCTTTCAGTAATGGTGTCCACCCATGTCTTTCTCCGTCTGCCCCTTTCTCTATTTCTCCTGGCCCGTGTCTTGCAAGATAATCTGTGAAAGTCTGTGTTGGATAGTGTGACATGACCATACCATTAATTTCAGTGTTCTTTTCTTGACTATTGTAAGGTTGTTTACATGGTGGTCTGTGGTCTGTCTGATGATGTTCTGCACTGTCTAGTTCGTGACGTGGCCCAGCAAGGGGGATGCTGAGAATTTGTCTTTTAGCACCGTGTTTCAACTGCTTGAAGTGTTCTCTGCAGGTCTGCGGTTAAAAGTTACTATTATCATTATTATCATTATCGTTCTTGTCATCATTATTGTTATGATAATAATAATAATTGTTATTATCATCATCATTATTATAGTGATAATGATAACATAACAATAATATAATAATAATAATGATGATGAAAATAATAATAATAAGAAGAAGAATAAGAGCAATAATAATGAGAATAATGATGATAATGATAGCAATAACAACTACAATAATAATAAAAATAATATCAATAATAATAATGATAATAATAATAATATCAATAATAATAATAATAATAAGATGATGATGATGATGATGATTATTATTATTATCCAAAAAAGGTTAAGGGCCCGTATGTGGCATAGACTTTAACTTACCCCCCCCCCCCCCCCCCCCCTCCCCATTCATTGGCTAGAGCTCCGAGGTTCACCTATGCTGAGATTTTGCACACACCGCCGCCGGTTTTACCCTCTGTGAATTAAGGTAGCTGGATTTCAACTTCGGGGGATTAACCCGCTTACAATCCTGCTAAAGATCTGCCAAGCAAACAAGCAAGCAAGCAAGCAAGCACCTCGTGTAGCCAGTGAAGAGGGTCCGTGGCGTTGTTGTTGACGTCAGTGGCCTTGCTGACGTCAGAGGGTGTGAACAATGAATGGGGTCAGGGCTGAACAATGGCAGGGGGACTTCTGACAGATTACAGGGAACGTCAGCGAGGCCTTGCTCGTGGGAAAGGTGACTGTAGAGTCGGTTGCTGGCTAAGCTTGTTACATTATTTAGTTTGGTTGTTGTTGTTGTTGTTGTCGTCGTTTTGTGTTCTACACAGTGCATGTTTTCCTTAATGGTCAAACACACGTGCGTGTACGCACGTACGCACATACACAAGAGCCCGCCCGCGCGTGCACACACATACACACGCACGCACGCATACACACACACTGACTCTCTCTCTACTAACACACAACACACACACACACCCTCACACACACACACACCACACACACACACACACAACACACACACACACACACACACACACACACACACACACACACACACACACACACACACACACACACGACACACACACACACACGTACACACACACCAACACTACACACACCTGACTCTCTCTCTCTAACACACACACACACACACACACACACACACACACACACACACACACACCACACACACACACACACACACACACACACACACACACACACACACACACACGTACACACACACATACACTCTCTCTCTCTAACTCTTTCTAACTCTCTCTCCACACACACACACGCACCCCCCCCCCCCCCACCCACCAACCACTACACACACATACCCACCCACCCCCAACCACCCCCATCGCACCCCCCCCCCCCCCACACACACACACATACCCCCCTCCCCCACCTGCACACCTACACACACACTGACAAGACTACAGACAGACACATAGAAATGATGGAAGCTGTGATGACTGTCATGATATGACGACAGTGTGGATTTGTCCAGTACCCTGCCGCTGTCAGGCCTGCGGGTGTCTGATGGGCTGTTACATTATTGATGTTCAGGAGGAACTTGAACTGGACGGGTGGCCTGACCTGCCAGCCATCACTATCATTCAGCCTTTGTTTCTGTTGGATGGGTAGGGTTGGGTAGGGGTGGTTAGGGTTGGGTAGGGGTGGTTAGGGTTGGGTTGGGGTGGTTAGGGTTGGGTAGGGGTGGTTAGGGTTAGATCGGGGTGGGGGTGGTTAGGGTGGGTAGGGGTGGTTAGGGTTGGGTGGGGTGGTTAGGGTTGGGTAGGGGTGGTTAGGGTTAGATCGGGGTGGGGGTGGTTAGGGGTGAGTAGGGGTGGTTAGGGTTGGGTTGGGGTGGTTAGGGTTGGGTAGGGATGGTTAGGGTTAGATCGGTGTGGGGGTGGTTAGGGGTTGGTTAGGGTTGGGTTGGGGTGGTTTGTTTTTCTTTTGCCTGTTGTGACTGTTGCCGGGGAAAGAAGGAAAGAAGGAAGGAGGTCAACTTATTGTCGAGCTGCAGTGTACTTTTAGAGGTGTGTGTGTGTGTGTGAATGAAGAAATTTGATCACAAGTTGCTGACGTCTTCACGAGTTATGCTTGAGGGAGAGATGAAAGTGTGGTGATAGAGAGAGAGAGACAGAGAGAGAGAGAGAGAGAGAGAGAGAGAGAGAGAGAGAGAGAGAGAGAGAGAGAGAGAGAGAGAGAGAGAGAGTTACAAACTCATATAGAAACGCACTTCTACACACACATTTACATACACTTAACACACACCCTCCCTCACACACAAACACAGACACTCACACACACACCTCACACCCACACACTTACTCTGTACCCACCCTCACACACCCCCACCACACCACCCCCTACCACACACACCCACACGCACCCCACCACAACACTCCCTTCCACCCCCCCCACCCCCCCACACCCACACAGAGGTGTCCCAGTCCTCATTCAGCAGACAGATCAAGTTTACCAACGTTCTCTGGTATCACCTAGTGAATGAGGGTCCTCAGTGGGGAGTTGTCTTTTTGATGTCTGCCATTGTGTCCATTTTTACCCCTCAGCTTTTCTTTTCCTCTGCCTCAAAAAGGTGTCCCTGTCCCTGTTTTAAATACTCCCAATCTTTGCTACATCCCATCCGACAAGAGATTGACGTAGTAGATACCCGGTAAAGGTGTCCCATAACCTGTGCGGTCGTTGGGGGAGCGAGATGTCAGAGACCTCAGCTTCTCCAGGAGCCAGTATATTGAGGACGGCGCCCATCTCCTCCCCCTCGCTGCTTTACATCTCCTGTCCCTAAAGAGGCAGGTACCCATTTAAAGCTGGGTGAACTGGGAGACTGTACTGAAGCCAAGTCGAGTAAACGGTAACCCATCCACTTGGTAACCATGCACAATGCTGCTTAACCTTAGCTTGGGGAAAGCGAGTGCTCTGGCCACTGAGATATCCCGTCTACTAGTGGATGCCTGACTCAACAACAAAACATTGCTTTTGACTGTATGGTTACCAGCTGCGTCTACAGCTCCTCACCAACCTATTATCCCTATCTCCTGAAGAGAAACAAAGCAAAACCACCTTCCAAACAGACAAAGAACACAAACATACCGACGTACAAACGGACACACAAAGACACACAAACAAAAACACACAGACACACAAACACAAACACACCCAAACGCACACGCATGCACACAAGTGCACACATGCAAGCACGCATGCACGCACGGATACGACAGACAGACAGACAGACAGACAGACAGACAGAACCCACACACACACACACACACAACACACACACACGCGCGCGCGCGCGAGAGAGAGAGAGAGAGAGAGAGAGAGAGAGAGAGAGAGAGAGATCTAACAAAGAACACAAAAAAATCACACACACACACACACACACACACACACACACACACACACACACACACACACACCGTACGCGCGCAAACACACAGATACATGCAGGAAACAAGCAACACTCCCCCCCCCCCCCCCCCCCCCCCCACACACACACCCAAATGTTTTAGGTCACCCGAAATTGCAGGGAGGGAGGGAGGGAAGGAGGAAAATGAATGGTTGTGACGGAAGTGGTTAGAAAAACAATAAGTGGCCTGTGTGTTTTAACTTTCGGTTCCACATGACCTGTTATTAGAGGGCTTAACAGTCACTGGAATTGAGGACAAGGTCTCTCTGTCTGTCTGTCTATCTATCTGTCTCTGTGTGTCGGTCTGTCTGTCTGTCTTTGCCTGTCTGTTTAACCTCTCTCTCTCTCCCCCCTCTCTCTTTCTTTTTATTCATTTGTTTGTTTTCGTTTTTATTGCTCAAGGACAGGCGGTGCACAGGCTGCTTGCACTGATTCTCTTCTCTCAGTGGAAAAAGATTCGTATTATGTTCGTTCATTTGCTCTCTCTCTCTCTCTCTTCTCTCTCTCTCTCTCTCCTCTCTCTCTCTCTCTCTCTCTCTCTCTCTCTCTCTCTCTCTCTCTTCTCTCTCTCTGCTCTCTCTCTCTCTCTCTCTCTCTCTCTCTCTCTCTCTCTCTCTCTCTCTCTCTCTCTCTCTCTCTCTCTCTCTCTCTCTCCCTCTCTCTCTGTGTCTCTGTCTGTCTGTCTCTCTGTTTGCCTTTTTATATACATACATACACATTTTGTATTGCTCGTAATGTGTAATTAATTTTCTTTCAGATCTTAGTTTATTAGTTTGTTTTGTTGTTGTTGTTTTTATTACTAGTTTTCTGTTGCTACTAGTTTTCTTTGACTTAAGGTGGATGTAAAAAAGAAGCCATGACGCTTGTTGATACTATTCCCTGAATGAAAGGATTCATTATTCATTCATTCATTCATTCATTCATTCACTTACTCACTCACTCACTCACTCACTCACTCACTCACTCACTCACTCACTCACTCAACCACTCATTCATTCATTCTCTCATTCTGTCTCCCCCTCTCTGTTTCACTTCAGTAATATTGAAAAGGTGATTTGTATAGAGTTCATAAGAGCAGAAGAAGAAAATGGGAGAGGAGGAGAAGAAAGAAAGACAGAAAGAAAGTGAAGTAGAACAACAGCGAGAAAGCAGAATAATCAGAGGAAAAAGAAGAGAGGAAGAAGATTATAAAATGGAAGAACTGGAGGAGGAGGAGGAGGAAGAAGAAGAAGAAGAAGAAGAAGAAGAAGAAGAAGAAGAAGAAGAAGAAGAAAAGAAGAAAAGAAGAAAGAAGAAGAAGAAGAAGAAGAAGAAAAGAACAACAACAACAACAACAACAAAACCAATCTCCCCCAATTCCCACCTCCCACCACCACTACCACCACCACCACCACCACCACCACCACCACACCACCACCACCACCACCACCACCACCACCACCACCACCACCCCAATAATGATCAAAAACGGCGGAGACAGACGAAGGACATACAACTTGAAGACAAGCCCCCATTCACACGTGTTGGTGATAGGCACAAATCCTCAGATGATTCCGTGAATCCCCTTGTCCGTCATGGTGCTGATCCCCTTATCTGAAACACACGGGCCCTTGCACCTTCCACTGGTCAGCCAGGAGTCTTCAGTACAGGTGTTGAGGGCTCTTCTCTGTCTATCTCTGTCTCTGTCTGTCTTGCTCTTTGCCTTTTGTTTCTGTCTTTCTCTCTGTTTCTGTCTGTCTGTTTGTGGCTGTCTTTGGTCTTGGTTTAAAATAGTGTTTATTCAGAAATGAGAATAAACATTGGGAAACAAACATCATTTTGGAATTTATCAATTTATTATTTCATCATAGCAACAACCAGGTTGTAGCTTATGGTCTAGGTCTTGCTCTCTCTGTCTCAGTCTTTGTCTTTCTGCTGAAATGTGTTGGCTTAGCTTTTCAGCTGTTTTCATTGTTTGGTGATTGTGCTTCATTAGTTTGAAATGTTCGTGCTGTCGGGTGTTTATTTGTATGTATACGTCCTTCCATGGGCAGCAATGGGTTAAACATGATTCAATTATCGGAAAATAAAAAAATAACAATCACAAAGAAACAGACATTGAAACAGACGTAGGAAAAGACATACGCACGCACACAGACACACACAGTGGTTTTTTTTCCTCTATCTCTCTTTGTTGTCTTTTCCTCTCTAACACACACACACACACACACAAACACACACACACACACACACACACACACACACACACACACACACACACACACACACACACACATCACACACACACACCCAGAATATCACATTCACACACACACACACTGTCTAAAATCACTTTCTAGTGGATAGACGTAAAACGAACACACACACCACACACACACACACACACACACACACACACACACACACACACACACACAACACACACACACACACACTCACACACAACACACACACAGACTCGTCCCTAGAGCTAAGAATGATCCTGTCTTTGACAAAACATGGAACACCCAATGGAGGCATTAGGGTGTACGTGCTTACTCAAGAGTGAAAAACTCCAGGACAAGAGTTGCTCGATAACAGCAAAAGCTGGGAGGACAATACTACATAACATCAGATTTTCAAGTTCGCGCGTGTGGGGCAACAGTCCAAGCAATTATCTTACTTACAGTCATGTCGGAATTCTGACTTAATCGTATAAGCGTTATTTAAGAGAACAGCGCCGTAAACCATCTCTGACAGGGGTCACAGCAGACTTCCAGTGGCCTCACTGCTCCAGACTGTGTGTGCCTCCAGACTGGGGTTACAGAGCCACCTCCCAGTACACTGATGATATGATGATAACAAGTCTGCTTCGGGCTTGAACGACAACCTCTTTGCTTCTGTTTGTTCTTTCTTTCTTTTTTTAAATTTTATAAATGACAGTGTTCTGAGATGAAGAACAATTATTTTCATAGTGTGTGTGTGTGTGTGTGTGTGTGTGTGTGTGTGTGTGTGTGTGTGTGTGTGTGTGCTTTCTTTAATTTAACGTCTGTTCACTCAAGGTGATATTAGTGTGTGTTTGATGTCAAATGTTCTAGCTTTATTTCTGCTTAAAAAAAGGTTTAAGGCTAGAAAACGTTTTCGGTCGATCTATCCCACATTGTGTAAATAAAAGCATGTTAGTTGATACTTTAAAGAAACTGAGAAATAACACCTGAAAGCAATTTATCTTTTACTATCAAGCTTCAAGCTGAAATATGCTATAACAGTCCATGCACCCTTTAGCTTAAGTTTCACTGCAGAGAAAAGGTCACATTCAAATCTTCAGTAGCTTCATAGACACAGAGAGGATGTGTTGCAGACATTACATATCTGACCCATTCCTATCAAGTGAACACACACTGTGTCACTAATACCTGTATGGATTTCGTTCCTTAAGCTGTATACATCCACGCAAGCTTCATATCGGCCCCATGCCCTTGTAGTCAAGGAGTCAGTGTTGAAGTTATTCTGAAATAATCAGTTGACGTCTGCACGTAAAGCTGACAAAGCTGATAAGGGCACGGCAGAGGAATGGCGTTATCAATGGGAGGGTGGTGGTGGTGGGGGACAGATATCCTGGAACATCACCCCCTTCCCCTCCCTCACATATGCGTAGAGACCACCAACATACACACATAGACAGGTAGAAATTCAGACACAGACATACAGACAGAAAACTCTGTCACAAAGATACAGACACAGACATAAACACGCAGACACACAGACACAGATACTCACGTAGACAGACAGACAGACAGACAGACAGACAGACATACAAAAGAAGAGAGAGAGAGAAGAGAAGAAGAGAGAATACTACTACTACTACTACTACTACCACCACCACTACTACCACTACTACTACTACCAACTACTACTACTTCTACTACTACTACTAACTACTACTACTACCACTACCACTACTACTACTACCACTACTACTACCGCTACCACTACCACTACCACTACTACTACTACTACTACTACTAATACTACTACTACTACTGCTGCTGCTGCTGCTGCAGCTGCTTTTGCTGTTAATATCATGCGTTTTCTACGAACGGTTGATAAATATGTTGCAACTGTTCGGAATGGAATGATACTCTGTTTTGCTTAACTGGGTTTGATGGTCAGCTTGGTTTCTCTGCTCACATCATCGATTTATTGCACTAGCACTTCTGCAGACGCAGCCACAAATATAGATCTTTATTATTATTTTTTAAAGAGAAAACACAATGAAATTATCACGTTTGAAGGTTTGAGACTTTCAAGCTAATTAAAGGGAAAACTCCACAGAGTGTGTGTGTGTGTGCGCGCGCGCGCATATGTGTGTGTGTGTGTGTGGTGTGTGCGTGCATGCGCGCGTGTATGTGTGTGTGTGCACGTCCGTGTGCCTACGTGAGGTTGTAGGTGCATGTGCGCGTAACTATGCATCTGAGAGCGAACATGTGTATTCAAATCTTTGTACTGTAAATGATCTAATTCTAGAAAACTTTGGAAAATTCACTGGAATTTTACAGAACTAGGGGTGGATTCCAAAACAGTACAAAACAGACACATGTCAGATAATCCTGTGATGGGCGACACTGGGTCACACCAAGGCAGAGAGGATACAGCCAGCCTTGGCTTAATCCCCTGGATGTGGCTGTTCAGTCAGCGGCCAGTTTGTTGTGTCCGCCAGACTCTTCAGCCAGTGTGATGACCTTCGTCCACCTCACCTCACCACACCACACGCTAATCCTCGTGGGTAGGCAGGCAGGCATAGGCAGCAGCCTTTGCCGTAATGTCCAGCTATGTTAATCACCATGCAGTCACGATACAGGACATGCCTGCCACCCCCCACAGGGTGAGGCGCAGGTCACGTACAGCTCGCTGTGTCCTCAGTAACAGGGTCACTGTGTTAAGCTGGCTTCAGGGATATGTCCAGTACGTAGATACAGTGCAGGAAGAAGGCGAAAACGCACTGTATGAGATGCGTTGTGATGTATATGTCTTCAGCATTGAAACAAGCCAGTGGTTGGTGTTGCTTGGTCCCAGGCTTCTGTTTCTGTTTCTTGTTCTTCCTTCCTCTCTCCCATTTCTTGTTCTCTCAGTATTACCCTCTTCCTCTCTTCCCTTCCCCCATCTTTTCTTGCTCCCCTCACCCCTCTCCCTCTCTTCTTCCTTTCTCTCTTCTCTTCCTTAGTTGTCTTGATCTGATGTCCCAGTGTGAGAACGTCTTACTTCATTGTCTTTAATCATGGCATTGTGTGACAGGACTTTAAAATCAGTTAGATTTGTCAGCTCTAGTAATTTCTTCAAATGTATTTTGAAAAATCGTCTATGTCCTGAATCTCTCTCCTCTCTCTCTCTCTCCTCATCTCTCTCCTCTCTCTCTCTCTCTCTCTCTCTCTCTCTCTCTCTACCTCTCTCTCTCTCTGTGTCTCTCTGTTTGTCTCTCTCTGTGTGTCTGTCTGTCTCTGTCTCACCCTCTCTCTCTCCCTCCCTCCCCCTTCCCCCTCTCTGTCCCACACCTACACACGCACATGCACGCACAACCAAACACGCAACAGCTTATGAAAAAGGTGTTTTCGAAGATATCAGGTTATTTCAAAACGCATTAAAAACGAATCCAATTCCAGCCCTGAAACATTAGAGTTTTGTACACAGGTTATAGTTGTTTTGTAGAATCTTCTAGAACACACAATAGTATGGGAAATTAGTGACATCTTGCTTCAGTGTCTTATGTCGTCACTTTGATGTCATGTCTTTAATATCATACAACAGAACGAGCTATCATACGACACAAAAGCTATCCCCGTATCTTCCCCATATTTCTGAATCTGGTTAAAAAATGTACGTACCATTTAGGATCACTGACCGAATTTTTTCCTTCCAGGCTACTCAACTATAAAGTCAAGACATCCGTCGCAAACTATCTGCATACATTAAAACATAACTTTTAAAAAGTTTTGTTTGCGCTGGGTAAACTTTGTCCGTATTGGAAATGTTACAAATTTAATAAAAATTGCCCTATACACTCAACAGAACCTGTCTGTTCAAAATGCTGCTAGCAGATAGGTCCTCATATAAATGCGTATCCCGTCAAGATTTCGGTCTTCCTTTTTGACATCCGCCGCTCTCTCATTAAAAATGTATGAAGAGCAGGGAAAAGTGGGGTGCGGGATGGAAATGCAGTAGGGTAGAGAAGTCCTTTTCCTTTTCTTGCCTTGTCAGCGGGCTGAATGTGTTGTGGTAGGAGGTCAACGTGTGTGGAGGTGGGGGTGGGGGTAGGGGGTGGGTGTGTGGGGAGGGGGTAGTGGTGGTGGGAGTGGGGATGGTAGTGAAGATATGGTTGTGACATTTACTTTTTTTTTCTCGCTCTCTCCTTCCATCTTATTTGTATGCTCCATCTATCCGTTTGGTTGATTGGCCTTCTGTCTGTCTGTTTTTAGTCTCCCTCTCTTCCTCCATCCTAGTCTGTGCGCGCGTGCGCGCGCGTGTGCGCGCGTGTGTGCGTGCGTGTGTGTAAGTGTGTATGTGTCAGCGCCTGGGGTTTATCACAGTTCTTGATTAAACCATTGACGCTGGGGGCAACAGCAAAGTGAGAGGCTGTATGACCAGTGGCTTTTCCACTCATGGAATTCCACTTTACAGCTTAGTCTTTAGTGATCGACTATGAATCTGACTAGGAGGCTTGACTTGCACAGTCCTTATGTGCTGCAGCCCTGGGGGCTAGTTGGCCTTTGGAGAGCATCTCCAACGCTGACTGTCCATATGCCCACTTGGCCGAGAGAGTGGGGATGTGCTGTGGGCAAGGTATCTCCACTATAATCAAATTTCTGCTGTTTTGGAGGTCATCGTCGAAAACGACGGACTAACATACGATACGTGTATGTGTGTGTGTATGTGTGTGTGTGTGTGTGTGTGTGTGTGTGTTTGTTTGTTTTACGGGCGCGCGTATGTGTATATGTATGTGTGTATGTGTGTGTATATGCTTGCGTGCGCATGGGCGCCGCGCTTGCTCGTTTGTTTGCTTGCCTGTTTGCTTACTTGCGCCTATAAGTGCACGAATTCAAGGGATAAAAGAGACAGGAATAAGACTGAAAGGGAAAGACTAAGGGTGGAGGGGTCAGGTCAGCGGTCAGGAGGGCAGAGGTGATGACGTATATCGTCCATGCTGCCCACCCCGCTACGATTGACATGAGTACAGGGATCACACTGTGGACTCCGGGCTTTTCTTTTTGATCTCCCCCCCCTCCACCTACCCCTTCTCTCTGCCCGTCTGTCTGTCTGCCTGTCTCTGTCCGTCTGTCTGCCTGTCTCTGTCTGCCTGTCTGCCTGTCTCTGTCTGTCTGTCTGCCTGTCTCTGTCCGTCTATCGTCTGCCTGTCTCTGTCCATCTGTCTATCTGTCTGCCTGTCTCTGTCCATCTGTCTATCTGTCTGCCTGTCTCTGTCTATCTATCCGTCTGCCTGTCTCTGTCCATCTGTCTATCTGTCTGCCTGTCTCTGTCTATCTATCCGTCTGCCTGTCTCTGTTTATCTGTCTATCTGTCTCTGTCCATCTATAGTTTTTGTTTGGACAAGGATAAATGTTCCTATTGTGGATTGAATCTTCTCTTTTTTTAACCGTACACATTTTAGTGGTTTTATAGTCTGTGTTGTGTGTGTGTGTTGTGTGTGGTGGGTGTGTTGTCTGTTGTTCATTTATGGGGAAAACGGTCATGCTATGGGAGGTCTAGGGTTTTCCTTTTAATCATAATAGTTCTGTCTGTCTGTCTGTCTGCCCATTTACATAGAGATGGCTGTCAAATTGTGGATTTAAGGCTTCTCTTGAGAACCCTACTATACCACCATCCTTTGGTTCTTTGTTTGTTTCTTTGTTTCTTTCACAGACACACACACACATACACACACACACGCACGCACGCACGCACGCACGCACGCACGCACGCACGCACGCGCACACACACACACACACACACTGTCTACAGACACATCAGATTGTTCAGGCATGAGAATCAACCGGACATTGTCTTCCACAATAAAACAGAAATCTTTCTTCACATCACAAGTTATCTTGTTGGATGTAGGAATGCTTTCAAGTTTTCAGTTCAAGTCCTTGCATAATGCTCTCTGGACACTTTCACTTCACATACATTTAGTGTCTGGGCTCACGTTCGCTCGCTCCTGATGCTCTCTAAGGCATTTCAGTCTAAACTCGCACAAAACCTGCACAATACCTTCAAAAGACACACTCACGGATTTCAGTTAGGATTGTTACATGGTTCTCCTGCACTGAGGACAAACGGCGCACAAATATCTCAGATGTCTCTCGAGAACAAATATAAGGACAACTAAGTAACCTGCTTGTCGTAACTATAGGAATATTATGGATGAAAAAACCCCAAACTCTTTGTGTGTTATCGTAACTAGGAATTGTGTGGGCTGGCTGAAAAAAGAGAGTGATGATATAATGTGTCACTGTACTATATATTTTGGAAATTAATATCATCCTCGTTATCATTGTCATTGTCATCGCTACCACCACCACCACCACCACCACCACCACCACCACCACCACCACCACCACCACACATCATCATCTCATCATCATCATCATCATCATCCCACCACCACCACCACCACCATAATGGCTGTCTTTTCTGTCGTAACCACCATGATAATCATCGCGTCCACCACCACCACATTATACCACCAATATCATCATCACCATATTATATCTGCCTCTATTTGTCTGTCTTACTGCCTCTTTCTTTCTTTAATTTAACGTCTGTTCACTCAAGGTGATATTAGACAAAAGATAGTGTTACAATATATACAGAACGTGTGTGTGTGAGTATGTGTGTGTGTGTGTGTGTGTGTGTGTGTGTGTGTGTGTGCATACGTACGTGTGTGTGTGTGTGTGCGTGTATGTGTGTGTGTTGTGTGTTTACCTATTAGTGTCTGTGCATGAGATAAATGAAGAAGAAAAATACAAAGAAATTATGGGAGGGACGGGGGTGAGGGGGGCATTGAAACAGCTTAAACTGCAGCAAGAACAATTACAAAAGTTTTCCAACAGGGCTTTTAACTAAACAACTAACTATCTCCAACATAACCACATTACTTACTTACTTAGGCCCATCACTCCCCCTGGAGCATAGGCCGCCGACAACAGTCCGCCAGAGTCCTCTGTCCTGGGCTATTCTCTCCAGCTGTCTCCAGGTATATCCCATCTTTCTGGTTTCTGCCTCAAGGTCGCGTCGCCAAGTGTTTCTTGGCCTTCCTCTTTTTCGTTTTCCCTGGGGGTTCCATGATAGTGCCTGCCTTGTGATGTTGCTGGCTGGCTTTCTCAGAACATAACCACATTATCGGCCAATAAATGTTCAAATGACATATTTGAAATCTTACCTACAACTGTACCAGAAAAGTATGGTCGAAGTAGTTCACAATGAAGAATAACATGCTTAGGTGATAAGTCAGAACCACATATACAAGTTATCTGTTTACAAAATTTAGTCCTAAATGCATCCAATCTGAACCTGTAGATTATACTTCCCACCAGTCTGTTAGGAAAATGACACACTCTGACACTTAATGAATGTTCACGTAAAGAATACTTTCGTTGGCTGTTGACACGGTTCCAAGAAGCTTTTTTCAGCAGAAGTATGCCCTCCTGAAGACAGAGTGGAAGGTTCAGAAGTGCTGTAACTTCAGAGTCCGAGTCCATGGCAGCAGCTTTGGCTAACTGGTCAGCTTTCTCATTGCCGTGGATTCCACAATGTGACGGAATCCAGCAAAAGGCAAGGGTAGTACCTCGTAAGGAAAGAAAATGTATAAGGTGACAAATTTCAATGATTAATTCCCCTCTTACCTTAGTATTAAATGCTTTTAATGTTTGCAAAACCGACTTAGAATCGATACAAAACAGCACCTTAAATATATTGATATGAATATTTAATAAAAAATTTAAGGCAGTTCTGCAGTAAAGATCGAAAAATCTTTGCCTAAATGATAAGATTTTTCCATCTTTAATGCAGGAACTACAAAAGCAGATCCAGCATTACCACAGTCGACTACCGAACCATCAGTAAAAATTTTAAAATAACCACTATATGTTTCATCAATGTGAGCTCTAGCTATTGCAGCAACAGCGGGACTTTCTTCTTTTTTGATATTAGAATAATCAATATCAAACTCAGCCCTGTTTAATTCCCACTTTGGAATTGTGGAGAAAACTGGGCGAGATGCTACATTTCTGACATTCATTCATGAAGATGTGAACAGATCAGAGGTGTAAGAACTGATTGTTGTTAGTGATTGTATGGATTTAGCCCTTTTAGGAAAATCTACATCCGATTTTAAATGAAGTTCTTTGATATTAGAATTCTGAATTGTCGAACTTCTTAAAATATACTTTGCCGAGGCAAGTTTAATTTGTTCTTCAAAAGGTAGGATATTTATTTCAGCGTACATTTTTAAAGTTGATGCGTGTACAGGAACACCAATTGCCAACTTGAATGATTTACTGTCTACACTCTGCATTTTTCTTAGCAAATATTTAGGAGCAGAGAAAAATTTTTCCTGTGCATAAGTTAATCTAGATCGAACAAGTGCTGTTGCTAAATGGATAAGAGATGACATATCTTGGCCCCAGTATTGCTTGCTCACCATTTTTAGCAAATTAAGACTTTTTCTAGGTTTGGTCAGGACATATTCAATATGATTGTTCCATGACAGTTTTGTGGTGAGAAATACCCCTAGAAATTTTAAATTTTCTTTATATTCTAACACAGAATCTCCTATTTTAAAGAAGGGCAGTGCCTGTGGATTGTAGCCAGTGTTGAAAAGCATCATATGGGATTTGTCAGGAGATAGCATTAATCCATTTTCTTTCATAAATTTATATATCTTATTTAACTCATTTTGATAAACCTTTCTAATATAGTTAAGAGATCTTATTGGAGTGTGTCTTTTCATGGTTACTTTCATCCATATGCATAAATCATCTGCATATTGAACCAATTCAATATTGTTGGACACTATATTGGGAAGATCATATGTTAAGATATTAAAGAGTATAGGTGCCACTACTGATTACTGCCTCTGTATCTCTGTATCTCTGTCTGTCGGTCTGTCTGCTTGCCTGCCTGTCTGTCTGTCTATCTGTCTGTCTCCCCCCCCCCCTCTCTTCCCCTCTTCTCTCTTCCATCCTCAATTAAATGTGTCTGTCTCTCTGTCTCTTTGGGTCTCTCTTTCTCTCTCCCTCTCACTCACTCTCGCTTTGTTTCCCCCTTAGTTCAGTGAGTCTGTCTGGCTGTCTGTCTTTGTCTCTCTGTCTCAGTCTCTCTTTGTCACTCCGCGGCCATCCTCAGTTAAATGTGTCTGTCTGGCTGTCTGTCCTTATCTGTGTCTCTTTCTGTCTCTGTCTCACTCTCTCTTTGTCTCTTCTCCATCCTCATTTAAATGTGTCTGTCTGGCTGTCTGTCTGTCCTTGTCTGTGTCTCTTTCTGTCTGTGTGTGTCTCTCTCTCTTTGCCTCTTCTCTATTCCCAGTTAAATGTGTCTCGGTCAGTTTCATTCAGGTAGGTCATTGACAATGGTGTTGTGTACGTGGAGTGCTGACCTCTTGACCACTGACTCTCCTGCAGGTTAACTGAGGTCCATGCGGCTGTAACTGACCTACATCCCTCGGACCATCACCCCCCTCCTTCCCCCCATTCCTCCACAAATAAGTGCTCCCCACCTAACTCCCCAACCAAAGCCTCCGTGAAAGATTGGAGGCGGGGAAACTTACCCACTCTGTTGGTTGCTAGCAAGTGGTTGCACATTTTTGTTTTGTTCTTTAACGTGTCCAGTGTGTGTGTGTGTGTGTGTGTGTGTGTGTGTGTGTGTGTGTGTTGTGTTGTGTACGTACATGCGTGTGTGCGTGCGTGTGTGTGTGCGTGCGCTTGTGCATGCATGTGTGCGTGCGTGCATGCTTGCATGCGTCCCTGCATGCGTGTGTGTATGCGTTCGTGCATGTATGCGTGCGTGTGTGTTCATGGGAGAGCGAGACAGTGGTAATTGCCACAACAACAGGACTGACTGTCTTGCTGAGTTGGAAAGAGTGGAGTTAAAATAATGAGAACCCTCCACATACAGGGAGACAGGCCCGTGTTTACCCCAGGGTGACCCTCTGTGGCCCCTTCTGTTACAAATGACAACACACGGGAGGTACATGGCGGTGGTAGTGTCACTGCTATCCGTAAATGGATTATCCTCCTCTGTATGTGTGTGTGTGTGTGTGTGTGTGTGTGTGTGTGTGTGTGTGTGTGTGTGTGAGTGTGTGTGTGTGTGTGGTGCGTGCGTGCGTGTGTGTGTGTGTGTGTGTGCGTGCGTGTGTGTGTGTGTGTGTGTGTGTGTGCAGTGGTGGTGGTGGTGGTGGTGGTGGTGTGTGAGATTCAGATTCAGATTCAGAATATTTTATTGCCATTTAAGTCAAGTATACTTATTTGACACAACAACAAAACAAACAAACAAACA
>CM054157.1:24507522-24510022 GCA_028751875.1 Rapana venosa | reverse complement strand
GGACGGAATAGCCCGGTGGTTAGGGCGACACTCTTGTGATCTCATGGCGACTGAAGGCGCGGATTCGAGTTCCTGCTAATGTGTACATTGAAGGGGATTCTCTCTCTCTCTCTTCTCTCTCTCTCCTCTCTCTCTCTCTCTCCTTCTCTCTCTCTCTCTCTCTCTCTCCTCTCTCTCTCTCTCTCTCTCTCCTCTCCCTTGGAATTAACAAAGTCAAAACCTTAATCCATTCAGCAAACACAAAGTATTACTCTTCTCAAGTTCTTGATGCCACGTCTATGAAATCTCTCTTTTGCCTCACATCCACTCTTCTTGAATCTGCGGAGGCTAGCCCTCTGCCTTCTATCTACGACCACCCGGAACTTCCTTCTATATTTTCTGCATACTTTTCTGACAAAGTCCGCAACATTCGCTCTAGTTTGGATCAGACTCCTTTTCAGTCAGCAATTTCTGACCCCCAATTTTCTGGCACTCCTCTCCTTTTCTTTCATCAATCAAGCGAGAAAGAAATCGCGACAATTCTGAAAGAAATGACAATAAAATCATGTGATCTTGATCCTATACCCGCTTCTCTTTTTACTCAGTGCCTTCCACAGCTTATACCCACTATTATAAAAATAGTAAACTCATCACTTCTTTCATGAATTTTTCCAACAGCTCTCAAAACTGCAATAGTTACACCTCTACTCAAGAAGCACGACCTTGATCCTAACACTTTGAAGAATTATAGACCTGTAACCAACCTACCGTTCATCTCTAAAGTCCTTGAAAAAGTTGTTCTGATACAACTCAACAGCCACCTTCATTCAAACAATCTCCTTCCCCCTTTTCAGTCTGCCTATCGTGCCAACCACAGCACCGAAACCACCCTAGTCCACACCTTAAACACGCTTCTACATGCGTCTGATTCAGGAAAAATCTCCCTTCTCACTATTCTCGACTTCTCTGCAGCCTTCGACACTATAGACCACTCAATTCTTCTCTCCCGTCTCCAAAAGACTTTTGGTATTAAAGTCACAGCCCTCACCTGGTTCACTTCATACCTTACAGATCGATTCCACACAGTTGCAGTAAACAAGATTCAATCAACACCTGCCAAATTGGAATGTGGAGTCCCACAGGGATCAGTTTTTGGCCCTGTTCTTTTCACACTCTACACTGCTCCTCTTTCACATAATAAATCATCAGATCAACCATCATTTCTATGCAGACGACTCTCAAAATCTTAGCCGTGATACTCATGAAAATCTGCCTTCTCTCTTGATTAATATGTCCTACTGCCTTCAAGATATCTAAAACTGGATGATACAGAACAAGTTACAGCTAAATGCAGATAAAACCGAAGCCATGCTTATAGGGACCAAACACAAACTCTCTTCCATCATAATAGCTTCAAAAGAATTCGGCAATACGTCGGTCCCTCTATCTACTGCTGTGAAATATCTAGGGGTCATTATAGACAACACACTCTCCATGCAAAAATTCATCACCCAAACCTGCCAGTCGTGCTACTATCAATTGCGGCGCATCAGTGCAGTTCAAAAGTACCTGTCTACTGATGCAACATCCAAACTAGTCACGTCTCTCATTCTCTCACGTCTGGACTATTGCAATTCTCTTCTGACTGGTCTGCCATCATCATCTATCCACTCTCTTCAACGTATACAAAACTCTGCAGCTCGCCTAGTCCCCAGAAAGAAAAAATCTGAGCACTTTAGTTCTCTCTTGCGATCTCTCCACTGGTTGTCTGTGCCACAGAGAGTAAACTATAAGATCAGTACCCTCTGTTACAAATGTCTCCATAAAACAGCACCTTCCTACTTCTGTGAATGTCTTCACCTGTACACTCCTCGTTCCCTCCGCTCTGCTGCAGATACCTTGTGCTTAAGAATACATAGATTCAACCAGTCCACCGTTGGCCGTCGCTCTTTCTCTGTTTCTGGTCCATCGATCTGGAATGACCTCCCTCTCTCCATTCGTCAAAAGCCTTCTTATGACGCAGAACATCTTGCGCACACGTTAAATCCTGTTCCGCTTTTCGTAAGAGTAGGCCATTGTGTGCCGGTGGGAACAGATGACAGAATTTACAAAACCGCATTCACACGGGGACTGTATGTAAAAAGCACATAAGTGCTGATTCCATTATCCTCGATGTAAAAGAATAAAACATAAAAATAATAATTTAAATCCGGCCTCAAGACATTTATTTCAAACGTAAGATTCTCCCCTCTTGTTCCATTTCATTTTTGTCCTGCCTTCAACAGCCAAAACCCCAATCACCCTGCCGAGTGTACAACCTTTATGTGTGTGTGCGTGAGAGTGTGTGTGTGTGCGTACGTGCGTGAGTGAGAGCTTGTGTGTATACATTTGAATTTGTAAGGCTGCATGTGAATGAGTAGGATGAATGAAAGGGCTTTCATTTGTTTTTTGCAAGATATAGCGCTATATAAATTCCATATATTATTATTATTATTATTATTATTATTATTACCAGTCCTGA
>CM054157.1:24497522-24502522 GCA_028751875.1 Rapana venosa | reverse complement strand
ATAAATTCCATTTATTATTATTATTGTTATTGTTATTATTATTTTATTATTATTATTATTATTACTATGTAAGAATGAGTTGAGTGCAAGCGCTTTGATTTGTCTGTGTAAAATACAGCGCTGTATAAATTCCATTTTTTAGTATTATTATTATTATTATTATCATCATCATCATCATCATCGTCATTATTATTATTATTATTATTATTATTATTATTATTATATTTCTTCCGTTGTACTGTAATTTAAAAAAAGCACCGATTTTGTGACTTATTTCAGTTGGAAGGGTTTTTTTTCCAATGTAGTTGCCATCATTCAAAGAGTTGGCCGTAGTGACATCAAGCTGTTGGCATGTACCAGCCACTGCAGGGGGTCTTTAGCTTCAGAAGTGAACATCTAAACGACGGACAACAGTTGACTGGGTCTTTTGGGGCAGACTGAAAGAAAAGTGAGAACGAGCAGGACGAACTTGATACACCAAGTTGAAAACTTGACTAACGTCATTCAGAGGAAAATAGAAGGATGGAAGGGAAAGGGGGAGGAAAGGAAAGAGAGAGAGAGAGAGAGAGAGAGAGAGAGAGAGAGAGAGAGAGAGAGAAGAGAGAGGAGAGAGAGAGAGAGAGATGGGGGGAGAGAAAGAGAGAGAGGGGAGAGGGGAGGAAGAGAGAAAGAGAGAGAGAGAGAGAGAGAGAGAGAGGAGAGAGAGAGAGAGAGGAGAGATGAGAGAGAAGGAGAGGAGAGAGAGGAGAGAGAGAGAGAGAGGAGGACGGTGGTGGTGGTAATCTTGGGTGCGGAAAAATGGAGAGTAGATGAGATATGGTATAGGATTCGTGCGTGGCTGCCTTGGTAGAAGTAATGAGTTTTTGAGGGATGGGTGTGTGGATGGGGGGGGGGGGGGGGGGACTAAGAGAGAGGGAGGGAGAGAAAGGGATAGAAGGGAACGACCTAAAGACTTCACCGCCTCCTTTCGCCTCAGTCCACTCGGGTGACTGAGAGAGAGGAGAGAGACTTGGAGACAGCAGACAGGCTGGTCACCTGGGTGTTTGTGTGTTGGAGGCCGGGTCAGCGCTGCTCTGCTCGCTCGTCTGGACACTAACTACAAGCTGCTGATGCACTCTTAACCGGACATGGGAGTGACCCCTCGTGAAGCGAGGCGCGCGAGGCGCGGGGCAGAAGGTCTGGGGGCCAGAAAGAGGGAGGAGAAACAAGTGTGTAATCTTTGTCAAGATGCCACAGCAAGTTTTCCTCACTAGGAGTCAGGCAAGGATAAAATAGACAGGTGGTAAATTACTATGTGTTTTTTTGTTGTTTGTTGTTGAGTGGAGGTGATGGCCCTGATAAGTATGGCCTTTGTGTGGTCGGTAGGGGGCTATAAAGGATATGAGTGGATTGGATTGGATTTTTGTGTGGCCAGGATGATGATTGAGAAATTATATGGAATTGTGCTTTTTATGTCATCTTATTTCATTTTTTTTTTTATAGTTTAGTACGTTTCTTGTGCTGTAAAACTATTTTTAGGGTTGTTTAGGTTAAACATTTCCACTTTTGATAAATGCAAAACCTGGGAATACTTTGATGGTAGTGGTAGGTGTGGGTTGGGGGGGGGGGGGGTGCGAGGGGTTGGTGCAGTGTGCTTGGGCGTGACCAACCGCTCCCCCCCTTCTCTCCCACGACCATCTTGGACAAGGGGCTACTGATGCTGATGCTGCAAAACAAGTAAAATGCTATGGGCTTTTTGCAAAACACTTCAGCTTTTGATTTCGGTTTTTTTTCTGTTTGGGGGAGGGGGTAGGGGGGGTATGATTCGTTACGAATACTTCACTACTTTAGTTCAATACTGGATTGCATCATCCGGTCAAACGTCTTTGGGTGTTTTGTATAGCAGTTTAAAAAGTCTGTTTATGTCAGGCCATTGATTTATTGTATACTGAAGAGTTTTGTAAAAGCTGTCAGTTCATGAAGTTATCTTTTCCTTTTTTGTTTTTTTGCTCCTTTGGTGAAGCAGTTTACTTTCCAATCACTGTAAACGAGTGAAAGTCCTCACTTTTGGTTTTGTTTGTTTATTTTTTTTTAAAAGGAGCCCTGTTTTTTTTTTTTTGATATACAAACAAGTAAACGGTATTTTGTGTTTCTCATTTCAGTGCGAAGGTTATTTCAGATGGTTTTGGATTAAGCTAATATTTACGATGGTGTCTCCCCCCCACCCTTCCGAAAAGACAACTCCAAAACAGACTGTTGATTATTTTGTAAAACGTTTTAGCCACCTGTTTCTGGGCGTAAATACAAGCTGAGTAGTCGAGAGAGATTTATGTAATATTCCAATGTGTTCTGTTGGTACGAACCGAAGAGTAGGGTTACAGAATATTCCCTATGTTTCGGAGTTTTGAGTGTATCTTCACATAATTTGTTTTACGTAAGGGAGTTCAGTTAGTTTCTGCTCGTGGCTAAATTGCCTTCCCAACGCCCATGTCTGTATGGATTTTAGGGTACTGGGAACGAGTAGGGGATTTACTCTGTCTACATTTGTTCCAGCAGAAACACAGCAGACTGAAATATTGTCTCAGTGATTGTGGTATTGGAGGTGGGACACACGATTGGTGAACAATGTGTCAAATATAAGGCATTGGCTGCCGTGGTGAGACTTGACTTGACTTCCTTGAAAGTTGTTGGGGCACTGAATTGAATTTTTCACGTAGTGTGTTTCGGGCAAGTTTAACCGGCGGAGCCTTAGGTTCTCTTTTATCCGGGTGCATGCTGGGTATGGTTGTGTCATCCATGCCACCAGCTAAAACTGACCTACTCTGTTGAAAAAGGTGGTAGATAAGGTTTGTAGTGATGGTAAGCTATTCTGCGAGCTGATTGTAAGATGTTCTGCAAGCTTTCGCAACAGGGACCTCAGTTTATAGTTTCATCCAAAGTGACTTCTTGGCAGTGAGAATCAGTACCAAAGTTAAGTCCTGAACCCCACCTCGAACAGACACCTCGGCGGAGATTCGAACCTTCCTTCCCATTTGCAGTGGGGCAGTGTAGCCTAGTGGTTAGACTGTCAGGGGAACTGTGATCTGATGATGTGGTGTAGCATAGAACTGATGGTATGGTGTGCTGCTATGTTAATTTGACCTAACAAAATTATGTTTAAACCAACTGATGATATGGAATAGTGTGTAGGAAATTTTACATGCGCTGTAATATCTATTAGAGCAAAATTGCAGCTGAAATGTAACTAGGGTGTTAAAGGACAAGTATAACTATATTTTTTATTCATGTCAGATTTTTGCACTGGATACACAATTGAAGGTCCCGACAGAAAAATTCGTCATGTAAGACTTGTCCATCAGGGTGTACAGCTTGTAGAAAGGCGTTGAT
The DNA here is from genome assembly GCA_028751875.1 of Rapana venosa. Taxonomy (NCBI): domain Eukaryota; kingdom Metazoa; phylum Mollusca; class Gastropoda; order Neogastropoda; family Muricidae; genus Rapana; species Rapana venosa. The sequence goes on along the minus strand of CM054157.1, from coordinate 24,499,156 downwards.
TTGAAGAGGAGAATCTTCAGCGTGTGGTTTTTGGCCATTTGTTGACATATTGACATACAGTCTGTGTGTTGGAAAAAACACCTGTGTCTTGTGTGTGGAAGCGGAAGTCTGCATTCGTCATCAGTGTGCAGTGTCTCTTAATGCACGCACAACAGGTTTGTGGATTTGTTTTCTTTGTCCTTCTCTTTCTTTCTTTTTCTTTCCACTAGTTGTTTGTCCCTTTGTCTGTCTGTCTCTCTGTCTCTGTCTGTCTCTCTCTATCTTTCTGTCCTCTCTCTCTCTCTCTGTACAGTTATGTTCCATGAACATTTGGCAAAGTGTTTATCAGTGATAGTGTTTCCGATGGTCTGTAAAAGCAGACAGACGTTTACAAAATTAGCAAGTAATAGCAGCAAAGAGGAGGTTGTAGAGATGATGGTGGTTGTAGTTGTAGTGGAAGCTGAAAGGCCGATGGTAGTTGTGGTGATGGTAGTAAGTGTAGTAGAAGCAAATATAGAAGTAAGTGTAATAGCAGCAGCAGCAGCAGCAGTAGAAGTTAGAAAAGAAGTAATAGCAGCAGTGGTCGTCATTGTCGTCGGCGTAGTAGTAGCAGCAGCAGCAGCAGCAGCAGCAGCAGCAGCAGCAGCAGCAGCAGCAGCAAGCAGCAACAACAACAAAAAAACCAACAACAGCAGCAGCAGCAGCAGCAGCAGCAACAACAACAACAACAACAACAACAACAACAACAACAGAACAAACACAGCAACAACAGCAGCAACAACAACATGAGCACCGAGAGCAGCTGCAGTGGTAGAAGAACTATGAGGAAAAAGAGGAAGAGGAGTAGCAGTAGTAACAAAAGTAACAGTTAACATAATACAGCAACACGGATGACAATAGTTTCAACGTCTTTTAGTTAAAAGAAGAGATTTTCTTTACACTCTTTGGTTTTCATTTGTACTGGAAACACGCGTACATCAGATTAGCAAAGAATATGATTTATGAATGAAAATATAAAGAAAAGAACAACTGAACCAATATTTATCACAATATCAGCAACAGCAACTATTTCAAGGCTGGCTCTTTTTTGGTTATCTCTACATCATCTCCTTGTTTGATGTGTTTTGATGATGAGTGCATTGACGAAAATTTCCCTCGAGGCCTAAACTGATCTATACCCAGATAATGGGGGCAAAACATATGAACTTAGACTGACCCCTTGCGCCTTTTTTCCATGCAAGTCATTTCCCCCAGCCCAATAACTCTTTGTGTTTGATTTTTATTGTGTCAAGTTAGTGTGCGTGACTTTTATGGCAATACAAGTATTCTGATTTTGGTTCAGATTCTGATTTTCCGTTAAAAATCCAAAGCGAGAGAAAAGGTAGCCAGCCAGTCAGCCCACGTCATAGGGGAGACTGGGCAGACAGACAGAAGAAAAAGAAAAGAAATGAAAGAAGAAAAGGAGAAGAAAAAGAAAGACAGGTTTGTTCGCTGGAGGGCTGATTGATTGATGAGTGATAACTTTGGGTTGGAGGGGTTCGGTTTTCTTGTTCGTGTGTCTATCTGTCTGTCCTCTCTGTTCTTTTGTGTGGATATGGTATTTCTATGTTTTTGTCTGTGTCTGTCTTTTCCTGTGTATCTATGCATATAATTAT
>CM054157.1:24460022-24492522 GCA_028751875.1 Rapana venosa | reverse complement strand
TGCGCGAGAGAGGACTGTCAGCGGAAAACTAGATATTTAAAAGTGCGTTGGAAATGGTGTATATAGACTCTCGGTGTCACATACACCTGTTAAGCGATGCCTCTGATAGCTCAGTGCAAACCTTATTATGCTAGGTGTAGGTCATCTTTTTTCTTTCATCTTTTTAAAAATGTTCTCATTCTTTTATTTGTATTGTGGTTTTAGCCAGGATGGTGTGTATGTGTATGTGTGTGTGTGTGTGTGTGTGTGTGTGTGTGTGTGTGTGTATGTGTGTGTGTGCGCGCGTGTGTGTGTGTATGTGTGTGTGTATGTAGAGGTGTCTTTTCTTCTGGCTTCATTCTGTTAGTGGGTCGTAGTCTTCAGGACTAGAAATTCAGTCGGCTGCCAAATCTTTCTGTGCCTGTGTGGGTCTTTTTCTGTATTTCTAGGTTTTATTCCACTCGTGCGCGTGCGCGAATACACACAAGCACACACGCGCGCGCAGGCACACCGTACCACACCACACCACACCGTACCACACCACCCCACCACCATCACCATCACACCACACCACATCACACCCCACACCACACCCCACCCCTCACCACCCCACCACACACACACCACACACACACACCACACACACACACACTCTCACTCACACACACATCACACCACATAACACCACATCATACGACACCACACTACACACACACACACACACACACACACACACACACACACACACACACACACACACACACACACACACACACACACACACACACACACACACACACACACGAACATATATATATATATATATACACACACTCACGCACACACACACGCACTCCTCCCCACTAAACACACATACACACACAGACGCATCCCCCTCCCCTTCCCACACACACATTTCACGAATACTCTCCCTCACAAACCGAACCAACATTTCGGAGGAATTTCCCGCCCCCCCCCCCCCCCCCCCCCCCTCATCCCGTTTCACCAATCAAGACTGAATGGTTTCTATCCATATAAGAATCGGCAATCTGCAATTTCAGGTGAAACCGAAGAATTGCTCACCTGAAACCATTGATTACAGTGAAGAATCTGTAAGGTGAAGCACTATACCTGGATAAAAACTAAGCTTATTGGAACAGGTGCAAATGAAAACGGGACACTGGCGTGGCTAATACCCTGATACCTATGGGAGACAGACAGATAGACAGACAGGCAGACAGACAGACTAGACAGAGGGACATGGCGATAGCGGGTGTCGGGGTGGATAGATTTACAGATAAATGTTCGTAACGCGTGTGAGTGGCTCTACCCAGTGACGTTTAATTTTCTACTGGATTTATTTTGATGCCGGTGATTGGGAATGTGTGTGCGGGACTGTGTCCTTGTCTGTGGATTTTAATGCCGTTGATGTTGTTGGCTGTGTTTGTCTTGAATGTCTTGTCAGTGTCTTGTCTGTCTTGTCTGTTTGTCTGTCTTGTCTGTCTTTTGTCTATCTGTCTGTTTGTCTGTGTGTCAATCATTGTCCGGCCTGTGTCTGTTCCTTTATCTCTGTATCGTTTCAGGCTTTTTACGTAGTTCTTATCTTTTTTCTTCAATGATTTGAGTGTTATGTATTGTTGGGTTGTGAAATGGTGTGTGTGTGTGTTGGGAGGGGGGGGGGGGGGGTGCGCGTGAGAGAGAGAGAGGGGGGGGGGGAGAAAGTGCATATATTTGCGTAAATGTATGCGTATAATTATGCATATATGGATGTTGTTCAAGTATGTATGTATGTATGTATGTATGTATGTACGTACGTGTATGTATGTATGTATGTATGTATGTATGTATGTATGTATGTATGTATATGTTTGTGTGTGTTTGGCGGGGGGAGGGAGTGGCAGTGCTTGTGTGTGTGTGTGTGTGTGTGTGTGTGTGTGTGTTGTGTGTGTGCTCACGCACGTATGAGTGTGTGTGCGTGCATGCGTGTGTACATGCTTGTATGCTTGTGTACATGCTTGCGAATGCGTGTCTGTGTGTATTTTCACGCGCACGATATACACGAACGCTAAAACGTCCACATCCATTGAAAAGCAGCAGCGAAGAAAGAAGGAGGAGAAGAAGAAGGAGGAGGAGGAGAAGGAGGAGAAGAAGGAGGAGGAGAGAGAAGAAGAAGAGGAGAAGAAGAAGGAGGAGGAGGAGAAGAAGAAGGAGGAGGAGGAGAAGAAGGAGGAGGAGGAGAAGAAGAGGAAGAAGAAGAAGAGGAAGAAGGAGAAGAAGAAGGAGGAGGAGGAGAAGAAGAAGGAGGAGAAGAAGGAGGAGGAGGAGGAGAAGAAGAAGGAGGAGGAGGAGGAGGAGAAGGAGAAGAAGAAAGGGTAGTGTAACACAACACTATCATTGACACGCCAGATGTCAGTGTGTGGGTGGGAACTGTATCGTGCCAGCTCAGCCTTCTGTTATTTCAACTGGTCTCACCCCCTGTGCCAAAAGTAACGGGGGGGGGGGGGGGGGGTGTCGATACAACAGTAAGAACACACACACACACACACACACACACACACACACACACACACACACCACTCTCTCTCTCTCTCTCTCTCTCTCTCTCTCTCTCTCTCTCTCTCTCTCTCTCTGTGTCTCTCTCTCTCTCAAGAGACTGCAATATTATTAGTAACGAAATTTCTCTCTCTCCATACCTTACCCTCACCCCTCCACCTCATCCGCATACCTCCCCCCCACCCCCCTGCTTATCTCTCACCACCTGTGTGGTGATTGGCTGACCCCACGCCGACGTATCTGTCACCTGACGAAGATACTATCGAGTGGTAGAATTCAGGGGGGAAAATCCCCAAATCCGGAAGGATTAACAATACAGGCAGATTTGGCGATTAACTCTTTCCGGCCCGTAAGATCTGCCCGTCTTCGTATCCACCTATAAAACTCTTTGCTCCGGCTCCCCCTCCTCGACATTTGGGACTTAACTCTTTGGCCCCGTACAAGATTTGTTACTTGTTTTATCAGAGCCACTTATCACAGGGGGGCATTCGCAGGTCACATCTTATTTTATGTTTCCTTTGTTGTGTTTATGGCTTTGGTTGCTTGCTTGCTAGCTTGCTTGCTCGCTCGCTCCGCCGTGTGTGATTTATTATATGGTTGGTGGAGGTACAGCGTGCAAAGCCACGAGTTTTTAACCCTGTGTAGTGTAGTGTAGCTCAGTGGTCAGAGCACTCCTTTTCCCCCAGGCAATGTTAAGCAGCATCCAGCGTCGTTACCAATTGGATGGGAGGCCATTTGCACACCTTGGCTTCAGTACAGTTCTCCAGTTCACCCAGCTGTAAATGAGTACCTGCTTCTTTAGGGTCAGGGAAGGTAAAGCAGCGAGGGAGAGAAATGGGCGCCGCCCTCAATATGCTGGCTCCTGGAGAAGCTGAGGTCTCTGTTGCCTTGCTCCCCTACGACCACATAGGTTATGGGACACCTTACCTTTTTTTTGAAAAGTGTAGCGTGGTGTGGTAAGGTGTGGACTGGAGTATATATATATATATATATATATATATATATATATATATATATATATATATATATATATATATATGTGTGTGTGTGTGTGTGTGAGAGAGAGAGAGAGAGAGAGAGAGAGAGAGAGAGAGAGAGAGAGAGAGAGAGAGAGAGAGAGAGAGAGAGAGAGAGAGAGGAGAGAGAGAGAGATGGGATGTGTATAGGTGTGACTGCGAATGTGTCCACATCCCCATATAGTGAATTGATGTAAAACAAAAACAAAAAGGCGTACAAAAACAAACCAATAACAGAAAAGTACACACACACACAATGCCCACCCCCCACCCCCCCTACACACAAGCCCCCTGCCCCCCTCCCCGCAACACACACCCACTCCAACAGTCAAAGATGTACCTACACAAACCCTAGGGTCGGTTCTACGCACGTAAAACTCTATGTAGATGAAAGGTTTGTATCAGGAGGGAAGGAAAGTGTTTCATTGTGTAAAGGACAACAAGTCCTGGGATAGGGGCCAGAAGTTCTGTGAAGGCATTGTATTGTATTGACCAGTCAGGGTTTCGGAATGAACTACCTTTACTCTCCTGTTTTGGCAATTACTCACCAGTGGGGGTGCGGTTACAGGGAGGGGGGGGGGGAGGATAGGAGTGGTGGTGGAAGAGGGTGGGGTGCGGGGGGTGAGTGGATGGGTGAGGGGACATGTGTGTTTGTGTGTTGTGTTTTGGTGTGTGTGTGTGCCACATGCATAAGAACGCACGTATGTAAAACAAAACACAAGGAGGGGGTGGGGGGAGAGTTTATATGTGAGAGTGAGTGAGTGAGTGAGTGTGTGTGTGTGTGTGAGTGTGAGTGAGAGTGTGTGTGTGTGTGTGTTCCGACCTGCATGCGTTAAGAGTGCATGCTGCAGCAAACAGACTGAGGTTTTTCTTTTTGCATAACCATTTACGTAAGCTCATGCACCCACAAGTGTGTGTTCTTGCCTGCTAACGTCTGCTTACACATGAATTTTGCGTCTGTAAGATGCCTTAGGCTTGCATATAATAATATAATATAATGTGTGTTTGCCTTGGTAGGGATGCATAATGTAAGGAGAAAGCAAACATCAAGCTGGGCTGTGCAAATAGGACGGAGTATTTAAACCCTGTTAGTTTGATCAATTGAATAAATTAACAGATCCTGATCTCCCTCCCTCCCCCTCTCTCTGTGTCTTTCTATCTTTCTGTCTCTGTCTCTCTGTATGCGCGCGCGCACGCAAACACACACAAACACGCATGCAAAGACGGGTAAACACACTTTATCCACTCACAGAGAGACACACATATATCTACTCACACACACGCACGCGCACACATACACACAGACACAAGCAAAGAAACGCGCGCACACACACACACACACACACACACACACACACACACACACACACACACACACACACACACACCACACACACACACACACACACACACCAGAACCAACAAAACAAGAACAACTCCCCCCCTCCACACACACACCACACACACACACACACACACACACACACACACACACACACACACACACACACACACACACACACACACACACACACTACACACACCATACCTATATCTTTCTCTCACGCACTCAGTGACACAGGCGTAGTAGAGGTTGTAAGAACACTCCTGACCAACATGTAAACAACAATGCCCAACAAAGAAATGAAAGAAAAGAAAAGAAACGTTTCCGTAACTATTCACCTATTTCTTCTTCCCTTTTTCTCATACAGGAACAACAACATTATTTTTTCTCTCTCTAATTTCCTCAATCGAATGATATTAGTGAAAGTACACTGAAAAGGAAATTTTTGGGGGTGGTGGTGTTTGTTGTTTTTTCCCCTGACGTACGCTACAGACAGTGTTTGCTTTGGTGACGGTGACATTTGCGTCAATGACAAGCATTTCTCTGTTTCTTTAGGGTTTCGTTACATGACCGTTTTGTTGTTGTTGTTGAAATTGTTGTTGGGTTTGGGGTTTTTGCTTTTCGTTTGTTTTGTTTTTGTGGGTCCCCCCCCCCCTCCCCGTTTTCACGGCCTCCAAGCTCCACTGATAGTAAGATGTTTCGTTTGGGACTGTTTGTCCACCATTGAAGTAGCCGCATTCCGACTTCAGGGAACACGGCGTTTGAGGTGATACAGTTTCAGAATAGGGACAGACTCTCAGGGAGTGTGATCATTGTCCACGATCGCAAAAAGTAAAGGAATAGGTGGACAATATCAACGAATGGACCGAAAGATGTGTTGCCGAGAACCGGGGTATTTTGAGCAGGACCATCACAGACAGAAAGAGCTGGTGTTTTTTTGTTTTGTTTTGTTAGAAAGATCTGTGCAGAGCCCCAACAACCACTCTTGATTATTAAAGGGATTAGGGTAGGGTATTGTAGTGTTGCGTTGTGTGGTCTTATAACAGCGCTTTTCCCATGTTTCATGCGGTTCAATGAAACCCATTTAAATGACCCCTTTTTTTTTGCTGGAGATTTTAATTAAAGATTAACTATGTTTACAAAACCAATGGCAGTGACGTCCCTAATCAAGAAGGTAAATAAAGATTGATTATAAGTAAGAAACCCACGAAAAGACTTGATTAAGGAGCTAAATGAATATTATTTAACTTGTTTGTTGTGAAGTACGTTCGTACTTATTATTTTAATTAGACTGCATTGCATTATATTGCAGTACAGCGGTTAAGATCGTTCAACTTCAGTCACATGGGTCTGTGAAGTCGTGGGTCCGAATCTCGGTAGTGTCTGATAAATTAAGGGTGTGGACTTCTACTACGATCTCCCAGGTCAACTTCAAGTGCAGACCTGCCAGAGCCTTAATTCCCTTTGTGTACATTATAGGTAAAGGTAAAGGAGTCCCATAACCTATAATGTCGTAGGGGAGCGAGGCGTCAGAGACCTCACTTCTCTAGGGCCAGCATATTGAGGGCGGCGCCCATCTCCTCTCCCTCGCTGCTTTACCTTCCCTGACCCTAAAGAGGGCAGGTACCCATTTACAGCTGGGTGAACTGGGGGAACTGTACTGAAGCCAAGGCGCGCAAACGGTCACCCATCCAACTGGTAACCACGCTCGACGCTGCTAACTTGGCTGGGGGAAAGCGAGTGCTCCGACCACTGAGCTATCCCGTCCCGTGTATATTATACACATGCAAAATATCAAATTGCACGTCAAAGTTCCTGTTATTCATGTCAGCGTTCGGTGAGTTACAGAAACAGAACACACCCAGCTTACGTCCCCGAAGTAGGAATGCAGCTACCTTCATGGTGGGCAAAAACCGTCGCATACGCAAAATCTCATCATTGATGAATCTCAGAGCTCTAGCCGAGGAACGAAAAAAAAACTGTTGTACATTGCATCGTTGCCCACATCCCAGTAGATTTCTCTCTCTCTTAAGCTTGGGTTGCTCCCACTGTCTGTGTGTAGAAAGTTTGAACATTGCCTTTCCACGTCAGAATTGTGTAGAAGCAGTTTCTCTCCCCTTGTTGTGTGATCTTGTAAAAACGCCAAATGTGTGAGTTTTGCGTAGATAAAATATGTTTAAAGCAAGAAATAAAGAACAAAACAAAACAAAAAACCCCAAGCAAATAAACTAACAAGCTAACCACCAAAAACCACTCTCACTGTGGAAAAAGGCCCTAATTTTGAACGTACGCAGCAGACGACAGTGTTGTCTGGGAATGAGGAAAGAACGGACCTATCGATCAGCTGATCAAATGATCAGGGACCTGAAAGAAACAACAGCCAAACGAGATAACGATCAATCTGTCTTGGTGCCAGAACTTGGGGGAGGAGGAGGAGGGTGGGAGTAGATAGAGGGGCTGGGTGTGACGGGGCAGGGTTGAAAACCTCTCCACACGAAGCCAGGTTCTGTCTTTTGTCCTGGCGTCAGCAGGACGTGAGGAAGGATCGGTGTTACGTATAGTGTGTCAGTGCTTACGTCAGTCGTGTTTGTCAGGGCCCAGTGGGGCTGTGGCACGAGTTAGTTAGACTGTGAAGTTGTCTTGGATAATGGCCGGTAGGAGTAGTGAAGAATTGTAAAAGAACAGGATTGAAGGTCCAATCTGACTGATTGTTCGTAACGGCTCCTTTCACCGATTGAGGCTTGATTGATTTTGTTTTTCTATTCTGTTTGTTTTTGTTATTGATTAGCTTTTTCCTGGATTTGTGAGTGATCGATTGATTTTGATTCTTTTTCTCTTTTCCCTTGATTTTGATTCGTTTGCTTTTTTTCTTCTAAACTTTTGGTTTTATTTCTTTTCGTCGTGTTTAGTTTTACCCTCTTTTTTCTTATTTGATTTCAATCCCTTTCTTTTTCTTATTTTGCTGTACTTTGTTTTTTATATTAATTTTTTTCTAAACCTTACTGAAAACGCGATTAAAAGCAATGAACGTAATGAAAATATTCAGAGAGACTATAGAACTCGAATCAGTTTTATGGAAAATACCTTTGTGCGCCACACTTTTTCCAATGCAGAATAGAAATATATTCACATTGATTAAAAGCTGTCTATAGTTCTTTGTTGAAAGTATGTAAGCTAATTTGTCTCTTATGTAGATTTTAGCCTACACAACAGGTTGTTATTCTTTCAGTAAAAAGTTTTCTTCAAGGATAGGGGTAGCTTTCTCTTGTGGACTGGAAGCACACGTAACTATCGATATATATATATATATATATATATATATATATATATATATATATATATATATATATATATATATATATATATATATATATCGATATCATTATTATTGTTCTTGTTGTTGCTTTTTTAAAGCAGCCTTCCTTAACTCAGTTTGCGTGTTCTTTTTCACATAAAAAGAACTACATACACAAAGATCTCTCGCCTGATTTTTTTCAGAAAAAAGTATCGTCGCAGCCTTGTGAAAAACGTGTATCCAGAAAAAAAGTTGAATGATAAATGCAAAAAAGTTGAATAATGGCTACACAGACAGTTGCGATAAAAGCCAGACTTATTTTCATAGTCAAGCGACGACAAAAATAAGAAGTTGTGACACTTTCTGGAGCAACAACAAAATCAACAGTAACAACAACAACAACAACGAGAAAATCTGTTGAGTATTTTGATGATAGTAAGGTGAAATCTAGAAAGAAAAAAGACCTACACGCGCACATGAAACATGCAAATCGGACGTGAGATCATTGTTGGATAAGCAGACCACGTGACACGCAGGAAAACAAAGTGGCAGAAAGTCCCTCCGGGATGAAGATAGAAGAATGTAGGGGTGGAGGACCTACGTGGTTGGGTTCAAACACCGGGAGCTGTTGGTATTTGTGTGTCGGCATTGAAATCACAACAGACTCCTGAAGTGCAGATGATGGCAACGAGTGAAACCATTGTGGTACAGTAACCTTAGGTACTGCGTTGTATAATGGTCGTAGCAAATTACAGTCAAATGGACAAAGTGTGGTCTGGTAGAAGAAGAGTTCAATGGTTCAAGGTTTTAGGTAGACTGATTGTGTGGCTTTCTCCATACAGGAAATGTTGGTGTTGTTTTAGAATGAGTCTAGGATTTAGAATACACAATTGGGACTCATCTGATTATGGTTAACGTGCTCGTAGTCACTTTTAATGCAAATGGAGCACGTGCGTTTGATAAGAAAACTCACAGCTAAACACCACACACTACAATCACACAACACACTACACAACAGCACAACAGTGTTGGTTTTAGAATTGTCTCTATTCTTAGCTATTTCTCTCTGTCTCTCTAACACACTACGAACACAATACACACACACACACACAACACACCACAAACATACACACACACACACACACACACACACACACAACACACACACACAACACACACACACACAAGCAGAGTTTAGAAAATCTCTCTCTATCTCTTACTATTTCTCTCTGTCTACTCACACAACACACAACAACACACACACACACACACACACACACACACACACACACACACTCACACCACACACACACACACACACTCACACACTCACTCTCTCCCTGTGCGATACATACGTTCTAAAGTGGCTACGGTAGCGTTAAGCAAATATCACCCGAGGGTCGACAAATTGGGGGATTAGTAAATATGCACATGAGGCTGCATTTAACGAAACACTGTGTGTGTGTGTGTGTGTTTTTTTTTCTTTCCCTGACATTTACGTACTTTCCCTAGGGGTAGTTCATTAATCGGGATTTTATTTCTATTGCATGCCGCTTAGAAGATTGTTCTAAACTTAGCAATATTATTCTCTCTCTCTCTTTCTCTCTCTCTCTTCTCTCTCTCTCTCTTCTCTCTCTCTCTCTCTCTCTCTCTCTCTCTCCTCTCTCTCTCTCTCTTCTCTCTCTCTCTTTCTCTCTTCTCTCTTCTCTCTCTCTTTCTGAACGTTTTGAAAGAAGCTGGTAATTTCTTGTCTTTTGTTTCTTTTTTCTTTCTTTCTTCATTGTTTTCTTTTTATTTTTTTATTTCCATTGTCTATTTGTGTATCTATGGTGGTTGGCTCTTTCTTTTCAATGTTTCTTCAACTACTGCATTTTATTTTCTGTTATTTCGTTGCGTTTTTATGTACCTCTGTGGCTCACTTATTTTTCTTCTTTCTTTCTTTTCTTGTTTTTTTGTAGTTGGCATGTTTGTTTAAATATTGTATATGTTTACTCCATTTATAGATCGTTGTACAGTGCTCAAGAAGCCCAATTTTTCACTCTGGAGCGAATTTGCACGCGCACATGCGTAGTGTACGTTTATGCAAAAACTGTGTCTGTGCACACATATATGTGTATGTCATTGAGTACTCATGCATTTGAATGTTGTTTTGACTGGTCTCTCATTGCTTGTTATTGTGATTGCTGTTTTTATTTTCCTGATCATTTATAGTTATGGTTTTTCTCCTCCTGCCGTATTGTCGCTATTCTATTTAGTCTCATCTATGTTGTTGTATCTTAGTGCTTTGGGCGACATACTTCAATGTTAAGCTCAATATTGTTTCCATTTTCATTACGTTACATTACTCGACACTTCCTGAATGTTGTCATTGTGTGTATATTTACAGCATTCACATTGTTATACGAACTTCCCGAAGTGGGATTACAGCTACCTAAACGGTGATGGTGGTGGTAGTGGTGGTGGTGGTGGTGGGGGGGGGGGGGGGCGGTCGTATACGCATTAATCTCACAATTGGTGAACCTCGGAGCTCTAGTTGAGGAACACCAAAAGTACTAACGCATCTTCCTCGCTGTATTTCATTAATAACATCTTCTATTTAAACGTTCCTGGTATAGTTGGATAATTTCATCACTTCTCTGTTTTTATTCACTTTGAATTATTGAAATTTGTATAACCTGTCATCATATCAAATTAATAACAATCAGTCCAGCTGACACCTTGTTTTCCCCTGTATGTTCCAGAGAAAGGCAGAAGCCATATCCCCTCTCTGACAGAGAAAAGTAAAGAGGCTCGTGCAACACGTTCTCCGGTCATCGTCAGCAGGTCAGCCAAGGTCAAGGCCAGACCTGCCGGGTCCTCGCTCCGGTCACCACAACGACCTTTGACCCCTACGAGGTCAGGGAGTGCTCGGGCGGAGATCCATTCTGCCGACATCTCCAGTCAGAGCAGTAAAGAAGAAAGCCAGGATTCTGTTTTTGACTACAGCAGTAATAAGATATTCCGGGATGAAAGCCACGCAGAAGTCCAGTACTTAGAAGGTGGCAGAGAAGCTTGGTCAGACGGACTCACCCGGGCCTCACCTCACCACACTCAGTTGAATCCTTCCAGAGACACAGACAGTGCAGATTCAGCGAAACGTCCTCCCAGTCCAGCACAGAAAGTGTCATTGAATCAGGAAGACCTGGTGCAAAGATCATCCAGTCCTTCACATACCCGGGGTGTCCAGATAGACCGGAGAGCATCCAGTCCAGTCAACACCAGTCCCAGACCTACAAGATCAGTTAGTTTTCACACGGGATCTCTCTCCAGCGCTTCTCGGTCGTTGGACAGTCCTGACGGGCAGTCGGTGAGTTCACCGCAGTCTGCCAACGTCTCCGACAAACGGTCAGCCAGTGTCTTCAGCTCGGACCACCGTGCAGACAAACGTACAGCAAGTCCTGTCACTTCCGACAACGTTCCGCTCAGAGGGTCACCCAGTCCTTTCAAGGCGGTGACCTCGTCAGACGATCGGTCCTCCAGTCCTTTCCAGTCTCTCAGTCAGCAGCGCGTGCACAGTCCTCTGCTGTCTGAAGGCTTGTCTCTGGAGCGACGTTCCAACAGTCCCCTTCAGCCGCCGCTGAGGCCTCAGATCAGGAGACCGTCCAGTCCTTTCCTGTCAGAAGGACCCCGCCCAGGAGCAGCTGCCCTAAAGCCTGTGAGCCAGCAGAGGGAGACAGTCAAGGCGCCCTCAGGGTCAGCAGCCTCCGGTCAGCAGACGGTGGACAGTCCCTTCCAGCCCATCATCAGGAAAGAGGAACAGCGTCTGTCGGCTCTCTCAGTCCCAGAAGCTAGCACGAGTTTTGTTCTCGTGGCGGCGAAGAAAGCAGACGACTCTCAAAGTGTTGCAGAAACTACAGCTCCTAAAGAAGGTGGTGGACAAGAACCTCCAACTGTGATCAGTCAGTCTCAAGTCACACTGTCCCAATCTTTGGCTAGAAAGCAACCTCGGTCAGCTGTGAACAGCACACAAGGGGTTGAAGACACAGACGCAGAGGCACAGGGCAGGCATCCTGTATCCAGCACGTATAGCTCAGTTTCAGATGTTCTCAGCAGTTCTGCGCAATCTTCACGATCTGTGAAACAGCCAGGTAGTATCAAGGAGAGATCGTCATTGTCCTCAGAGAGTAAACCTGACTTTTCTGGTGAGAATGTACTGGAGGATGACTCAACAAAAATATCTTCGTCAGATATAACAAGTGAAACTAAAGAATCTGGCCAACAGGTCTTTGAGTCTGCAGAACAATCGCCGGTACAACCAAAACGTCAGTCAAGTGCAGCCAGTGAAGACCTTTCCGGAGCGGCAGTGACCCGCAGGGAAAGCTTCAACTGGGATTTGCTGAACCAAGTGAAAGCCAGGCTTCATTCCAGAACAGAAAGCCTCAGTTCAGAAGAGAAATTTCAGGAAGCTGTTCGTAACAGGGCTTCTAGATCTTCATCTTCCTCCTCTGTCCCACCAGATGGGAACAGTGCAGATGTTGGTAAAGTGAGAGAGGAAAAGAAAGCTTCATCAACCAAAGAAGCTGAACACGTCACAGTCAAAGAGCTAGACTCTGGTCCATTGCCTAAATCCACATCTGCTCAACAAGATCGAAGTGGAACATCAAAGTACAAGGAAGTCCGACAACTCATTCAGAGCACAGATTTCAGGCCTAATGTTCCTGTGTCCAAAGACACACCCAAAGAAAAGAAAGACGAAGACAAACCTTTGTCAGTCTTTGAAAAACTAGACAAAGGTATAAAAACGTCCGTGTCGAAGAGTTTGGTTTCTTCCTTAGCCACCAAATTCAACACTGGAGAAGGCGAGTCAGAGGACAACCAGATCCAGAGACGTGGGTCATTCAAGGGCCAGAAGCGAGACGAGAACTCGGAGCATGCACTCAGGAGCCTCACACCTCGCCGTGCAGCGTCCCTGAACATTCACGACGCTAAACAGAAACCTGTCGTTGTGAAGAGACAGCCGCCATCATCGGAAGAGAAACAAGGTGTGAAGAAAGGGAGCGTTGTAGAAAACCAGGACACGAAGACACCCGTCACCCCAGCCCAAGACGCAGACCACACGCAGGATTCTCCACAGCCCAAGGACTTGAAAAAGCCGATGAACAGCGCACCGCAAAATGTGGATTACACCAAGAGCAGGCGTAGCTCGGCCCCTTCCTCTTCCGTGTACATGAAGAAGTACTGGCCCTCCCCTAGAATGAACTCCCAGCACGGCTCTGCAAAGGCCTCAGCCATGGAACAAGCCTTCTCCGCGCTCCTCGACGACATCGAGACCTTCAGCGCTTCTGAAGGCACCGGGTCCGACCTGGACTTCAGTGATGGGGATGACACTCAGACCCCACAATCCCCAACCGCCCTCCGCAAAAACAACGCCATCAAGGACAGCAACGACAACACCATCAAAGACGACACACAGCTCGTGGACAGGACTCGTGCTCCCCCGCCAAGAAGCAGCGACGGCTTGGCGGCCACCAACCTCAGGCGGAGCAGTTCTTGGAGCAGCAAAGCCGGTGGTCCCCCTGCCTCGCTACGTCCAGTGAGGGAGGCAGCAGAGGACAAACACGGCCGAGCGGACATAAGTGTGCGTGTGTCTACCAGCGCTGAGGAGGACTTCAAGAACAACTACAGCGTGGATCAAGAGGAGAGGATGTCCGGAAGGAGGGGTGGGACAGCGACAGCGGAGGAGAAGAGGAGAGTGGACAGAGGGGACACGTTACCCGTACCTGACCTGGTGAAGGAGGACAGCGGTATAGGGATGGGGGCCGGCGATGGGGACCAGCTCACGGCCCTGACTGCTGCAGCGGTAAGTTGTTGTTGCTGTTGTTGTTTGCGAAGCTGCATTGTTTGTTGTTGGTGTGTCATCTGAAAGTGTGTTTGAAGGTTCGTTTTCATGTTGGGGGAGGGGGGTGGGTGGGGTAACCAGGCTGTAGTCTGATTGTTGTGTTGCGGAGTTGTTGATGGAGCATGTTAAGACTGTCTTTCTGTTTATTCATCCGTCTTTCTCGCTTTCTCTCTGTGTCTTGTCTTTGCTTGTCTGCCTGTCTGATGTATGTATGTATGTATGAATCTATCTATCAATCTATCAATTTATCTATCTATCTGTCTGTCTGTCTGTTGCATGTATGTATTTATCTGTCTATCTATCTATCTATCTATCTATCTATCTATCTATCTATCTATCTATCTATCTATCTATCTATCTATCATATGTCCGTCCATCCTTCCGTCCGTCCGTCTGTCTATCAGTCTGTCTGTCTGTCTACCTCCCCTCCCCTCTCTCTCTCCATGTATTGACCTATCGACTTACCTATCTGGCCACCTAGCTATCCTACTGTCTATTGTCATAACTGTCTCAGAGTCTGATAACCTTCCTGCCAATCTGTCTGTCTCAGTGTCTTTCTATTCATCGATGTGTTCATTGCTTGTCTGACATGTAATTGGCTGTCAGCCTATCAGATTTTTATTTATCTGACTGTGTGTCTGTGTAAGCTGCCTACATCCAGACGATTGATGGGTATGTGGAGGGATCGGATACACGTACAGACACAGTTCGTGTGTATGCTTAGACATCAAATTTTACATGCATACATGTATGTGTGCATGCAGGAGCATTCATGCAGACAAACACACACTCAAGATCATCGTTTGCCACCTTAGCATCGACAGTCAGTAAAGAGATATATATCTGTACAATCTGGAAATGACAGGATTTATTTCCAACCCGCAAAATTAGCTCTGTATGATTAGAACAACTCATTTTTGCATTGTATCTGGAGGTAACAATGCGACGCCCTGTTCCAAGTTTCAAGGACTGTTTATTTCTACTTAGGTAATTTTTTTTGTTTATTTCTATTTTAGCAATTTATTTATCAGCTCATAACTTTTGGCTACTGTTCAACTATCTAGACACATAGACTTTATGAGGGGGGGGGGGGAGGGGAGGAGTGAGGATAGAAGTTTAAGGGAAAGGGGATGGGGAGTGGGACCATCCATGCAGATTGAAAGTAGCGTGTATACTATGCAAACATTCAGTGGGGTCACAGTCGGACTGAATAATTATAGCAGGGTGGCGAAACCGTCAGGCTGAACCTGTGTGTGTGGTCTTCAGCTCCATTCAGGCCTGTGAAAATGTGCATGGTGGGATAAAGATGGAGGTGTCAGCCTGGCAGCTATGACTGTTGTATGGAAATAAATGAATTATTTCATTCCTGAACATTCCTCGCCCCCTGAGTATTGAGGTAGTTTTAGAACACCTCAGTCGTTGCTTTCGTAGCTTTGTTGTCATTGATGTTGATGTTGTTGTTGTTGTTTGGCTCTCTTGTTTATCTACCTATTTTCTTTGGTGTTTTGGGGAATTGCTATGGTACACTGTGACGTCTCACAGCTCAGCGTTATTCTTGGAAAGCGAGGTTGTGAATGGAAACGAAGCTTTAGTTTTGGTTGGCTCATTTTTCTGTATACATGTAGCATTCATGTTCGTCAGGCAGACATCCTAGTACGGCCTCTTAAGTCGGCGGGACTAAAAGGAATAGCAGCTGAATTATGCTAAATTGAATAGAAGACCTGATATTTGTTGTTTGTTTTGCTTTCGTCAGTCTTAACATATACGTTGACATATTAAAAGTGCAAGGATACAATGGATCAGCGACCCAGCTTCAATGCACTTATGTAGAAAAAGAAAGTTGGCGGATACGGTTCATGTCTGAAACAGGACTTTTCCACACTCACGAAGTCATACACCGTGTTTGTTCGGATGAGACGATAAACCGAAGTCTCCTTTGCCACATACATTTCTCACGTGTTAACGAATCCATGGCACCAAGAACGATGTCTTGACAAAACGCTGTAGCAACCCCCCCCTCCCCCCCGCAACACACACACAATTCTGTAGGAAAACAATTACACCTGCAAATGGGAGCATTAGAAATGGGTGCCCCTGCAACAGTGGCGACATACTCTACCTGTGTAGAGCAGTCCGAGTTTCACGTAGACATATCCGTCACGACTGAAAGTAAGAAGGAAGGGGCAGGATGGGTTAGAGTTCCGTTCACCTGCCTGACAAGTAAACCATGAAGTTCTGGGTTCGATTCCCAGCCTTTTCTTTTTCTTCCCAGTTTGACAGGAAAATTGAACTGAACGTCAAGTCATCCAGAGGAGACTCTAAACTAGTCGAACCCTTGTGCTTATGGTCTTGTGTACGTGTCAAAAGAACCCATGACAGTTGAAAATCAGAAAAAAACCAGGGAGGTACCTCTCGAATGTCCTGGCAATATCGGTAGATTCAATTCCCACCTGTATCTCCGAAGTCAGAGTGCAGCTACCTTAATGGTGGTGGTGGTGGAGGGGAAAGGGGGGGGGGGGGGCAGTGCATAGGCAAAAATATCACCATTTTGTGAACCTGGGAGCTCTAGATGAGGAACGAAAAAAGTTGACTAAGTTGTATGTAAGTGCTTTCATACATACGCACGCACACAATCAGATACGCGCGTTAAATTGCCTGAAGTGGATTTACGTTTACTGTGGATCGGGGTATACAAGCATACCCAGTGATCACTAACCCAGAAAACGAAGTTTTGATTATGTTTACCATCCAGACTACACACAGGGAAGTTGTAGTTCACAGAAATGATGAGGAGTATGAAGAAGAAGAAGAACAAGAAGAAGAACAAGAAGAAGAACAAGAAGAAGAATGAATGAGAAGAAGACAAGCAGAAGAAGAAAAAGAAAGAAAGAAAGAAAGAAGAAGAAAAACAACAAACATCGACAGTAGAAGAAACAGGAGATCTACACAAAAAAGGGAGGAAGATGATGAAAAGGTAGCTAGAGAGAGAGAGAGAGAGAGAGAGAGAGAGAGAGAGAGAGAGAGAGAGAGAGAGAGAGAGAGAGAGAGAGAGAGAGAGAGAGAGAGAGAGAGAGAAGTAAAGAACAAGACAACAAAACAAACAACCAACCCCTAAAAAAAAAAATCCGACAAGAAAACCCTTCACCAACAAATTACTGTCACAGACGAGATAGCCCCGTCAGTAAATCAGCTTGCCTGGTCAACATCGTGAAGAGCAGAGTAAGCTTCTACAGCGCTGAAGAGTTTCCACGAGGCATCTTGAGGCACAGGGAGTTATTGCCTCAATGCTGGGTGTGTCACCTTGAGGCTCTGTCAAGGGTGCTTCTCGTCAGATCTCAAAGAGGAGACCTCTTCATACAATCTTGTGGACTTCTCCGCCTCGTTTGGTGTCAGTCTTTGGCTGGATTCCATTTTTTTTGGGGGGGGGCTCCTCGCTTATCTTTCTCTGTATCTGTGACTCTTTCTCTCTGTCTCTTTCTATCTCTGTTTGTCTGTCTTGTCTTTATCGCTGCCCTCTCTCTGTGTCTCTGTCTGTCTGTCTGTCTGTCTGTCTTCTGTCTCTCTCTCTTTCTCTCTCTCTCTCTCTCTCTCTCTCTCTCTCTCTCTCTCTCTCCCGCGCGCGCGCGCGCGCGCTGTCCCCCCTCTCTGTCTGTCTCTGTCTATCTGTCTGTCTCTCGGTACTTAAAACATAATCACAACATTTTTACGGGTGGGAAGGAAATGTGTGTGTGCGTGTGTGCGCGCGCGTGCGCGCGTCACACATGACACAGAGAGAGAAAGAGACAGACATGTATAGAGACAGAGACACAGAAAGTGAGTCCGTTTGAGAACTCGAAGCATCCATCCTACAACATACTAAACAGACCCAGATGGTCGTGATGTATGTGTGCCCTATCCTCACGTAAATCAACTATGCCTGTTGGGTTCCCTTGTGAAATATGGCAGTGAAGATACCATCAGCTAAATCCTCCCCGCTCGCCGCCTGTGGAAAACACATAGTATATGCCTGGGTGGCACCATAATTTATATTAATTTGCATATCACTTTCAGTCACGTCAGATTTCTCGGCGTGAAATTCGGGCTGCTCTGCTCCGGGGAGATCGCGCCGCCACAAGACAGGCGCCACATATTAAAAAAGCACCCAGACCATTACTCAAGATCTGGTGAATGAGGGACATGTTCGGGTTCAAACAGAGATCGAACCTGCAACATCTGGTTTTCTGGGCAGGCGTTTTAAGTCTAGACCACAGAGCCACCAAACATGGCAATAACCGAACACGGTATTTCTTCTTTGAGGATCTCCTGTCTGCTCCAATCTCAAGCTGGTTTCTTTTTTGCTTGGGTGGGCAGCATAACATGTTACGTGTGGAAACACTCGCCAGTGGGAGGTTTCTTCTCTGAAGGTCTATTGTCTGTATCTCTCGAGTGTCTGTCTTTTATGCCTTGGCGGGAAACCTGCCATTTGATGTATGACTTAGGGTATTGAAGGAAGAGAGCTTGTCAGAAATCACTACACACTGTTCTTTTTAAATGATAACATTGTTTTCTGACTGAGATGACAGCATGTTGATTTGATCCACATTTTCTATTTTGGTATTAATTTCGTAACACACTGCCGTTTGATACAAGTTCTTAAATAGTACGGAGGGACGGAGGGAGGGAGGGAGAGAGAGAGAGAAGAGAGAGAGAGAGAGAGAGAGAGAGAGAGAGAGAGAGAGAGAGAGAGAGAGAGAGAGAGAGAGGAAAAAATAACATTGTATCCATGACACAGAAAATAACATTGTATCCATGACGCCTTCAGCGAGAGTGTCCCTGATCTTGCCCACACCTGACAACCCTGACCTATCTATAGCCAGGGCAGCATTTCGCCCCAAGCCAGCCAGGCTGTTTGATGTGTTGGCGTCGATCACACCTCCCTTGCTGCCTGCCTGCCTGCCTGCCTGCCTGCCCTCGTAAATCTCCTGGACCCCCACCCCACCCCCACCTCACACCCCCCATTCCCGCCCGAGGACAAGCACCCAGCCCCTGTGATGGTTGAGGAGTGTTATGTCCAGTGTTGTCCCCTCCCTTCGCCTCTTGTCTCCGTTGACAGGAGGCTTGCGATCAGCTACACTGGGGGACTTGTACAGGGCGGGATATAAATATTGTGGTGTCGGCCCGGTGGCGCCTATCTGTGCTACAGGTTCTTTGCCTGCTGTGTGGGACAATGACTTGTTCTCTTGTCTCTGTGTGTGTGTATGTGTGTGATTGTGCGTTAGTGCGTGTCTCTTTCTCCATCCATTTTTCATCCATGACATTCAGCAGCCTGGGTGATAGTGTGGACTGGGTTTGATTTACAGAGTCATTTTGCGCGTTTTCTGAACATTGTGTATGATTATATGACAGCATGATTTAAAAGGGAACGAGCAATGGTATGATATCTAAGTTAGTTTCAGCAGGCAAGCCATTTTCCTAAAGTGATATAAAGTTTTATTTCATAATCAATTTTATTGGCAGCTGAGGTAGTCTCAAATCGCCCGTCATTTTCTTTAAGTTAAGGATGTATATCTCATCTTTGCTTACCCCGTTTCAAGAAAGTCTCTATTATTTGCTCGAAATAGTTTTCTACACCACATAGCCATTGTTAGTAATGTACATTCTAGCCACCGAAAAAAAGGCATTCTACAGGGAGGTAGTAAGACAGACACCTGGTACCATTGACGAGCCTTTCTCGTGCTTTGTCAAAGTGCAAAACTGTCTGATGCTTCAACAAGTAAAGTAAACAAACCATTGTTTGTTGAATGAATTTCAAACACAAAAATGGTTTAGTTGTTCCTCTGTTTATTAGAAACAATAGCCAGACCACAAAAAACCCGCATCAGCAAGACTTTATCAGTGATATTTTTTCGCTACTGCCGACTATTTTTTTTTTCTTTTCAATACTTTTCCCCCCAGGTCTTTTGCTCTAAAACTAAGTTTGAAGCTATGCGCAGTAAATCTCAACACTATCTTGAAAAGAATGAGAGCGTTTGTCAGTCTTCGGGTTTAGGAACGGGGTTAGAAAGAGTATTCCTTGCTAACTTTATTTTCAACTTGTGATCAAGAGCTGATGTCCTAAGCGTGGCAGTTCCTTTTGCCTTCAAGACAAACATTTATTTTACACAAACCAATAATCCTATCACGTTTGTAACCACGGACTGTTATCAGTTTATCTTTCCCCTAAGCATTATCAGGGTCCAGATTATTTCTGCATTGTCAGTCCATTTATTTTCTCAGTTCTTGAAATAAAGATGCAGTTCTTAGAAACCTTTAAACATTTGGACATTGTCACTTTTTCATTCATAAGCTATGGTATTCGATAAAAATTATTCTTCATGTCGAGTATAATCCTTGTCGATTTGTTTGAAGTAAACCAAGGGGATCCAACGTGTCGTGTGAGTGTTTATATAATTATGTATAATTCGTTGGCGTCTAGACAGACTTGGTCATACAGCAGACTGAAAGGTGCTGGCTGTTAAGCGAAAAAGGCCACATCTGCATCCTCGTCAGCCTTGCACTACCAGGGCCGGGAAAAACACAACAACGACACAAAAATGTATCATCAATATCATCCACACAGCAGTGAATATTCATTAACTGTAACACTGGCCCTGAACCCTGCTGGTCAAACAGACCTTTTGATGCGGCACTGACCTGCCCCCTTAAGGGGAAAAGCTCCAAACCGCTCTGAGGGATTAACCCACGACCTCATTCACTGCCAAAGCCTGCATGCAGTTTCCAACGGGGACAGGCGTGGACCAGGGATTAACCTCTTCCCACCACCCCCAAAACACCCTGCAGACCGGCCCTCAGTCACTGGGTCGCTAACTCATGCCTCCTGGCCATCCAAGCATATCACCGTCACCACAAACTTGGGGATTTCCTCTCCTTCCTTGGGAGGACAGAGGCGGGTGTGAGGGAGGGAGGGAGAGAGGGAGGGAGGGAGCAGGGGAGTGCATTCGCAGCATTGTTCCCCCCACTTGGTGTGGCCTGTCGTTGGCTCATGTCAGTCAGTGGAACACGCCACACTAAGAGTTGTGGCCGTCACAAGTGTGGCTGACCACTCCGAGGTCTGTTGTGTTTTTTCCACGCTGCTGCTCAGAATGTCGTGGGCAGGAAGCTTGCCGCAGTCAACATGTCATGTGGGAGTAGTCAGAAATTGTTGTGATTTAAAAAACAAAATCCCCAAGTGTTGGTAGTGTTGTCGCTTTGTTCCTGAAGGATGTGGTACCTGTGGTGATTTATGAGAGAGCCTTTTTCTTACAACACTGATGATACTGAATTGTCTACATCTCCGTTTCTGTTCAGTTCGTGTTGGAGGCTATGTTTTGACAAGAGCGCAAGTGAAAACTAACTGTATCACAAGATAGCTGAAGTGCAAAGTGATTGTGCCATAAAGGAGTTTCTATGCAGATTGATTGTGTCACAAAGATGTTTGAATGCAGATTGTGTCTTATATAAAGGAGTTTGAATGAAGATTGTTGTGTCACACATGATTTTGTCGCAAAGTGCTTCTCTCACAAAGGACTGTACTGGAAAACTGTCCACATAGGACCATGTGTAAACTGATGTCACAGAAGACTACATAATATACACACTGACTGTAACAGAAGACATTTTAAAGCATTGATTGTGTCACCTAACCTGGTGGTTAGAGCGTTACGCATTAAGCTGGCGATCTGATGGTCCGGGTTCGAGCCACCATCAAGACACCCGTTCAAGGGAATTTTTCCCTAGAGTTAACATCAGTGCCTACTCCACTACCCCAAAAGTTTTTCGGATAAGATTATACACCGAGGTCCCGTGTGCGAACGCACGGGGGAACATCTTGCGCACACATTAAAACCCGTTCCACCTTTCGGAAGAGTATGTCATTTGTGTTGGTAGGAAGGATGACAAAATTTACAAAACTGCATGCACACGGGGACTGGATGTATAAAA
This sequence comes from Rapana venosa, assembly GCA_028751875.1. NCBI lineage: Eukaryota > Metazoa > Mollusca > Gastropoda > Neogastropoda > Muricidae > Rapana > Rapana venosa. The sequence goes on along the minus strand of CM054157.1, from coordinate 24,470,497 downwards.
AAGCACATGAGTGTTTATTCTATTATCCTTAAAGTAAAAACAAAATTATAAAAATAAAACCACTGATTGTGTCACAGGGACTTTGCCGTAGACTGTGTGTGTCACAGAGGACTATACAGTGACTGTGTCACAAAGGACTGTACATATAAATACTGTGTCATAGTGGGAATGCACATATGTTTACTCTGTCACAAGGCACTGTATTTGTGAAATCAAAGGACTGTGCGTTTATACTCTGATTGTGTTACACATGACTGTATGGACAAACCACTGTGTCACAAAGAAATGCACATGTAAATATTGATCGTTTCACAAAGGATTATACATGTGAAATTGTAACGTAAACGTTGACGATGTGACAGAACATTGTATTTGTAAACACTTATTGTGTCATACAGAATTATTCTCGTAAAACAGATTGTGTCTGAGAGAAATGTGATCGTAAACTCGTCGCCACAGAAACATTTGCACGCGTGAATCGCGATTACGTCACATAGTACATGTACGTGATTGCATCAGTCACCCAGGACTTGTCATTAATTTTGTGATGACATCACACAAAACTTGTACCGTAAAAAACACACAGTGGCTGCGTCACAGATAAATCAACGGTCAGTTCTCGGAGACAATTCATTCGAGTGTAAACTCTCTCCAGTCGTGTCACAAAGAATTAACTGCTTGACCTGAGTGTTGGATAAGATCGTGTCACATATTATCGAACAGTGTGGTGTCTTAACTAACAATGTGAAAGGAGTAGGTCAGGAACACCAACAGAGACTGGATACATCAGGGGAGCCATTCTTTCCACCCGGACAGCTAGCAGCATCTGTCAAAGGGTCAGCAGAGGAGAATGGAAGTGCTACTGCCTAGGGTAAGGCTCTTGGTGACTTGCTTTCTGTGTGTTGCTACTTTGCTTGGTGGATTAAACAGAATTTAATCCAGAAGAAAAGTGTCACGAAATACAAGTATACCTTGACAGGACAACATGCTTTGGTTTTTGTGGAATAAGTCCTTAAAAAAGCAGTTGTTTGTCTAGAAATAGCAAAATCGCGACCAAAAAACTTGTAAAACAAAACGAAAAACAAACAAGAAAGTTCAATTCACAACAATTAAACAAACAAACAAACATACACAGAGAAACGCATGTGTGTGTGTGTGTGTGCGCACACACACACACACACACACACACACACACACACACACACACGCACACGCACGCACGCACACACGCTGACCCAAACATTGTTTCGAGAAGTGTTGTAACATTTAGAAAAAAAATCGGTCACAGGCTAAGTGTTTTTCTCCCTCACCACAAATGTCGCCAGTCACACGTGCGTGCTTTTACACACACACACACACACACACACACACACACACACACACACACACACACACACACACACACACACACACACACACACACACACACACACACAACACACACACACACACTCACACTCCCACGCACACACACCACACACCACACCACACACACACAACACCACAACACACAACACACAACACACACACACACAAAGCAGCACACACACAGCGCTGACACACACATTGTTCCTAATGTTGTAACATTACAAAAATGGTGGCCAAGTTTTTCACAACCTCACCACAATGGCGTAGCGTCATCACACTGACCGTTTGGCATTTCGATCACGTCACCACCACCTCACTGCAGCCTTGTGCAATGCCCACCCCCCCCCCCCCTCCCCTCCGCTTTGCATACTAGTGGTCTGTCTCTGTTTCTCTCTTCGCAGTCTCGAATGCTTTATTCTCTCCTATGATTAAATTATCTACTCTATCCTATCTATCTATTACTCTTTCTATTTGCTAATCACACATCCCCCTCCCATCTTGCTATCTAGTCTGTCTCGTTTCTCTCTGCTATCTCATCTCATCATCCCTTCATGATTAAAATCATCATCTATCTATCTATCTATCTATCTATCTATCTATCTATCTATCTATCTATCTATCTATCTATCTATCTATCTATCTATTTATCTATCTATCTATCTATTTAAATAATTGTATTAATAATTATAAAATATTATCTCTGTGTGTGTGAGAGAGATAGAGAGGGGGGGAGGAGAAAATATATATATATATATATATATATATATATATATATATATATATATATATATATATATATATATAGAGAGAGAGAGAGAGAGAGAGAGAGAGAGAGAGAGATAGTGAGAGGGAGAGGGGGAGAAAGGGAGATATATAGAGAGTGCTTCGTCGCTTTGCTCCATCTTTCACATTATCTCTCTCAGTCTCCATCAATGTCCCTGTGTATCTGTAGTGCTGTATTGTATTTTGGATCCTTGCCATAAGCTTTGTCAGTTATTGATGTCACCAAAATGTCACAGCCTACATTCCAACGTTGTTATGCTTTAAAATGTTACGTTGAGATTATCTTCAACCACGACAATATCCTAGCCAGCATAACAACCCAAACTCTCCATGAAGGGAGAACAGAAAGGTCCTCTGAAGCCGAGTGTGGCTGACAACTTAACGAGGTACTTGAAAACAGCTATGCACGCAAACTTTTCACCTAATGATTGGGTGCATAATTATCGATCTCACAGCGATTCCCAGGTGTGATAAGTGTGACAGACAGCACATCATTATTCTGGTTGACCACCAGGATGTTAAGCTGAAGAACACACGATAATGACAACATCGTGTTGAGTTGAGTTGTGTTGTATCATACTGTATCATACTGTATTCTATCCCACTTTCAGTCATGACAGATTTTTCTGTGTCAATTTAAGACTTTGTCCCAGGCCAAAAGCTGTGTCAGTTATTGATGTCAGCTAATTGCCAAGACCTACACTAAAATGTTGTTATTTTGTACAATGTTGTGTTGAGATTGCCATCAGCCATGACAAGTTCTTAACGTAACAACCTGCACTCTCTATTAAGGAGTCACAAATCTTCTGAAGTCGGGGTATGGCTGCCTATATGGCGAGGTACTGAAAAACAGTAATAATACACGCGAACTTCTCATCCAGTGTACTTCCTATCTTACAGTGATTCCCAGGTGGGATGAGTGAGTCAAGAGTGCATGTTCTGGGTGACCTCCATAGTGTTAAGCTGGGGAACGCACAACAAAAAATTAAGGCTGCTCTTCCCTGGGAGAGAGCGACTCAGGATCTCAGTTTATTATTTCATCCGAAAGACTAGCACCCAGGCCACCAGTAAAGGTCTACTGGATGGAGGGAAAAGTCCGGATCAGGGGGGGGGGGGGGGTACTGAACCCTCAAACTGTTGTTTTCTAAGCCGGCGTGTTAAAGGCTTTCAACTAACCTGCTATCTCTTCTCACTTTCCATCCGATTTTTTCCCATCCGATTCCATCATGTCCGTGTTTCTCTGCCCGTTTCTCATTCCTGTCTCCCCCTTTCTCTTTGTCTGACTCTGTTTTTTGTTGTCTGTGTGTGTGTGGTGTGTCTGTCTTTCTGAAATGATAATCTCCCTGTTCTTTCTTAGTAATTTTCATCCCTGTCTCCAATCTCCTTGTCTGTCTGTCTGTCTGTTTGTCTGTCTTTCTGTATCAGATTACCCTCTCCTCTCTGCGCCCTTTCATAATTTTCCTGTAGTCCCCGTCCTTCACCTGTCTATCTGTCCCATCTCCTTCCACTCTCCCTCTCTCTCTCTCTCCTCCTCTCCCCCCCTCCCTCCTCTGTGTGTGTGCTCTGCAGGCAGTTGCAGAAGACAGGCAGTGTGCCCCCCTCGCCCCCCCCCACTCCCCCGAAAGTGATGCTGATATAAATATTGTGTGTGAGCACTGTGGGTGTGCAGCTGTGTGTGTCAGTGTGCATGGTTGATGTATATTGTTGTTGGCTGCTGTAAATCTTGTGTGTTTGCACAGTGGTGTAGACTGATGCTTCGGTGATCATGGTATGTATGTAGTGGATGTGTGAATTGAGGTGTACTTTCATGTATGTGTCTGTTTCATGGAGTAAGTTTTGTGCGTGTCTGTTTGTTAGTGTCTCTGTCTCTGTCTCTCTCTCTCTTCTTACATTCTGTCTCTGGGTGCATTTGTCTCTCACATTATACATTTTTATAGTTTACAAAAATAAAGAAGGATTGCATTTGAAGAAAAAACAACAAAGAATAACTACCTTTAACGAAAACAAATAAGTCAAAGTACAGATATAAGATATTTTTCAAGGTAAGTGATACTGATTGCTATTCCAGTATTTTAACAGTTCACAAACGAATCGTATTGCTAGTCCAGTACTTTAACACGTAACAAATCAGATCACACACACACTTACACTCACACACACATGCACGCACGCGCTCACGCACGTGTGCATTCACACACACACTCTTGGGCAAGTTAAGGATTAAGTAGACGCTCAGTACGATGGAACCCACTGAGCACATTGATTTAAACACATGATGCCACATAACATGAGCAATCTCAGAAGAAAACAACGACAAAACTAGACACTGATCTAGCCCAGTATACAGCAGTCACAGGCCGGAGACATGGAATACAGCCACTACAGATAAAACTGTCTCCATCAGATTCCACAGCTGTTACGTTGCCCAAGTTATCTCTTCGATTCATTTTCCCTCCCCTCTATCCTCCCTTCCCCTGTTGTTGTTGCTGCTGTTGTCTGTATCGCTGTCTCTGTCCCTGTATCTCTGTCTTTCTGTCACTGTCTCCCGGGTTGTGTGTGTGTGTGTGTGTGTGTGTGTGTGTGTGTGTGTGTGTGTGTGTGTGTGTGTGTGTGTGTGTGTGTGTGTGTCCCTCCCTCCTGTCTTTCTGTCTTTGTTTCTGTCTTTCTTTCGTCTTTCTTTCTTTCTGTCTTCTGTTTTCTGTCTGTCTGTCTTCTTTCTTTCTGTCGTCTTCTTCTTTCTTCTTTCTTTCTTTCTTTCTTTTCTTTCTTTTTCTTTCTTTTTTGTTCTTTCTGTCTTTCAGCGTTTCCTTACCAGTTGCCCGGTCTTCTCCTGCGCTTGTAATTTTGTAGGAGGTCTGCCTGCTGGCCTTACCCGACACATTACAATTTTTAGGACTTCAGAACAGCTCATTTCATTGTACAGGTTGCATGTTTGGTATGTTCGTTTTTCCATACCACACCGAACACTGACATGAATATCATGATCTTTCCTTTAATGATAGAAATGACTATTGCGTATGAAGTCAGAAGTTTCCTTCTGATGATATAAGAACATGTTTGGTTCTAAACCTAAGCGTGCAACTTTAAGTCACCGATATCTATTGTATGTATCTTAAGAAAAAATGGAGCAGATTAGCCTGGTGGTTAGAACGTTGTACATGTTATCTGACTGTAACTGAGGGCATGGGTTCAAGTTCAAGATGAGGTGCATGCCCATTCGAGGGGATGTTTTCGCTGGGAGTTAACCTCAGTGCCGAATCCATTCCCCTGGAGGCCTTTGGTAGGGACTATAAACCGTGACGGGTTGCCCAACAGTTTGCATACACGTGAAAAACGCACCCCTTCTTTGTACAGTTTTACGCAAAGAAATTTGCCGTGACTGAAATACTTAGTATACTTCAACAGAAAAGCAGGTCAGATGAGGCAGGTGGTATGGATGACACAAACATACCCAGCATGCACCCTGCTAGCTGGAAAGGGCCGGGCTCCGCTAGGCTCAATTTTCCGTGGACGTACTGCCTGAAAAAATTCGGGGTAGACCCCGAAGGACTTTTCAAGGTGAAGCAAGGTCATGTCATTGCAAGGATCATGATTGGAGAGTGTTGATTTTTTGTTCAGGGCAGGAAAAGATCCTGCTGGTATGTATTGTTCAGTGCGGTAACTGGAACTCCTCTGGGCGTTGGTGACCAATGTTACGTGCCATGAGGTCTGTTCTGCGATTCTTACCTAAAGATCTACCTGGCGTTTCTACGTGAGGTGGTGGGGGGGGGGGGGGGGGGGAAGGGAAGGCAGGGTTAGCTCAGTGACATTGGCTCCAAACAACATTCCATGTATTCTTAACAAGCAACATTCAGAAACAGGAGAGTTGTTAGTCTAGCAGGTAAAAGTGTAAGGTGGATTGATGGCATAGTGAACAACCACCTGTCTGGAGAGTGAAAGAATGCAAGTTCTTCTTCTTCTTCTTCTTCTTCTTCTTCTTCTTCTTCTTCTTCTTGTTTCTCTTGTTGTTGTTGTTTGTTGTTGTTGTTGTTGTTGTTGTTGTTGTTGTTGTTGTTGTTTGTTTTCTTCTTCTTCTTCTTCTTCTTTTCTTCTTCTTTTTTTCTTTTCTTCTTCTTTTCTTCTTCTTCTTCTTCTTCTCTTCTTCTTCTTCTCTCGTTCGCTTTGCACCGTCAGATGTGTGTGGGAAAAATAATGGCAAGTCCTTTCCAGCTCCTCTCGTGGGCCGTACAGCTTGGTTTGCAGGGTTTTCTCCTGTCTCAAGCCAGACTTTTTGCCCATCCGTAAGATTCTGAGTGACGGTCTGTTTGTTAGTTTTGAAAAAAAAGTAATTATTTTTGTTTTTATGAAATGATAAATCATAATTATACATTCAGCAGACGTAAAAGAACCCGCGGCGATAAGAGTTGTTCCTGTCAATGTTCTAAAAGTAAAAAAAGAGGCACACATTAAGAAACATGTACACCCACATACCATGGAGAGGGATGGGAAATGGATGGCGCTGCACTTGTGGCGACACGGTCTCCTTTTAAAGAGTATCTCGAATTTTACACAGAGCATTCTGCCGTGACTCTTAATTGGTTGCAGTGCAATCAATTAACACACTGTAGCTGATATAGTTTATGATAGATTGTGGATGAACAATATTGCGTCCACCACTTTAGAACGAAGTTGAACTTACTCTTTGAGATAATGAGAATTAATAATAATAATAATAATAAATGGAATTTTTATAGCGCTATATCTTGTAAAAAACAAATCAAAGCGCTTGCATCCATTTCACTCCCACAAATGCAACCAACAATGGTTAACAGTTTAACAAATTCAAATACACACAAGCGCGCGTGCGCACACACACACGCACACGCACACACACACATACACACACAGGTTATATGCTTCAGCAGGGTGATGGGAACTTAGGCCATAAAAGGCAAGGACAGATAGTTATGAGATGAAATTGTAGGGTGGAGTCTTAGGCTTGAAATAGGTATGTCTTGAGGCTGGATTTAAACGTGTCGTAAGTAGGCTTTTCGCGAAGGGAGAGAGGGAGGTCATTCCAGATTGATGGACCAGAAACAGAGAAAGAGACACGGCCAACGGTGGACTGGTTGAATCTAGGTATTCGTAAGCACAGGGTATCTGCAGCAGAGCGGAGGGAACGAGGAGTGTACAGGTGAAGACATTCACAGAGGTAGGAAGGTGCTGTTTTGTGGAGACATTTGTAACTGAGGGTACTGATCTTGTACTTTACTCTCTGTGGCACAGGCAACCAGTGGAGAGATCGCAAGAGAGGAGTAATATGCTGAAATTTTTTCTGAGAACAAGTCGAGCTGCAGAGTTTTGTATGCGTTGAAGGGAGTGGATAGATGATGCTGGCAGACCAGCCAAAAGAGAACTGCAATAGTTCAGACGTGAAAGAATGAGAGATGTGACAAGTTTGGATGTTGCATCAGTGGACAGGTACTTTCGAATTGCACTTATACGCCGTAATTGATAGTAGCATGACTGACAGGTCTGGGTGATGAATTTGTGCATAGAATAAATACACAGAAAAGAACAGTAAGAAACAAACAAACAAAAATAGAATAATACAAGAAAAGGAAACTTTTCAACAACTTTCATTCAAAGAATCAACAATTCATGTACAGTTTTCGGACTATCTGAACCGAAAAAGTCAGTTAAAATGTGAATCATAAAGTTTCCAAATTAAGAAAGGTTACTACTTAGTAAAATGAAAATAGGGAAAATGCTGTTTTAATGTTTTCCATCTGGTACTTTTGCGTTTTTAAGGATGGTATATCACGCGATGTGTGTGTGTGTGTGTGTGTGTGTGTGTGTGTGTTGTGTGTGTGTGTGTGTGTGTGTGTGTGTGTGTGTGTGGATGAGAGATAGGGTGGGGGGATGGAGGAGCGTACAAAGACATCTGCTCCATTTTTCATCACAGACGTGGAATGAAGGTTGGAGAGGGTAGTTTAAAGAAGGGGTGGAATTAGGGGTAGGTCAGCTGAAGGGTGTGTGTTGTGTATGTGGTGCGTGCGTGGCGTGCGTGCGTGCGTGCGTGTGTGTGTGTGTGATGTGTGTGTGTGTGGTGTGTGTGTGTGTGTGTGTGTGTGTGTGTGTGGGGGGTGGTGGTGGTGAAGTGTGAAGGGGGAACTGTTTTGACATCACAGTGTGATATTTGCATAGTGTGGTTAGTATACTGGAATCCAGGGGCTCTAACTCACAGAGCTCTTTGAGGCAAACGCCTAGTACTGTATAGGCACCGCTTCACGGCTGGCCTGTGTATACAATGTGAATCTCCGCCACGTCATCATCTTGATTCGTGTGTGTGTGTGGGCTGTGGTGGTGTGTGTGTGTGTGTGTGTGTGTGTGTGTGTGTGTGTGTGTGTGTGTGTGTGGTGTGGTGTGAGGGAGAAAGAGAGAGAGATTTCTGTAGGTGTTTAACACTGACCCTAGCTAGTTTCGACATTTTTTTTCTTATAGAGGGCTTTAAATCAATCTGCTGGAATGTCTGCCTCAAGGGTTTATGTGTTAAATAAAAGTGCTCAGACTTACCATTCCTTTGTGCATCCTTTTCGCTGGGATAAAGCAAAATGCTTCACTACCACATTACATGAAATTGCACATATTGACACTACAGGCACACTTTGTGGAATATGCGTTTGTGCTTGACATCAGAATACGTATTCAAAATTGTTTCAATACTTACAAACCAGGTACATTACAAGATAGAGGGCTCATTTCAGTATGATAATAAGCTATTTCAGAGAATAACATAAGACAGAAAACATGAGATATGAGGACTCAAACTAGCACCCTTACATTACCCTTACGTGAAGGATTTGAGGCTTAGACTACCAGGCTACTTCGCTATTCAAACTCACTTTCTGCCTCAAGTCCTTCGTATGAGTTCAGGTACTTAGAAAAGTAGTCCAGCTATCAGGTGGTATGAATGTTACGAACATACCCAGCATGCAATCTTTTGAGGGATGAGCTCCGCCAGATTTAACCTGTCTGAGGCACACTGCCTGTGAGTTTCTCTGCAATGCCCCAATAACTTCTCTATGAGTCCAGGGAGAAATCAACTTATCAAATCTCCCGAAGTCGGAATGCGGCTACCTTCATGGTGGGCAAAAAACGGTCGCATTACAATATCTCACCATTGGTGAACCTCAGAATTCTAGCCGAGGAATGAACAAAACCAACACCCCCCGCCCCCCCAACCAAAGAAAAACAAACGTAATCAAATATCTTCGTTATCACCAATCTGTGTTGTTCAGATCAACTGAAGTGTGTTGGCTGATCCCGATCGAAATTAAATGTGATTTCTCTCAGTTAGCTGCGAATGATTTTCGAGAATTCAGTATGTGGTGAATGAGAATAGTTCCCCTCTACTTTTCTCTTTTTACCTCTGTCTGTCTGTCTGTCTGTCTGTCTGTCTCTGCTCTTGCTCTTGCTCTGCTCTGCTGTGCTGTGCTGTGCTGTGCTGTGCAGTGCTGTGCTGTGCTGTGCTGTGCTCTACTCTGCTCTGCTCTGCTCTGCTCTGCTCTACTCTGCTCTGCTCTGCTCTACTCTTCTCTGCTCTGCTCTACTCTGCTCTTCTCTGCTCTGCTCTTCTCTACTCTACTATGCTCTCCTCTCCTCTCCTCTACTCTGTTCTGCTATGCTATGCTCTGTTCTACTCTGCTCTTCTTTGCTCTGCTCTGCTCTGCTCTGCTCTTCTCTACTCTGCTCTACTCTGCTCTGCTCTTGTTCTTGCTCTGCTCTACTGTGCTCTTCTTTGCTCTGCTCTTCTCTTCTCTGCTCTGCTCTACTCTGCTCTGCTCTGCTCTTGTTCTTGCTATGCTCTACTCTGCTCTGCTCTGCTCTGCTCTGCTCTACTCTACTCTACTCTACTCGATTCTTCTCTACTCTATTCTACTCTACTCTACTCTGCTCTTCTCTGCTCTGCTCTGCTCTGCTCTTCTCTACTCTGCTCTACTCTGCTCTGCTCTTGTTCTTGCTCTGCTCTACTGTGCTCTTCTTTGCTCTGCTCTTCTCTGCTCTGCTCTGCTCTACTCTGCTCTGCTCTGCTCTTGTTCTTGCTATGCTCTACTCTGCTCTGCTCTGCTCTGCTCTGCTCTACTCTACTCTACTCGATTCTTCTCTACTCTATTCTACTCTACTCTACTCTGCTCTTCTCTGCTCTGCTCTGCTCTGCTCTGCTCTACTCTGCTCTGCTCTGCTCTGCTCTGCTCTGCTCTGCTCTGCTCTGCTCTGCTCTGCTCTGCTCTGCTCTACTCTTCTCTGCTCTGCTCTGCTGTACTCTGCTCTGCTCTACTCTG
>CM054157.1:24437522-24455022 GCA_028751875.1 Rapana venosa | reverse complement strand
GGCCTGCATCTTGTCCAGGTGGAAAGACCGCGTACAGCTTGAGCGAGAAACGTGCATGGATTTTTGTTGTTGTTGTTTGTGATACAAATCCGTAATCTGTGTGTGTGGGTTTTTTTTTTTTTAAAGTTAAGAAAGCTTAGTGTCAGTGTCGGTCGCAGTGAAATCTGTGTGACGTCGTCTTGGGTTGTTATGGTTTTTTATGGTGTGTGTGTGTGACACAGTGTTAGGTTTGTGTTAGTGCGGAGTTCAACCTGTTGCTGGTGTTACAGTTTGGGGTTAGGATTTAGTAACTGGGATTAAGAAATCAGGATTATGTGACAGCGTTGTGTGACAAGTCGTTTAGCTTGAAGAATGAAAGTTTGTTATTATAACTTTTTGACAATGTTGTCGGAAGAATGTACCAGTGAGTGAAGATATAAATTTGTGACAGTGTTGTGAAAGTTTAAAATTTGCAGCAATGTCGTAAGATTTTACATGTAACTAGGTAAAAGTTTTAACTTTTTGTGACAGTGTTGACAAAGTTTGTGGGATAGTTTTTTTTTGTCCGAAGCAAAAATGAACATTGTGACGCCACTTTTGGGTGTTTCTTTTTCACTATAGTGATTGATAAACCACAGTAGTGTTTACAGATTTGTAAAAATCCTTTCTTTTCTGTCTTCTTCTTCTTCTCCCACACCCCCCTCTCTCTCTCTCTCTCTCTCTCTCTCTCTCTCTCTCTCTCTCTCTCTCTCTCTCTCTCTCTCTCTCTCTCTCTCTCTCTCTCTCTCTCTTCTCTCTCTCTCTCTCATTCTAGCCTAAATTGGAAATTAAACTCGGCCACTTGGTCACTTGGTCATGTTTAGTCCAAAGTGAAGCTGCAAGTGTGACAATTTTTCCAAAGTGTTTGTGATTCTTATTTCAAGCCTGCTAGATGTGGCGTAATATTGATGGTGTGACGGTGCTCTTAATAAACCTCAGTGATACGCGGTGACTATAACTTTCTGTCGACAGTGGTGATTGTGGTGTGACTTTTTTTCTTTTTAAACTTGCGGTTGACTGAGGATTTTTTGGGCGACATTCAGCTGTCTGTTTCCGTCAGAAAATAATATCAGGTAAATGTTGTTTTGGCTTAGAAGTTTTCTTTTTCTTAAAGTGATGTTGATGATGCACTGTTCCTCTGTCAGTGTCTGTCTCTATCCGTCACGCACACACACACACTCACACACACACACACACGCATGCACGCACGCACGCACGCGCCCGCACATACACACACACACGTGCACGCACGCACACGCACACGCGCGCACACACACACACACACACACACACACACACAACACACACACACACACACACACACACACACACACACACACACACACACACACACAGGGAGACAGGCAGAGAGGGGGAAGGGGACAAACACAAACTCATAGACACAGAAAATCTACATTTCGCTAGCACCCAGATTTTGACACCGTGAGAAGAGAAAATATGTAGTTAGGCCTACGTCTTTCTGTTGTTGTTTTTAAAAAAAAATCATATTATTTGCTAGTACATAAAACAAACATGTCGGTGCACATCTCATTATCGTGTTATTCCTATTACTGGCTACATTCTACACAAAGGCCTGTGCACATCTGACTGTCTGTATACTTCTATTACTGGCTTCATTAAACACACAGGCCAGTGCACATCTGACTGTCTGTGTACTTCTATTACGGGCTTCATTAAACACAAAGGCCAGTGCACATCTATGTTTAGTTCTATTACTGGCTGCATTAAACACAAAGGCCAGTGCACACCTATCTGTTTAATTCTATTACTGGCTGCATTAAACACAAAGGCCAGTGCACATCTGACTCTTTTAGTTTCATGACTGGCTACATTAAACAAAAAGGCTAATCTACATATCTCTTTTTAGTCATATTACTGGCTACATTAAACAAACGGCCAGTGCGCATCTTACTCTTTTAGTCCGATCACTGGCCACATTAAACATAAAGGCCAGTGCACATCTGGCTCTCTTTTTAGTCCTATCACTGGCTACATTAAACAAAAAGGCCAGTGCACATCCGACTCTCTTTTTAGTCCTATCACTGGCTACATTAAACAAAAAGGCCAGTGCACATCTGACTCTCTTTTTAGTCCTATCACTGGCTACATTAAACAAAAAGGCCAGTGCACATCTGACTCTTTTAGTCCGATCACTGGCCACATTAAACATAAAGGCCAATCCACATCTGACTCTTTTTAGTCCGATCACTGGCTACATTAAACAAAAAGGCCAGTGCACATTTGACTCTCTTTTCAGTCTCTGTGACTTGCTACATGCTACAAAGGTTTGTCGTCGACTTTCCGTGTCTTTAACACAGTTTCAGCCCTTATTTTGCCATACCTTTGAAGTTTCTAAGCTAATATTTGGCTCCCCAAATGCCGGCAAAAGACGTAAGATTTGAGGATTTGCGCCTGTTTGTGCCTTACAAAAAGGCTGACTGGGTTATCTCCCCCCATCACCCCACTCTTTCTCTCTCTCTCTCTCTCTCTCTCTCTCTCTCTCTCTCTCTCTCTCTCTCTCTCTCTCTCTCTCTCCTCTCTCTCTCTCTCTCTGTGTGAGTGAGTGTGTGTTGTGTGTGTGTTGTGATGTGTGTGTGTGTGTGTGTGTGCGCGCGCGCGCTTGCTTCTGTTCTTTCACTGTCAACGTATGTGCGTACTTGTGTGTGTGTACTTGTGTGTGTATACTTGTGTGTGTGTGTGTGTGTGTGTGTGTGTGTGTGTGTGTGTGTGTGTGTGAGGGTCGGGATGGGAATGGGGGTGTAGTGTGTGTGTGCGTGTATGTGTGTGTGAGAATGTACGTGTGCGTGCGTGCATACGTCTGCGTGTGTGTATGCACCTCTACCCAGTCACACACACACACACACACACACACACACACACACACACCACACACACACACACACACACACACACACACCCGCGCGCACAGAGACACACACAGACACAGAGACACACAGACAGTAGACAGACACAGACAGATGACACACAGACACAGACAAACAGACAGACAGACAGACACAGACAGACAGATGACAGACAGATGACACAGAGAAACACAAGACAGACAGACAGACAGACAGACAGACACACACACACACACACACACACACAACACACACACACACCACAGAGCTACAGCTTCACGCATACAAGAGGAAAGTATGAATAAACTGTCATGTTTCGCTAGCGCAGCGTAACTCTGGTGACAGCAGCCCCCCCCCCCCCCCCCTTTTCATTCCCCTCTTCCCCCCTGCCCCCTCAACCTGTTTCTTTTTTCTTTTGGGGGTTTTTCCTCTTCTATCCCTCTCCAGATGTAAATTGTGGTGTGGGGTGATGTAGTTTATGCATGGCTGGATAAGCAGATCAGGAAGGCCGGAAAAAAATCTCTTGCTGGGTACAGTTGTAAGAAATTAAATGGATGTGTGTGGTGTGTGTGTGTATGTTAGAGAGAGGAAGAGAGAGAGAGAGGAGAGAGAGAGAGAGGAGATGGGAGAGAGAGAGAGAAGAGATGGTGTATGTGTGTGCGTTTGTGTGAGTGTGTGTGTGTGTGTGTGTGTGTGTGTGTGTTGTGTGTGTGTGTGTGTGAGAGAGAGAGAGAGAGAGAGAGAGAGAGAGAGAGAGAGGGAGAGAGAGAGATGGTGTATGTGTGTGCGTTTTGTGTGTGTGTGTGCGTGCGCGTGAGAGAGAGATGGTGTGTGTGTGTGCGCGTGCGCGCGCGCACATCACGCGCATGCATAGAAGCATGTATGCGTGAACGCACATAAACAGGCACGCGTACACATGCATGTAGACACAGGCACACACATGCGCTTGCGCTCGTACGCATGCACGCACGCTCCTACACACAGACACAGACGCACATCTCTCTCTCTCTCTCTCTCTCCTCTCTCTCTCTCCGGCACTCACTCACCCCCCCCCCCCCCCCCCCCCCACTTCCTTCACACAACTTTCTGTCTTTGTGCCGTTGTCTCTGTCTGTATCTCCGTTTCTGCGTTTTTCTCTGTCTCCATCCCCCTACTCTTTCTCTTTCTCTCCCTCTCTTGTCTCTGATTGTATCTAGCTCTCTGTTTCTCTGTCTCTCTGTCTGTCTGTCTGTCTTTGTTTCTCTCTGTCTCTGTATCTAGCTCTCTGTTTCTCTGTCTCTCTCTCTCTCTATCTGTTTGCCTCTAGCTCTCTGTTTCTCTCTGTCTCTCTCTGTCTTTGTTTGCCTCTAGATCTCTGTCTCTGTGTCTCTGTTTCTCTCTATCTCTGTCTCTCTCTGTCTGTTTGCCTCTAGCTCTCTGCTTCTCTCTGTTTCTCTCTGTCTCTCTTTCTGTCTCTGCCTCTCTCTGTCTGTTTGCCTCTAGCTCTCTGTTTCTCTCTGTCTCTCTTTCTGTCTCTGCCTCTCTCTGTCTGTCTGACTCTAGCTCTCTGTTTCTCTGTCTCTGTCTGTCTCTGTCTCTCTCTGTCTGTCTCTCTGTTTGACTCTAGCTCTCTGTTTCTCTCTGTCTCTCTGTCTGTTTGACTCTAGCTCTCTGTTTCTGTTTCTCTGTCTGTTTGCCTCTAGCTCTGTTTCTCTGTCTGTCTGTCTGTCTGTCTGTCTGTTTGCCTCTAGCTCTCTGTTTCTCTCTCTCTGTCTGTCTGTCTGTCTGTTTGCCTCTAGCTCTCTGTTTCTCTCTCTCTCTGTCTCTCTGTCTGTCTGCCTGTCTGTCTGTTTGCCTCTAGCTCTCTGTTTCTCTCTCTCTCTCTGTCTCTCTGTCTGTCTGTTTGCCTCTAGCTCTCTGTTTCTCTCTCAACGAGACAGGCTCACCCCGGGAAAGCGGATCGAATTTCACGCCAAGAAATATGCCGTGACTGATAGTGGTGTACAGTACTGTACAACGCAGTACCATACTGTACAATGCAGTGCAATACAATACAATGCAATACCATACTCTTCAATGCAGTACAGTACAATACAGCACAATACAATGCAATACAATAATATTCAATGCTATACAATACTATACAATGCAATACACAATACTTATACAATAGAATATTTATACAATGCTATACAATACTATACAATGCAATACAATACTATACAATACTATACACGGCAATACAATACGATACTATACAATACTATACAATACAACGCAATACAATACAATACTATACAACGCAATACAATACTATGATAAACAATACTATACAAAGCAATACTATACAATACTATACGATACAATGCAATGCAGCACAATGCAATACAATGTTATGCAATACAGTATAGTACAGTACAACGCAGCACAATACGATACAATGCACCACAACACATCTAAACGATACGATACGTTACGTTACAATACAATAGGATACAGTGACGTGACGTATTTTTGATGACGGAGTGTTGTCGTCATAATAATGACGTAATGTTGTCGTCATAATAATGACGTAATGTCGATGTGTGTTCCAGGAGAGCCAGGAGGCGGTGTATGATGCTCAGTGTGCCTCCCTCTCTTCTGCCCTCTCCTCGCTAGTGGATGGTAAGTGCGCGCGCGCGCGAGCGTGTGTATGTATGTATACATGCGGGCGTATCAGTGTGTAGTGTTTGTGTGTGTAGTGGCGTGTGTGTGTAGTGGTGTGTGTGTGGTGTGTGTGTATGTATGTGTGTGTGTTATTTAAAAAAAATCATTGTCACCACTACTACCACCATCATAATTCTCCCCACCATCGCCCCCACCACCATCATTACCACACACCACCATCACCACCACCACCACCATCACCACCACCACCACCCCCACCATCACTACCATCGCCATCACCACTATCACCATCACCACCACTACCACCACCACCACCCATCATTACCATCACCATCACCACCACCATCACCACCACCACCATACCACCACCACCATCACCACCACCACCATCACACCACCACTACCACCATCACCACCACCACCACCATTACCACCACCACCACCACCACCACCACACCACCATTATCACCACTACCACCACCCATCACCACCACCATCACCAATGCCATCACCACCAACACCACCACTACCACCACCACCATCACCACCATCACCACCACCATCACCACCACCCACCACCACCCACCACCACCACCAACCACCACCACCACACACACCATCACCACCACCACCACCATCACCACCATCACCACCACTACCACACCATCACCACCAACACAACCACTACCACCACCATCATCACCACTACCACCACCATCACCACCAACACCATCACTACCACCACCATCACCACCACTACAACCACCATCACCACCAACACCACCACTACCACCACCATCACCACCACTACCACCACCATCACCACCAACACCACCACTACCACCACCATCACCACCACTACCACCACCATCACCACCAACACCATCACTACCACCACCACCATCACCACCACCACCACCACTACCACCACCACCATCACCACCACACCAACAAGTTCTTTCTGCATGTATCCACAGATGAAGCAGAGGCCGACTCCCCTCCCCATCACCACCCACTCTCCACACTGCTCGAAGAGGACTCCCCTCCACCCCCATCCCCGCCTCTGACGGCCCCTCCCCCTCTTCCTCCCTCGTCCTCCTCCGACACCGACCCTGCTGACGTCACATTAGACTCAGATATGACGTCATCGGCCTTCTTGGTGCTGAAGTCACCCAGCTCGGGGACTCCGGAAGTTCCGGCAGTGCCGGAGAAATCGACGACATCCTTGGAAAGATCCGTCAGCTTTAAGGAAGACAGTCATGGAGGCATCATTTATCGAAAGGTAGAACGTCAGTTTTCCTGTTTGTTATGGTTGGTTTTGTTGGTTTTGTTGTTGTTGGTGGTGGTGGTAATGGTTGTGATGCTACAGTGGTTTTGATTTAATTTTTTTCAGCTTCTCTCTCTCTCTCTCTCTCTCTCTCTCTCTCTCTCTCTCTCTCTCTCTCTCTCTCTCTCTCTCTCTCTCTCCTCTCTCTCTCTCTCTCTCTCTCTCTCTCTCTCTTTTGTTTTGTCCAGGATTTAATTTATCGAATAAAATAAATATTACTGATAAGGTCATCACAAAACCTTCACCTTCACCTATCCCGTTACGGTCTGGTCAACTGTGGGGAAACTATTGATGGGAAAAAAATCACAAGACCAGACCCGTTGACATAGACAGTTTTCTTTTACTGTGTGTTGCTGTTGCAGTAATTTTTTTCAAATATATCTTTAAAAGACAGTCTGGCTTATTCCAGATTTAAGCTCCTCTTTTAAATACACGTTTATACCTGAAGTCAGAATGCGGCTACCTGAATGGTGGGCAAGAACCGTTGCATAAGTAAAATCTCAACATTGGTGAACCTTGGAGCTCTAGCCGAGGAACGAAAATAACAATATACCCTTAGCTGTGTTTGCATATTTTTTCAATAGTTTGGTGCTGTGTCTAAATGTTATGATATAACAGCGAAGTAAAAAATGTTCTATACTTTACGTTTATTTCCCTATATAGCTTTATAGACACTGTTTGCTGGTTGAGAATGACCATCGCAAATATAGCTGACTCGCAGACGAATATTTTGTTTTAATTCCGAAACTACCTTTTTTTTCCTTCTCTCTTTGAAGACCTACAGCTTCCAGCTGTCCCTAATATTCCATTCTTCAAGTTCTTGTTTAGTTTTTGATAGACTAAGGAAAAAAAAAATCAAACGAAAGAAATTTCATAAAAGATAAAATAAATGTCCATCCCATCCCTTATTTCATTACCGTGGATTATTCCAGCCCAAACCCTATCCACTTTTCGTAGAACAGTAGGCCAGCTATGACCATTCGGACGGATGACACCAACATACCCGGCATGCATCCATTGTAATCTGAAGAAGGATGGGCTCTGCCAGGTTCAACTTGCCCACGACACACCACCTGAAAAAATCCAGCACACTGCTCAGACGACACCTCAAGGAGTTAGAGAGAAGTCAAAGCCTCTCACTCAACAAAAGACTTGCCCCGGTTTTGTTTTATATTCTTTTATTTCGAGGATAATGGAATAAACACTCATGTGCGTTTTTACATCCAGTACCCGTGTATATGCAGTTTTGTAAATGTTGTCATCCGTTCCCACCGGCACACAATGGCTTACTCTTCCAAACAGCGGAACGGGTTTTGACGTGTGCGCAAGATGTTGTGCGAGCGTTTGCATACGGTTTATAGCCTCATCCGAAGGACTTTTTGGGGAGAGTGGAGTCGGCACTGATGTTAACTCCTGGGGAAAAAATCCTCTTGGACGAGATTCGAACCCGGGTCAGCAGATCACGAACGCTTTACACTAACCACCTGGAGTTAACATCAGTGCAAACTCCACTCTCCCAAAAAGTCCTTGGGATGAGACTTTAAACCGAGGTCCTGTGTGCTAACGCACGCAGAACATCTTGCGCACACGTTAAACCCCGTTCCGCTTTTCGTAAGAGTAGGCCATAGTGTGCCGGTAGGGAACAGATGACAGAATTTACAAAACCGCATACACACGGGGGCTGGATGTAAAAAAAAGCACATAAGTGCCTATTCCGTTATCCTCGATATAAAGAAAAAAACAACAACAACAAACCCACAGGCTATCCTGTCCCCCAACCTTTCAGGTGTCCAAGGACGAAGAGCAGAACCGCATCGTCACCATCAAATCCAAAGTGCGCCGCACGCCCAGCGACGCTCAAGAAGAACTGCGGGATACCATCGTGGAGACCAGCTTCATGTCGCCAGAGAGCGGCGCCGCCGTGCAGGAGCGTGACGTCATCCGCTCCCGGCGGAAGATCACTCCGCGGGGGTCTAACTACTACGAGCGGACCACGCAGTACACGCGGCGCGTCCGCGACAAAGAGGGCTCTGATTTCGTCGAGCATGACGTGTGTGTGGAGAGCGACAACACCTCTATGGGGCAGGGGCTGTCCTGGGGCAACAAGACCGTCACCAAGGTGAGGAAGGGGAGGGTTGATGTTGTTGGTGTTGTTGGTGGTGGTGGTGGTGGTGGTGGTGGTGGTGGTAGTGGTGTTTGTTGTTGTTGTTGGTGGTGTGGGGGGGAAGTGTGGAGAGTGACGGAACTTCTGTGAATCAGGGGCTGTCCTAGGGAAACAAGATCTTCTCCAAGGTGAGGAAGGGGAGGGGGTTGATGTTGTTGTTGTTGTTGGTGGTGGTGGTGGTGGTGGCGGTTGTGGTGGTCGTGGTGGTGGTGGTGAAGTGTGGAGAGCGACAACACCTCTATGGGGCAGGGCTTGTCCTGGGGCAACAAGACCGTCACCAAGGTGAGGAAGGGGAGGGTTGCTGTTGTTGGTGTTGGTGGTGGTGTTGGTGGTGGTGGTGATGGTGAAGTGTGGAGAGCGACAACACCTCTATGGGGCAGGGGCTGTCCTGGGGCAACAAGACCGTCACCAAGGTGAGGAAGGGGAGGGTTGCTGGTGTTGGTGTTGGTGTTGTTGGTGGTGGTGATGGTGAAGTGTGGAGAGCGACAACACCTCTATGGGACAGGGGCTGTCCTGGGGCAACAAGACCGTCACCAAGGTGAGGAAGGGGAGGGGGGTTGATGTTGTTGGTGTTGGTGGTGGTGTTGTTGTTGGTGGTGGTGGTGATGGTGAAGTGTGGAGAGCGACAACACCTCTATGGGGCAGGGGCTGTCCTGGGGCAACAAGACCGTCACCAAGGTGAGGAAGGGGAGGGGGGGGGTGTTTTTGTTGTTGTTGTTTTTGGTGGTGTGTGGTTGATGGTGAAGTGTGGAGAGCGACAACACTTCTATGGACAGGGGCTGTCCTGGGCAAACAAGACCGTCACCAAGTGGGAAGATGAGGGTTCTGTGTTGTTGTTGTTTCGTTGTGGTGGTTGTGTGTGGTAATGTGCCACACCTCTACTGCGCTGTCCTGAGCAACAAGAACGTCACAAGGAGGAAGGGTAGGGGTTGCTGGGTTTTGTGGATGTGTGTTGTTGTTGTGTGGTGTGGTTGAAGTGTGGAGAGCGACAACACCTCGAGGGACAGAGGGCGTCCTGGGCAAACAAGACGTCACCAAGGTGAGGAGGGGAGGGGGGTTGCTGTTGTTGGTGTTGTTGTTCGTGGTGGTGGGGGGTGGTGGTGGTGAAGTGTGGAGAGCGACAACACCTCATGGGACAGGGCGTCCTGGGACAAGACGTCCAAGGTGAGAAGGAGGGGGGTTGCTTGTTGTTGTTGTTGTCGTGTAGGTGAGTTGTGTGTTGGTGGTGAAGTGTTGGAGAGCGACAAAACTCTATGGGAAGGGGCTGCCTGGGCAAAAGACCGTACCAAGTGAGGAAGGGGAGGGGGTTTGCTGTTGTATTGTTGTTGTTGATTGTGATGGTTGTGGTGGTGGTGGTGGTGAAGTGTGGAGCGACAAACCTCTATGGGGCAAGGGCAGTCTGGGGCAACAAGACCGTCACAAGGTGAGGAGGGGAAGGGGGTGCGTTGTGTTGTGTTGTTGTGTTCTGGTTGGGTGAAGTGTGGAGACGACAACACCTCTATGGACAGGGGCTGTCCTGGGCAACAGACCGTCACCAAGGTGAGGAAGGGGTAGGGGTTGTCTGTTGTTGTTGTTGTTCGTGGTGGTGGTGGTGGGTGGTGGTGGTGAAGTGTGGAGAGCGACAACACCTGTATGGGGCAGGGGCTGTCCTGGGGCAACAAGACCGTCACCAAGGTGAGGAAGGGGAGGGGGGTTGTTGTTGGTGTTGGTGGTGGTGGTGATGGTGAAGTGTGGAGAGCGACAACACCTCTATGGGACAGGGCTTGTCCTGGGGCAACAAGACCGTCACCAAGGTGAGGAAGGGGAGGGTTGATGGTGTTGTTGTTGTTGTTCGTGGTGGTGGTGGTGAAGTGTGGAGAGCGACAACACCTCTATGGGGCAGGGGCTGTCCTGGGGCAACAAGACCGTCACCAAGGTGAGGAAGGGGAGGGTTGATGGTGTTGTTGGTGTTGTTGTTGTTGTTGGTGGTGGTGGTGGTGGTTGTGGTGGTGGTAGTGGTGTTTGTTGTTGTTGTTGGTGGTGGTGGTGGTGGTGGTGAAGTGTGGAGAGCGACAACACCTCTATGGGGCAGGGCTTGTCCTGGGGCAACAAGACCGTCACCAAGGTGAGGAAGGGGAGGGGGGTTGCTGTTGTTGGTGTTGGTGGTGGTGTGGTGGTGGTGGTGGTGGTGGTGGTGGTGGTGGTGGTGAAGTGTGGAGAGCGACAACACCTCTATGGGGCAGGGGCTGTCCTGGGGCAACAAGACCGTCACCAAGGTGAGGAAGGGGAGGGGGGTTGCTGTTGTTGGTGTTGGTGGTGGTGTTGGTGGTGGTGGTGGTGGTAGTGGTGGTGGTGGTGGTAGTGGTGAAGTGTGGAGAGCGACAACACCTCTATGGGACAGGGGCTGTCCTGGGGGAACAAGACCGTCACCAAGGTGAGGAAGGGGAGGGGGGTTGCTGGTGTTGGTGTTGTTGTTGTGGTGGTGGTGGTGGTGGTGGTGGTGGTGAAGTGTGGAGAGCGACAACACCTCT
Source organism: Rapana venosa (assembly GCA_028751875.1). Classification (NCBI taxonomy): domain Eukaryota; kingdom Metazoa; phylum Mollusca; class Gastropoda; order Neogastropoda; family Muricidae; genus Rapana; species Rapana venosa. The sequence goes on along the minus strand of CM054157.1, from coordinate 24,443,472 downwards.
ATGGGACAGGGGCTGTCCTGGGGCAACAAGACCGTCACCAAGGTGAGGAAGGGGAGGGTTGATGGTGTTGGTGTTGTTGGGGGTGTTGGTGGTGGTGGTGGTGGTGGGTGGTGTGGTGTGGTGGGTGTGGTGTGGTGGTGGTGAAGTGTGGAGAATGACAACACTCTGTGGATCAGGGGCTGTCCTAAGGAAACAAGATCTTCTCCAAGGTGAGGAAGGGAAGGGTTGATGGTGTTGTTGTTGGTGGTGGTGGTGGTGTTGGTGGTGGTACCACGGTGGCGGTGAAGTTCGGAGAGTGACAAGACCTCTGTGGATCAGGGGCTGCCTTGGGGAAACAAGACCGTCACCAAAGTGAGGATAAATGATGGTATTGTATTGTATCGTAGCGATTTACATGGCATTGTATTGTATCGTGTTATATTGCAGAATATAATATAATATATATATTAATATTATATATATAATATATAATATATATATTATAATTATATATATTTGTAAATATATATTAACTTCAAGCCGCCTTCAAAGGGGCAGGGGGGACCTGGTTCCTGGAATAGATATGTTGTAGAAATATGTGTGTGTGTATGTCAAACATGATTGTGTTGTTTGTACAGAGCATAATAATGTGTTGGTTTTGTATGGTGCTGTAAGCTGTAAGCTCTCTGATGACATCATGCACGTGATTCAATCTTTTATCCTTTAGATGGATAATCCGTTGCTCGTAAAGTAATTGAATTTCTCTGTTTGGAGATGATAAAGTATTTGAAATTGTATTGTATTGTAAATCTAGCCGAAATTAGGGACAATACGTTCTCAAGTAATATATAAAAAAGACAGGGAAACAAACAACAGTAACACCCTCTCTCCCACCCTCAACGCACGCACGCACGCGCGCGCGCACACACGCACACGCACATACACACACACTTCACTCAACAGCAACGGGATATGTAACGTGTATATTTAATGTTACCCTCTAATCATAATCATTTGACGGACGCTTAAGTCGAGTGGTTAAGACGGTTTGATTTAATCCCATGGATCCATTAGGTCGTGGGTTCGATCTCGGCGGCTTCTAGTGAATTAAGGGTGGGGGTTTGTTCGATCTCCCAGGTCAATTTCAAGTGCAGACCTGCCAGTGCCTAAATTCCCTTCGTGTATATATACACATGTAGAAAATCAAATATACACGCTAAAGATCCTGTAATTCGTTTCACCTGGTTACGGAAACACGAACATACCCTAAAAACATCCCCGAAGTCAGAATGCAGCTACCTTCATAGTAGGCAAAGGCGGTCACATACAGAAAATCTCTTCATTGGTAAACCTCTAGCCGAGGAGTCCCCCAAACTCCCCCCCAAAAAAACCCCCCAAACAACAACAACCCTCCCAAAAAAAACAACAGCAAAAAACAACAAACAAACCACAAAACAAACAAACAAACAAACCAAAACAACAACAAAAAACCCCAAACAAAACCAAAACAACCCCCCCCCCCCCCCCAACAAAAGCAAACAACCCCACCCCAAACCAAAACAAAAAAACCAACAAAACAACACCCCCCCCCCCCCCCCCCCCCCCCCAGCCAACACCCAAAAACCCCTGATCACCCCCCAATGCTCCCCTGCACGCAGGTGACCCTGGACAAACCCTCAGGGGACCTGCCCCCGGCTCTGGACCAGACGGCCACCCTGCCCCAGCTCCAAGCCGCCTCCAGGGGGGCCTGGCACCCAGAGAGCTGGAGGGGGGTGGGCGGGGGAGGGAGGGGGGTCCGGGGGGAGGATGGACCTCTCCAAGAGCAGCAGCGGCTACGGCAGCGTGTCTGGCTCCGAGGACGATGACAACAAGGCCTTGTCGCCTACCCCGGGTGAGTGGTGAGGGGTGTGGTGGGGGTGGTGTGGTGTGGGGTGGGGGGTGTGGGGTGGTGGGGTGTGTGGGGGTGGTGGTAGGTGGTGGTGGGTGGTGTGTGTGCGTGTTGAGGGAGATGAGTGTGTGTGTGTCGAGGGATGCGCGAGTGTGTGTGTATTGAGGGAGGTGTGTGTGTGTGTTGAGGGAGGTGTGTGTGTGTTGAGGAAGATGAGTGTGTGGGGTATGTGTCGAGGGAGGTGTGTGTGTATGGTGTGTGTGTGTGTGTGTGTGTGTGTGTGTGTGTGTGTGTGTGTGTGTGTGTGTGTGTGTTGGAGGTGTGTGTGTGTGTGTGTTGAGGGAGTGTGTGTATGTTGAGGGAGGTGTGTGTGTGCTGAGGGTTGTGTGTGTGTTGAGGGTTGTATGTGTGTTGAGGGTTGTGTGTGTGTGTGTGTGAAGAGTTGAGAATGAAGATAGGGCGAGCAGTGCCTTTCTGACTTAGGGTTAATGTTTGTATGGATATTATGTTATATCACGTTATGTTATGCTTTGTTATATCATAATATATTACATTATAGCATTTTTTTTATATTACATTTTCTTCTATAATATTATGCACCCCCCACCCGCCACACACACACACAACCACCACCACCACCACCCACCCACCCACTCAACCCCAATCAAGCCCTCCCCCATATATCCTCCCCACACCCAATAACCAAACACACACACACACACACACACATCCACACCCACACACACACACACACACACCCTCCAACAAAGTTCCAACCTTACCACTCTGTGATTCCCATCCAAAACGCCACAGGGGCCCCAGAGATCGTGAGCACGTTGGCAGACGTCACCGCCACAGAGGGAGAGACGGTCACCCTGGCCTGCACCCTGACAGCTCACCCCCCACCCCGGGTGCACTGGTATCGCGGGCCCACCTGCCTAGATCCCCAGGCCTCGGCACACAAACACCTGGCGGCCAGTTTCGACGTGGCTTCAGGCAAAGCGACCTTGACCCTGCGTGACGTCACCGTGGAGGATGGCGGGAAATACACGTGCGTGGGCAGAAACGAGTGGGGCGAGGCTTCCACCAAGGCCACCCTCTTGGTGCAGCGTGAGTGCTCATTTTCTTTTGTGTGTGTGTGTGTGTGGCTTTTTCAAAAAATGGTTTTGTTGCTTGGCTTTAGAGATATATATATATATATATATATATATATATATATATAATATATATATATATATATATATATATATATATATATAAATCAAAGTATCTGCGGTGCATGCAGTTGTTGTGTGCAGTTTTAGTTTGTAGTATGTTCCAGAAACCTGGTTGGACATTTTTTAATTTTTTATTTATTTAAAGCTTCAACTTTAAAATTATTGAACGAAAAAAAAGTTTAAGTTACAGAAAAAAAGGAAAGAAAAGCAGGTTCAAACTGTCAGAACGCAGAAGTTTGATTCTACAATTTAGGCTGAGCCAAAAGAGTGGTAAGGGTGAGCCAAAAGTGTGGTAAGGGTAATGAGGTTTTTTCCCTTTAGTTTTGGGTTTTAAAAAATCTGTTTATTATTTTGTTTTATTTTACTAAGATGGAGTTTGTAGTTGGGGACAATGTTCAGTAACAGCAGATTCTGTAGCTGGAAGCATATTTGGATCCATGTGTGGGCCTGGCTTTAAAAGCTGATATGGATAGCAACCCACCCCCTCCAGGGTCCTTATCAGCATAATGTACAGAACACCAACAGAAACTTGCCAAGATATCAGCAAAACGAAATTTATGTTCGGATGACATCAAACACCAAAAATCAGTATTCTTACCCCAGTGTTCAGTTAACTGATTTTCTGGGTAGTATGAACAGCAAAAAATCTTGAAGGTCGGTTTTTTTTCTTTACAATGGTTATATCCAGCTTACTGTTGAAAAAATCCTTTAGATTAGAGAAAGACCCATCCTAAAGGTAGTCTTTGTATTTGTAAAAAAAACCATTTTTGTTTGTTTGTTTACGAGAAAAAGCTTTCAGGTAATCAAAGGAAAGGTTCGTTTTTATCATGAAAATCATACAACCAGCTTTGTGGAACTTTTTGTATGCTAAGCATGCATTATTTATACATTCAAGTACACAAGTATTTGAAAGAACTTTGGTGTCATACATATTTAAAAGAACAAAAACACACTTGTAATAGATTTTCTGCAACTCGAAAAAAAGTTAATAACATTTTCAGAAAATTTGATATCGATATCAAATGGACAAGAGCATTTATTCAACAATATCTTTTTACATAAGAAAATGAGAGACATTTTGCGGATAATAGCAGAATAAGAAAATATTCTGACACCAAAGTTCCCTCAGCAAATTACTGCTTTGAATTCCTAGCTCCTAGTGTGGCTTGCTTCAGCCAGTATTGTAACTGATGATGTTGGGGTAATAGTGCTTTGCCATGCTAGATGTGTTTGCTTTGCTTTTCATTGTTTTGTGACAGCTGATCTGTCATGTCAACTCCACCTCCTCGAGTGGCAAAATACAATAACGTTATTTTCTCAAGTTTCGATAAAAATCCCATTTTTCTATTTCCTTTCAAAACATATTTTGGAAAAGTGTAGTATTTCGTAAGGTGTCTGAACTAAACACGGCTTTAAGTGAATTTTTTTTTCTGTTCAAATAAGAAATCAAACAAGAAAAATGGGATTTTTTTTTTAAAACTCAGAAAAATGGAGTTACTGCGTTTTGCCACGCGGGACAGAGCTGTTTACAAAAATGTATTGTTTGCTATTTGACGTCGCGTTTGCTGTTTGCTGTTTGATGTCACGTGTGCTGCTTGATGTCACGTGTGCGTGCTGTTTGATGTCACACGTGCTGTTTGTTGTCATGGTTGCTGCTTGATGCCACGTTTGCTCTTGTATGTGTTCGATAACGTGTTTGCTATTGCGATATCGCTTACAATGTTGCGTTTGTTTGTTGATGTAGCTGGCAGTGATACCTTTGCTGCTTCGTGTATCTGGAATGCTTTTCCCCCCTCTGCTTTGCAAAAGCTTTGATTTCGCACGGTTTTTCTGCCTTTTTCTGGCTAGATTATAGAAAAGCGATGGTTTTTTTAAAAAATGTCTTTCCTTCTTCCAATGTATCATTTTCTGGGGCAAAATATCTTATTTAATGTTTAAAGATCATACTGGCGGGGTGTTTAAAGGGTTTACTAGCGTCTTTTGGTCGTCATATTCCTTTTCGGGAAACACCTTTTTCTATAAAAACCACACTCGCGAATAGCATGCGTGCACACGTGCGTTTCAACACACACTACACACACACCCTCCTCTCCCCAAAAAAACAAAAAACAACACCCCAAAACCACCCCAACCCCCCAACAAAACAAAACATAAACAAAAAACAACCCCCCAAAAACCCTCTTAAAGACAGTTTCCGAATATGAGACTTCAAGACAGACAGTGATTTCAAGACACTTTGCTTGAAAATAAACCATTCAGCTTAGAACGAGAGTAAAAAGAAAAAGAGACAGAAATGGCATAGATATACGCATAGCTTAAACATCGCAGCACTTTCCCTTTATGGAACTCTTAAGGACAAAACATTGATTCTGCCTTCTTCTGGGCGATCAGCACAACCTCATTGCAGGCCTTCTGCTCTCTGTCCTCATCATAGTCTCAAGATCTTCTCTTCCTCTGTTCTTTGGTTCCTATTTTTCCCTCTTTCCTTGTGGACTCTGTGTGAAGGTTTGCCAGGTCATTTTGTAAGATGATTTTTTGCCAAAGAGTGACTTGGTCATCGTCATTTTTGTCTCCTGATAATTCTTTTTTGCATTTTTACTTTGCCAGTTCTTTTCATTCTGTTGGCTGTATTTGATACATACGGTTTGGAAGGAGGATGGTGGGGGTGGGGGGGGGGGGGGGGGGGGGGGGGGGGGGGGGAGGGGGGGGGGGGTGGGGGGGGGGGGGGGGGGGGGGGGGGGGGGGGGGGGGGGGGGGGAAGGAGGAGTCTCTTGACGTAGATGGCAATCCTTCAGTGAGTTTAAGAAACGTGGAGCAGGGCGAGTTTCTGAAAGTGTCATAAGTCTCGTTTTGTTCTGCAGTTTGG
>CM054157.1:24417522-24420022 GCA_028751875.1 Rapana venosa | reverse complement strand
AGAGTCTGTTATGCCAAAGGTTTGTCACGCTAAAGGCCTTGCCTCTCGGCTGTTCCGCAAAACAAAACAAAGAAAGGTGTCCGAAGAGATGGGCTCCCCCAGGTTGAACTGTTAGTGCAGCTAGCGTAGCGCCCCCAACGACTCCTCAGAGGGCTAAGAGAGAAGGCAAGCTAACTCAAAGCCATTACTGCAGGCATACAGCTGAACAGCTTTTTAAGCAGGTTATCCCTGACTGATTTTAAACAGACAAAATCTGCAAGTGGCACAGGAACCCCCCCCCCCCCCCCCCCCTCTCTCTCTCTCTCTCTCTTCCCCTTCCTCAAACCCACCCCACCATCCAATTCTTTCGCAACATCAGCGCCACCGTCACCACCACTATCACTACTCTACGACGTTCTAAGTCTGTCTACTTCTCATTCTCTCACTCTCCCCTCCCCTGTCTCTCTCCTCTCTTGCAACAACCAGCAAAGTGTATTTCGCAACAACTGAAATGAACAAAAGTACAACATGGACAAAACTTCTCACTGGAAGAAGAAGAAGAAGAAGAAGAGAGAGAGAGAGAGAGAGAGAGAGAGAGAGAGAGAGAGAGAGAGAGACTGGCTGTAATGTTGACAATTTAAGGGCCACGCGCGTGCGCAGCGTCAGCGCGCGTGCGCCGTGGTGTGGATTTCGCCGTTACCATAGAAACGGATGCGTGGCGGGGCTGAAAATAGGTTGCGGCGTGGCGGGGGAGGGGTTTTCCATGTTTGGGAGGTCACGTGACTTTTTGAAACGATAGGGCGGGGAAGTGGAGAAGGGAAGGGGTGGGGGGTGGGGGCAAGGAGTGAGGGGATGCTTCCCCCACCCCTTCTCCTGCTATATTTATTTCCACCCCCACTTTTTTTTCTCTCTACCTGTTGTTTGTAGGGTTAGAGGAGGCAGTGGTTGAAAAGAAACACTGGAAGAGAATAGATAGAGAGCAGAGAGGCAAGGAAAGAACGAAATTGAGGGAGAGAGAGAGAGAGAGAGAGAGAGAGAGAGAGAGAGAGAGAGAGAGAGAGAGAGAGAGAGAGAGAAGGGGGTGATAAGACAATAGAGAGTGGGAAAGGGGGAAGGAGAGAGAGAGAGAGAGAGAGAGAGAGAGAGAGAGAGAGAGAGAGGAGAGAGAGAGAGAGAGAGAGAGAGAGAGAGAGAGAGAGAGAAGTAAGAAGAAAAAGGTAGGAGGAGGAGGAAGGAAAGGAGGAAGGAAGGAAGAGACAGATACAAAAAAGTTACAGAAAGAGAGGGAGAGAGATACTGAGAAAGAGGGGAAAGTCTTCATTCATGAAGACCTGCCACGTTTACTATTATTTCATAGATTTTGTCTGCAGCGCACCATGTTTGTAATATCAGTTTGTTTAAACTATTGATTATTTATCATTGATTGCATGACCGTGTAAGATTAGGTTGAATGCAAGCGCTTTGATTTGTCTTTGCAAGATATAGAGCTATATAAGTTCCATTTATTATTATTATTATTATTATTATTATTACTACTACTACTACTACTACTACTACTACTTATTTACAAAGATCCACACGAGCACAAACACGATTGGATAAATAAAATTGCTAGGAGAAGAGAAGAGAAGAGAAGAGAAGAGAAGAGAAGAGAAAAGAAGAGAGAGAGAGAGAGAGAGAGAGAGAGAGAGAGAGAGAGAGAGAGAGAGAGAGAGAGAGAGAGAGAGAGATTGGTTAAAGTATATTTACACTCTTTGAAAATTTTCTGGGTTAAGAATGTATACGCAAAATCGTAAATGGAGGCCAGTGCTGCATGCAGTGTGCCCAGAGGTATAGTTTATAGAAGTCTGATCCAAAACGATTCCTTAATAGTAAGGCTGACACCTTCTGGAAGGACGTGTTCCGTTCGTATGAAAACCTTTGTAGACAGGTAAAGTTGGGAAATGTTAAAATATTGTTAGCTGAACCAGTCTTTCTGATTATGAGTTCAACGTGGGCAACAGCTATTTCTTGTACAAAAGCTGGGCCCAAAAGAATATGTCTTTGGTGAAACACATATGCCGAATTTCTAAGTCACGAAACCGTATCAAAGAAAATGGGAAGTTACAATTACCTTTATGAACTATATTAGTTGTAGTCGAGCAATTCAAGACTGTGCAAGAATAAGAAATATAAAATTCCAGGGTACTGTCAGTTACGAAAGAACCAAGGTTTCTAGAGATAATAGCTAAGGTTAAGATTCTGGACATAAAACCTTCTGTGAAATGGGAATGGCGCCTCAGTACTTCTACTGATTGGCATGGAGTCTTGAAAAGAACAGAATAAAATCAAAGAAGTCAAACTGAAACGGCTCCAGTTCAGAAGATGCTTTAGTATTTTAGTTACAAACGCAGCATTAAAGAAAATGAATGTCACAGATTACGACAAGCGTAACTTTTGCAAACAAGAAAAATATACATACAATAAGTCATTAGTTTGTGGAGCTGCCAATTTGCCCAGGATTTCTGGGGGAGAACTTGAA
>CM054157.1:24410022-24412522 GCA_028751875.1 Rapana venosa | reverse complement strand
TATCTAAATTTATGAACATTTAAGTCTGATACACCAAGTCTAAACTTAGACATATATCTTTTCAAATGTATGTCCATATCAAGCTTTAGATAAGGTTTGGCATCGTGTGAACCTATAAATTGTCTGTACATTTGAAATCTTTCACTGTTTGAGAGAGGCAGACAGAGAGAGAGAGAGAGAGAGAGAGGAGAGAGAGAGAGAGAGAGAGAGAGAGAGAGAGGAGAGGAGAAAACACACACACACACACACACACACAACACACGCACACGCACACACACACACACTCACAGAGAAAGAGAAAAGCTCTCATCACAAGCAAGTGTACATCACACACAGTAGGTTACTCCCATCCTTTACTCCTGCCATCTCCACGTACAGTGAACTGGTGACGGGTCTTTGGCCACTACTGCTGACTGCAGTCTTGTGGTTCGGGGAGAGGCAGATATGAGCACCCACTTACCCTGAGGTGTAGCCTCTAGCTTATCTCCTCTTTCTGTTGTGATGTATTTATTCATTTATTTAGTCATCTGTTTCTGTGTCTATTTGTTTATTCGTTCGTTTAATTATTCATTTTGAGAGATAGTCGCCGGAAGACAGGAAGTCAGCAGAGGACAGGAAGTCAGTCACCGGAGGACAGGAAGTCACCAGAGAACGGACAGGAAGTCACCAGAGGACAGGAAGGACAGGAAGTCACCAGAGGACAGGAAGTCACCAGAGGACAGACAGGAAGTCACCAGAGGACAGACAGAAAGTCACCAGAGGACAGGAAGGACAGGAAGTCACCAGAGGACAGACAGGAAGTCACCAGAGGACAGACAGGAAGTCACCAGAGGACAGGAAGTCACCAGAGGACAGGAAATCACCAGAAGACAGGAAGGACAGGAAGTCACCAGAGGACAGGAAGGACAGGAAGTCACCAGAGGACAGGAAGTCACCAGAGGACAGGAAGGACAGGAAGTCACCAGAGGACAGGAAGTCACCAGAGGACAGAAAGTCACCAGAGGACAGGAAGGACAGAAAGTCACCAGAGGACAGGAAGGACAGGAAGTCACCAGAGGACAGGAAGTCACCAGAGGACAGACAGGAAGTCACCAGAGGACAGACAGGAAGTCACCAGAGGACAGGAAGGACAGGAAGTCACCAGAGGACAGACAGGAAGTCACCAGAGGACAGACAGGAAGTCACCGGAGGACAGGAAGTCGCCAGAGGACAGGAAGTCACCAGAGGACAGGTAGAGGACAGGAAGTCACCAGAGGAGTCACCAGAGGACAGGAAGTCACCAGAGGACAGGAAGCCACAAGACGTAATTGAAAAACAAAACAAAGCAAGACTCCCCACAAAAAAAACAAACAAGAAAAAAACCACGAAGGGCTGATAGCTACAGTTTCCAAAGCAATCAGTCTCTGATCCAGACCTTCGTTTGGAGAAAATTAAGGGTTCATCCAGTTTGAGTATTTTCATTCCATGGTGTGTGTGAGTGTGTGTGTGTGTGTGTGTGTGTGTGTGTGTGTGTGTGTGTGTGTGTGTGTGTGTGTGAGGATGAGAGGAGGAGAGATGAGAGAGAGAGGGAGAGAGAGAGAGAGAGAGAGAGAGAGAGACAGACAGACAGACAGACAGAGAGACAGACAGGTAGACAGAGGGAAACAGCGAAGCGATGGAGGGGGAGGTGAGGAGTGAAGTGTGCATGGTTTTGCGGTATTGGCAACTAATTGGTCACCTGCATAGCGTCATGATGCCTATGAGGGAATGAGAAGGCGCGTGATTGCCAAATATAAGAAGAGAGAGAGAGAGGAGAGAGAGAGAGAGAGGAGAGAGGAAAAAGAGAGAGAGAGAAGAGAGAGGGGGAGAGGAGAGATGAGAGAGAGAGAGAGAGAAAGAGAGAGAAGATAGAGAGAGAGAGAGAGAGGAGAGAGAGCGAGAGAGGGAGGGAGGGGGAGAGCGGGATGAGAGAGAGTGAGAGGGAGAGAGAGGAGAGAGAGAGAGAGAGATGAGAGGAGAGAGAGAGAACTGGAACTCGGAAGTCGAACTCGAAAGATTTATTCACAGAAAGGCCATTGGCCCATACATGAAGGGGGTTGGCGAACTGCTTAATATTTTAGTGGGGGGAAAAAGGACAAGCAGCAACAACAAAATGTTATCGTATAACAAGAACCACAGCAATACAAATCAGTTGAAAAATATGACTTAAAGAAACCAAGATATCTCTTATTCTAAAGGCTTAATGCAGAAAAAGTAGTGGAGGGAAACAAGTGCAGGTAACCACTTACAACTTCTCAATCATTGTAAAGGCTTGGGGGGGAGAGAGAGAGAGAGGAGAGAGAGAGAGAGAGAGAGAGAGAGAGAGAGAGAGAGAGGATTGTTTAAAAGAACTATAGACAATCTCATAAGTTTAACAATCTGTCAAGGCCTGATTAAGTGCTTTAGCCAGGAAAGAATTCATAGCAAAACCCATCAAACGTGCACAGCAGAACAAATCTCTATTTTTAAAACAAAATCCCCA
>CM054157.1:24347522-24395022 GCA_028751875.1 Rapana venosa | reverse complement strand
CGCAGCAGCAGCAGCCAGCGCACAGCAACAAGCAGCAGCGAAACAATAACAGAGGCAACAGCAGCGACAATAACAGACAACAGCAGCAACCACAACAGTAACAATAGCAACAGCAGCAGCAGCAACAATAACAGAGGCAACAGCAGCGACAATAACAGACAACAGCAGCAACAACAGCAACAATAGCAACAGCAGCAGCAATAGCAACAGCAGCAGCAGCAACAATAACAGAGGCAACAGCAGCGACAGTAACAGAGGCAACAGCAGCGACAGTAACAGAGGCAACAGCAGCGACAGTAACAGAGGCAACAGCAGCGACAGTAACAGAGGCAACAGCAGCGACAGTAACAGAGGCAACAGCAGCGACAGTAACAGAGGCAACAGCAGCAACAATAACAGAGGCAACAGCAGCGACAGTAACAGAGGCAACAGCAGTGACAATAACAGAGGCAACAGCAGCAACAATAACAGAGGCAACAGCAGTGACAATAACAGAGCCAACAGCAGCAGCAACAACAGCAACAACAAAATTGTCACCCGCATGTTCCCGAAAAAAGGAGAAAACAGGTTCCCTAGGTAGAGAGCGTGGTGGCACCTGTGACTTTCCAAAGTATCTTCCCCCCTCCGAGGTGATAATAGAAAAAAAAAATCAGATTTACATACTAGATAGTTCCTTTAGCTTTTATATTGTAAAACAAAAACCAAGGGTCGAGAGGTAAGACGGGGAGGGAGGGGGGTGGGGCAGGGTAGGAGTGGGGAGGGAAATGTGGAGAGGGGAGGGGGTGGGGGGGTGGAGAAACCTTGTTCCCGAGTCATGGGAGATAGGCAAGAATGGTTCAGCAGAAATTGGCTGGCATCCTGCTATACCTCCGGCAGTGGCGTGTCTGTGCCTGTGTCTGTGTGTGATGGGAATCATGTGGTTGAACCATTACAGTTGGAAAAAAGGACAAAAAGAGAGGGGGGTATGCAGGAAGATACGGGGGAGAGGAAAAGTGGAAAGGGGAGAAGGAGGGGTGGGGGTGGAGGGTATGTGAGAGAGAAACATGAAATGCAAAACAACAGTAGAGAAAACATTAGCAACAGCAACAGCAACAACAACATCAACAACCGGTGATGTATTGCTTGCACGACAGTACAGTTAGGCATGCATACGAGCGCACCATCAGATCATGTACACAAACACGCTCATATGCAAGCAGGCTCGTTAGACCCTGTGTACTCTGTCTCAATATCTGTCTTCTGTTTCTCCCTCCCACATTCTCATATTTTTCTTTCTGTCTGACTGTCTCTGTATTTCAATGTGTCTCTGTCTCTCTCTGAACACCCGCACACACGCACGCACACACACATACACAAGCGCGCATGCACATACACGCACGCACGCACACACACATACATACACGCACACACACACACACGCACGCACACACACACACATCTACAAAGAAAGGGCGCAGGAGAGATAGATAGAGAGAGAGACACAGAGACACAGAGACAGACACACAGACATGCCAGAATAGCAGACAAACAGACAGACAGACAGACACACACACACACACACAAAACACACACACACACACACACACACACACACACACACACACACACACACACACACACACACACACAACACACAGGCAGTCAGATACACACACAGTTACACGGACTCACAGACAGACAGAGACAGACAGAGACAGACAGACAAACAGACAGACAGACAGAGCAAACCCACATACTAGGAAGATGGATGATGCTGTTTGTTGAAGTTGAAACCTCGGCAATTTCCTGTCTCTGCTTCACTTCACTTGCAATGGAAGACAAACAGACCTGCTCTGCATTCAACACTCGCTACACGAACCGAAAATTCAAACGGTGAAAAAAAAGAAGAAAACCCCCACCCCCAAACCCAAAACAGGATTGTTTTGTGGAACGGTGTTACCGACACGAAGACAGTTAGAGTGGATAGCTTTGAGCGATAGAACTCTTGAAAGAATGTCAAGTAGTCGATGATGATTATGATGGCGATGATGATGATAGTGTGATGATGATGATGATGATGATGATAAGAAGAAGAAGAAGAAGAAGAAGAACAAGAACAAGAACAAGAACAAGAAGAAACATTGTAATAATAAACTGACGTCAGGACAGATTTTCGAAAGGAAAACAAATCTTAGGAAAAAATATAAAAAAAATACATTTTATGATTGAGCATGCCCAAACGCCCACTTTACCCTCTTTGTAAAATTCCTCTCTCCACTACCTCCCCCCCAACACACACACCCCACACACACAACCCCCACACACACACACACACACACCACACACACACAACACACCACACACACAACACACACACACACCCACCCTCACCCCCTTTCTCAATGTTTGCTTTATGAATGACAAGTTTCTATGATCTTCTTGCCATCATCATCATTATCATCATCATCTTCATTTTCTTCTTCGCCACCTTCTTCATATTCTTTCCTTTCTTCTTCTTCTTCTTCTTCTTCTTCTTCTTCTTCTTCTTCTTCTTCTTCTTTTCTTCTTCTTCTTCTTCTTCTTCTTCGCCGCCTTCTTCATCTCCTTTCCTTTCTTCTTCTTCTGGAATAGACTGATATATTCAAACCATACTTTCAGAAGTGAAAATAGCTCGGTAGCGGTCTGAATTTCTCAACAATCGTGCTTTTCTTTTCTTGAAAAATCTTGTTTAACAGGAGCAGCACGAATGTTGCCAGTAACCAGCATCCTAACTTCCTACCCATTTTCCATAAACAGGAGTTACTACCCCGCTGTGGCAGAAAAAAACACCCCAATGTACTTAAAGAAAAGGAATAGCGTAAGTTTTCACACCGACCGTCTGTGTCAGGGGCCTCAGTAAAACAGCAGAGAAGAGAAGAGGAGAGAAGAGAAGAGAAGAGAAGAGAAGAGAAGAGAAGAGGAGAGAAGAGGAGAGGAGAGGAGAGGAGAGGAGAGGAGAGGAGAGGAGAGGAGAGGAGAGGAGAGGAGAGGAGAGGAGAGGAGAGGAGAGAAGAGAAGAGAGGAGAGGAGAGGAGAGAGAGAGAGAGAGAGAGAGAGAGAGAGAGAGAGAGAAGAGAGAGAGAGAGAGAGAGCGTATTTTAGTGGGGGAAAAAATGGAAATCAACAGCAAAATGTGTATTGTATAACAACCCCCACAACAAAAATCATGTACAAAAATATGACTTAAGAAACCAAGATATCACTTATTCTAAAGGCTTTAATAATAATAATAATAATAATGTATGGAATTTATATAGCGCTGAATCTTGTAAAGCAACAAATCAAAGCGCTCAGATTTTATTTCATACCACTTTAAGTCACGGCAGATTTCTCTCCGTGAAATTCGGGCTGCTCTCCCCGGGGAGAGCGGGAGAACGCGTCGCCACTTAGCGCTGCGCCACCCTTTCACCCTTTTTTTTTCTTTTTTTTCTGCAGCTGTATTTGTTTCCCTATCAGAGTGGCTTTTTTCTAAGAATTTTGCCAGGGACAACTCTCTTGTTGCCGTGGTTTTTTTTTTACGTGCGCTAAATAATTACGTGTAACACACGGGACCTCGGTTTATCGTCTCATCCGAAAGACTAGCGCCCAGACCACCACTCATGGTCTAATGGATGGGGGAAAAATTTCCGGTCCAAACGGGGTACGAACCGCCGCACACTTCAGACCCGGACTTTTCGCTTTCTAGACAGGCGCGTTACCTCTAGACCACCGATCCACAATTTACACAAATATAAAGCAAGGCTGCGCACGAGAGAGAGAGAGAGAGAGAGAGAGAGAGAGAGAGAGAGAGAGAGAGAGAGAAGAGAGCGAGAGAAGAGAGAGAGAGAAGAGAGAGAGAGAGAGAGAGAGATTCGGGAAGGGGCCAGAGATAAAGAGAGAGGGAAGATGATAGACAGAGAGGGAGTAAGAAAGAGAGGAGGAAAGAGAGAGGGAGAGAGGGAGACGGACATTCAGACAGACAAAACATGGAGAGAGGCTACAGGTGTGCAGATGACAAGGTTCAACAGGTGATTTCTTGTTTTCTTCTACACCTCTCTCTCTCTCTCTCTCTCTTCTCTCTCTCTCTCTCTCTCTCTCTCTCTCTCTCTCTCCCCTCTCTCTCTCTCTCTCTCTCTCTCTCCACACACACACACCACGCACGCACGCACGCACGCACACACGCACACACATAAACAACACCACACACACACGCACACACATACCACGCAACGCACGCACGCACACACACACACGCACACACACAACACACACGCACACCATCACACACCGCGCACACACACACACGCACACACATACACATCACAGCACCGCACGCACGCGGCACACACAGCGCACACACACACCTCACGCACGCACCACACACCACACAACACACACCACCCGCGCGCGCGCCCACACACACACACGACGCACACACACACACACACGCACACACACACACACACAAAACACAACACTCACACACACACTCACACACACCGTCTCCACCCCAGCTGTACCCGGCAGAGCACAGAGCAGCTGTACCCTAAGTGCAAAGCCTGAGATACAGGTGTTGCTCTCTATCGTCTGTTTCCCTTTGAATGTTTATATACCTGTGGGGCTCAGTTTAGCAGGTGTGAGCCCATTTGAAACAGACGCAAAAAGGAAATATTAAGATTAAAAAAAAGAAGTCATTTTTCACTCGATTTCACTCGATTACCGGTATAGATCGTTCCATACATACACGATTACACAATATAGTATGCAGAGATGCGAATAGAGACTTGAAATGTTGATTTCGGTTGCTTGCTTTTCTTATTTCAGCGATGCTACAATGGTTTTTTTTATAAAAACAATTCATGATTAAATTTTCATTTTAGCTACAGTAATATAAATGCCGTACCTATGCGAAGCTCGTCAACAATTGAAACAAGTATGAACAGGTAAAAATAGTGTTCATCCTGTTGGCGAGGCTGGAGAAATGTCATGATTCGTGTATTAAACTGTATCAGAATGTGGTAATAGAAATGCTCTACCTCTGCTAAGTTCATCGCGATAGAACCAAAACGTAGATAATTATAGCATTCATTCCTCTACCTAGGCAGAAAAAACGACTTGATAGTTTTGTTCAAATGCATCACAAGGTAAAAGTAACATTCATTCTGCTACTGGAGCAGGAAAAATGGCACTCTCTTGTTGAACAGGAAAAAAGAAATATGCATGCATTCTACCTTACAGGAAAAAAAAGACTTGGTCCCGGTTTCTTTTGTTTGTTCTTGTTGATCCTATACTAGTATAAGACAGATAGATTCATTCTGTTATCTTCGAAAAAGACACGTCTTTCAACGTTATTGAAAAAGCACAAATCACTCTCTGCAGAGGCAGAAAGAAACGAATTAATGCAACACTGGATAGTGTGTCAACCAGTAGCATCCTTTCTGCTATTGACGGAGCTAAAAATGATCTGGGAGTATGAAACCATTACAGAAAAAGCAAATATACACTTTACTTCTGCTGGAAAACGGACTATCTTTGTAAATAGCAGGAAAAAGCATAGGCTTACATTATACTACCCTGAACCCCCCCCCCCCCCCCCAAACTGATTCTTGTAAAAGGTAAAGGTTCTTGTAGCCTAAGCGGAAGTCGGAGTAAAGAGGTATAGACCTCAGCTTCTCCAGGGGCCAGCATCTTGAGGGCGGCGCCCATCTCCTCTCCATCGCTGCTTTACCTTCCCTGTCCCTAGAGAGGGCAGCTACCCATTTACAGCTGGATGAACTGGGGGACTGTACTGAAGCCAAGGTGCACGAACGGGTTACTCATCCACCACGCATAACGCTACTTAACCTTGGCTAGGGGTGAGCAAGTGCTCTTATCACAGTAATGTCCTGTCCCTAGTTCTTGTAATGCTACCAAAAAGTAGCATCCAGTCTCTTGACATCGAAGCAGCGAAAATTACTTCAAGTATTACATACTATTAAGATAGCATTCGTGTTGGTACTGAAACCAAATAAACGACTTCCTATACAAAACAGCAGCAACAGTTCCACAAAAGTAGTGTTCATGCTGATACTGATGCCAGAGAAGCGACTTCCTACACTAAACAGTAGCAAAAGTTCCACAAAAATAGTATTCGTGCTGATACTGATGCCAGAGAAGCGACTTCCTACACTAAACAGTAGCAAAAGTTCCACAAAAATAGTATTCGTGCTGATACTGATGCCAGAGAAGCAACTTCCTACCCTCAACAGTAGCCAATGTACCAACAGTGTAGCCGCTGGTTGAACGAACGCTGCAGCAACGGGGTCAAGGTTTGGCTGTGGTTGGCTTAGCGAGATCACAGAGACGAAATCTGTTTGGCTGATCTAGCTCTAGCTCTTCTTCCATCCCCCCCTCCCCCGCTCCTCCTCTCCTTCCTCCCCCATTCCTCTTCTTATCTACATCTTCTGTTTTCCGCTGATGATAGCAATCATACTTTCAAGCCTCATCCTTCTTTCCCCCCCATTTCGCCTGTTTCATTATCCTTTGTTGATATAACAGTCATCCTTTCCATTCTCTTCGTTGTCTTTTTGTTTTTAATTTCTGCTTCTCATGTTGATGCTTTCCTTTCCTGGTTTGTTGTTGTTGTTTAAACTTCTCGTCTGCCTTTATACTGATTGCAAGCCTCCTTTCCATCCTCTTCGTTATTGAGTTAATATTTTCATTATTGGTGGTTATTTTGCGCGCGCCTTTGGCCTCGTCATTGCATTAAGTTGTGTAGGCGGCATAGATAAAGCAGATTGTGAGTGCTGCTCCAAGACAACAACAACACAACAACAAAAAAAGGTTCTGCGGCTGTATCCCTATCTAAGTGGCAACATGTTTCCCTAAGTGGCAAAACTGTATCCCTATATAAGTGGCAAAATGCGTCCCTATCTAAGTGGGGGGTGGGGGGTGGGGTGGAGTCTATGTGTAAAGTTCTGTACGAAGCTTTATTTCTCTGGGAAATCTAAAGTGAGGGGAACTGGATTGGACTGCAGTTTTGTTGCTGTTTTTTCTGTCCATGCTATCCACAACCTTTACCTGTACCTTCTGGGTGGGTTTTTTTGTTGGTGGTGTTTTACCGCTCACCTGCTTTCTCTTCTTCGCCTGTTTCCTGGTGGGCGTTAGAGCAGCAGCGCTAATGGAGAGATGCTGAGGTGATAGGAGACCCTTCTATTTCAGGACCCCTCTGATCTCTTCAGGAGGTGTCTGTCAAGATGTGAGGAAGTGTTATGAGCTGTCAGATTGTAAAACTGCTATGTCAAAGTGTTCGCATCCAACTCATGGCCAGTGTGTGTTGGTGGTGATTTTTCTGTTTTCGTGGGCATTCTGTTTCCTTACGTTGTCTTGCTTGTTGTTTTGGTTCTTGCTCCTTTCCTGGGTTAGGTTTGGTTCCCCGGACTTTATACATTCCTCCCGCAGATTCTCTGTTCATTTTGATGTACTGTCGTAGTATACCACTGTGTTGTTCCTCTTTCTCTCTCTCATTCATAATGTACGCAGGTAATGCTGACTCTTCTTGTGTGTTTTTGTTGCCATATTTTTTCTAACTTTCCCAGCAAACCAGACTTAGTCGTCTTGGTCGTATTTTCCCATTTTGGTAATTCTTTTTTTTTCTCGATTTATTGACATGTCACAGTATGTCTTCCTGTTCTAACTTTCCATGTGCGCCTCAAATTTTTTTTCTATTAGCCCTTTTTTCCGTGTCTCAATGATCTTCCTGATTATTATTTTGTTTTTACTGTTAACTTTTTTCTTTGTGTGTCTCACTGGTCTCCCTTTCTTACAGTCTCGATGTGTCGTAATAGCCTTTCTGTCCTCTTCCTTACTTTTGTTTGGTATACATTTTCTTTCTTTTCCGCTTTTCTGAATCATTTTTACATCCTGTGTTGTGCAATGTTCTGTGTTGCATCTTATGTTTTTATGTTTATTGTACACTTTGTTATTTTCTTTTTTCTTTCGTTCTTCCAGCTTCCTTCCTTTTTTCCCCTTCTTTCTTTCGTTCTTTCTTCCTTTCTGTCTTTCTTCCTTCCTTTCTTTCTTTCTTTCTTTCTGTCTTTCTTCCTTTCTTTCTTTCTTTCTTTCTTTCTTCTGTCTGTCTGTCGTTTCGTTTTTTTCTGTTTCTTCCTTACTCTCTTTCTTCATTCCTTCCTCTCTATGTCACTCTCTTTCTGTGTCTGTCTCTGTCTGTCTCTGTCTCTGTTTGTCTGACTCTGTCTCTCTCTGTCTCTGTCTGTCTGTCTGTATGTCTCTCTGACTCTCTCTCTCTCTCGTACTTTCTTTCTTCATCCTTTCCTTTCTTTCTTTTTCTCTTTCTTTCGTTCTTTTCTTTCTTTCGTTCTTTTTTTCTTTCATTCTTTCTTTTTTTCTTTCTTTTTCTGTCCCTTTCTTTCTTTCGTTTTTGACCACCTCACACCCACTCTTTTCACGCTTTATATTCCATCTTCCATCTTCCTTTTTGTTCTTTTTTCTCTAAAATATTTTCTTCTTTATACTCCGATTCTTCCCTCTCGGTTACAACAGTCCTTCCACTGTTTTAAGTGTTCCTATCTAGCCCCTCCTTCCTGACCTGACCTTTTCTCAATCGTCTCAGCCGAAAGACTAGCACCAAGGCCACCACTCGTGATTTAATCAAAGGGAAAACAAGTCACGCTTCTGGTGTGATTTTAACCGTTTCATTTTCAGCTGAGTGTGCTACATGAAGTTAAACCTCCACAGGTTGCCTTGTACATCTCCATACTGTTTACCATTGTCTTCTCTTTTCCTTTTCTTTTTTTTCCCTTCTTCATCATTCTCATTAAGAGTGGATTAGCCTTCTATGTGGTTTGAGCTTCGAACTGATCGCTGAAATATAATGAAAATGTAGATTCGCGTCTCCGCTTTGGAGACCGTTCGACCGGATTTTTCGCCTTGCGTTAACATTGGTACTGACTCCACTCGCCCCCTAGAAATATATGAGACTCTAAACCGAAGTCGCGTGTGCCAATGCTCGCAAAACATCTTGCGCACCCAAGAGGGTTAAAACTCCATCCATTTTTCGTACAAGAGTAGACTGGCTGTAGTTGGAGGCATGGACGACACGTACACACCCAGCATGCAGAAGAATGGGCTTCACCAGCCTCAACTTGCCCACGACACACTGGCTTGGAAAAATCCAATCCTGACGACGAGGAGTCAAGGGAAAAGTCAGATCGTTTCCTCTTCATCGCATGATCATCAGCACCACCCCTTCCTCTCTACTTTTCTGCGAATACAAGGCTGCAGGCCAGGTGGCCAAATGCTAAGGACACAGCACTGAAGTGGCTTTATCGTTAGAGAACTATCCGGTGTTCGACAGCTCTAAACGGAATGGACGGAGAGATGTCTTTGGCAGAGAGGCTGGAACCGTGTTTCCTGTGCTTAACCTACTTTTGCTTCCCTTCATTGTCTTTTGATGAGGCTATCTTCCTTTGCCGGCTTACTTTGATGCGGTTTGTTATTAATCGTGTTTGTTGTTGTTGATGTTGGTGTTTGTGTTGGTGTTGATCTCCTCCTCCTCCTCCTTCTCCTTCTCCTCCTCCTCCTCCTTTCTCCTCCTCCTCCTCCTCCTCCTCTTCTTCTTCTTTCTTCTACTTCTTCTTCTTCTTCTTCTTCTTCTTCTTCTTCTTCTTCTTCTTCTTCTTCTTCTTCTTCTTCTTCTTCTTCTTCTTCTTCTACTTCTTCCTTCCTTCCTTCCTTCCTTCCTTCTTTCCTTGTCAACTTTCGTTTTTCCTTCCATAGGGTGTTCCACCTTGATTCTGTCGTGTGTGAGCTCCTCGTGGCTGCCACTGCATGTTGTGTCTTACTTCTTTACACTATTACCTCCTGTTTCGTGCAGTCCCTTTCTTTATTGCACCCCCCCCCCCCCCAAAACGAAAACAAAACATCAACACAAAACATACCCTTCTCCTCAACCTTCCCTTTGTTCCCTGTTACTGTATCGATATCGCAAACCATAATTATCTTCAATAGTAGTGAATATCATAATGACATGATGATGACAATAACGATGACGACAACGAAGGTTATGATGACAATGATCGATGTCGACGACGAGGATGATGACAGTGACGATGTTGATGACGACGATGGCTATAGTGATGATTCTTTTATGCTTTTGTTGTTGTTGTTGTTTACTTTGCATTTCGTTTTCCGTTTCTTTTCTGCTCTATCCATCCTATCCTCCCCTACCCCCAACCCTTCCTCCACTTCCTCTGTTCTTAAACACCAAACAACTTCCTGTTCTGTTTTCTTTTTCTATCCCAACCTGCCACTTTTATTCTCTCTCTCGGAAATTTTTAGCCCCCCTCCCCCCTCTTCCTTTTCTGTTTCCCCTTTCTTCCTTTTTTCTTCCCCGTTTCCTCCCCTTTTTCCGCGATGCAAAATTTTTCAACGGGAAAGGGAAGGAAAAGGGCAAGGGAGGACAGATGGCGAATAATGCTAATGGGGGATTGAAAAGCGTTGGGAAAAGGGGGGGATAAACGGTAGCCGACTGTGTTAGTCCTTGGGGGATTCGTTGGCATTGTTTGCTTGTCTTCAGTTGGGGGTGTAATGGGGTGTGTTGTTGTGTGTGGGGTTTTGTGTGGGTTTTGTATTTTCGTGTGTTGTTGGTGTGTTTGGTGGTTTTTTTTGGGGTGTGTGTGGGTTTGTGTAAGTGTGTGGTGGGTGTGAAAGGAGGGGTGGGATGGGGGTTGAGAGAGAGCTGTTGAAAGGGGTCTGATGTTTTTTGGGGGGGTTTTATACAATTTTTTGTTTTCGTTCCGCGGCTAGAGCGCGAGGTTTCCCCAATGGGTATTTTGCTTGCACAATATGCATCAAGACCCGAAATTCTGACTTCGGGGGTGATGTCTAGGCATGATCCAGTGTGCTTGCGGTTTAAAAAGTTGTTAACAATTTGTTTGCTTTCCTGGGGGGCGCAATGGCTGCTCTCCAAGAGGCATCGGTTTTAACGGGTTCCTAAGAAAAGATGTGAAATTTTTGTAAAAAAAGGCAGGGTGTGGACATAGGGAGGACCCAAGCGCAAAGGTAATTAACCTCCTCTCCTCTTTTGTTCTCTGTTCGCTCTCTGTATATCTATTTTCTCTCCTCTCTCTCTCTCCTCCTCTCTGTCCTCCTCCCCTCGTCTCCTCCCCTCTCTCTCTTCCCCCTCTCTCCCCCTCTCTCTTTCTTTCCCTCCTCCCCCTCTCTCTCCCCCCCTCTCTGCTCCTTACCTCCCTCCTTCTCTAACACAACACATAATCACACACTCATACACACACATCACCCCCCTCCCCCCCCCACACACATACATACGCACACATTTTGCTTTGTGTTGTTTTGTTTGGAGACAGTGGAAAAGCCAAAGAAGAAAACAGACAGACAGACAGTATTGTCTGTCAACTGTGCAGGCTTGAGCATCAGTCTGCTGTTATTGGTGTTGGCAGTAGCTTCACAGTCAGTGACGAACCACCTTCATTTCCCTTTTTAAAAAAATCACACAAAACATACACAAACAGACACGTACACACACACGAGAGAGAGAGAGAGGAGAGAGAGAGAGAGAAAGAGAGAGAGAGGAGAGGAGAGAGAGAGAAGAGAGAGAGAGAGAGGGAGAGAGAGAAGAGAGAGCACACGAAACACCATACGCTCAAACACACACAGAGGGAGAGAGAGAAGGATGAGAGAGCACAACATACACTTGCACACACACATATACACACACACACACGCGCGCGCACTAGAGAGGGAGGGAGGGAGGGAGGGAGAGAGAGAGAGAGAGAGGGAGAGAGGGAGCGAGTACAACATACTCTCGCACACACACATATACACACACGCGCGCGCACACACAGAGAGGGATAGGGAGAGAGATGAGAAAGAGAGAGCACAAACACACACACATACATACACGCACACACACAAACACAAACATACAGACACCACACACACATCGGACACCACACTAAATATCACTTTAAGTGAACAGACGTAAAATTGAACACACACACACACACACACACACAACACACACACTACACACACACACACACACAACCACGAGACATTCTTACAATACAAGCAGCCAGACTTATTTTGGCACAAATGCATCAGTACAAAGGAAGTGAGGAATTTTCTGGCTGTGTTGCGCAAAAGAGAGGGTGACTTAAAAAAAATTCCTGTCAAAATGTCAGAAAACTCAGCAAAAGTCAGCCCACTCCTGTAATCAGAGAAAACAGAAGGGTGTTATGTTGCTTCTGGTTATTCTCCTCAGAATATATATATATATATATATATAAAGTGCGTACTATAACATATATATATATATATAAAATCTTTGAGTACTTTTTCAGCTAGCTGAAACACGAAGGGAAAAAAAGTGTTGTCATAACCGAAAAAAAAAAGTGTTTGTCCCTTGAAAAGAGCTCAGGTATTTACCAATGGTGAGATTTTGTGAATGCGACCATTTTTGCCCACCATGAAGGTAGCTGCATTCCGACTTCGAGAATAAACATTTATTCAGAGACTGGGTACTTAAAATTTTTTTTTTAGTAAACAATATAGATCAAAATAAAACTAGTTCAGAAGCCAGATATTGCTCCGGGAAATTTTCTTGCTAAAATATTAAGTAAAAAGTAGTGCTTCCAATCATTATGATACATAATTAGCACAACATGACCAGCCTCTTTATTGCACTAGACTATAACTTAATACAAACGCTAATTTCGTCCATAAATGTACAATATTTTATCTTGCGGTTGGCAAAATGTCATTAAATTCTACACATGAATGACTGTATAACAACAAAAATACCCACACCTTCCGATGGGTATTTCTTGCGCCTTAACTCATAAATGATTTTAAATATAAAAAGAACTGCCATTCGTACACAGACATAGACAAACACATAAACACACACAACAAGGCGCATCACACCACAACATAACACACTTCACACATGACTGTTATCCCTTCTTCACCCATGCAGTGTGACTGTCTTGGCTTGCTCGCTATAAACCGCGATCTGTCTGTCTCTCTCTCTCTCTCCCTCCCTGTATCTCTCTGTTTATCTCTGTCTCTCTCTGCCTTTATCTGTCTGTCTGTCTGTCTCTCTCACCCCCCCCCCCCACACACACACACACTCTCTCTCTGTCTCTCTCTTTCTCCCCTTCTCTCTGTCTCTCTTTCTCCCCCTCTCTCTGTCAACTCTGTCTCTGTCTGTCGTGTCTGCCTGTCAGTCAATCTGTCTCTGTCTGTCTGTCTCTCTCTCTTCTCTCTCTTCTCTCTCTCTCTCTCTCTCTCTCTCTCTCTCTCTCTCTCTCTCTCTCTCTCTCTCTCTCTCTCTCTCTCTCTCTCTCCTCAGAAACGATATCAATATAAAGGACACATCGTATGTAGGCTTCTGTTATTAGGCGATAAGCCATGGTATAAAGAATGTGTGAAAGAGAGACAATGACAATCAGTGACAGTGACATTGTCATTGTCTCTCTTTCACACATTCTTTATACTATGAGGTTGTTCTTGGTTGGCTCGTCGCATGATAACAGAAGATCCTACATATGATATGTGTTTTATATTGATATCGTTTCTGCAGATACATGTCTGACTGATGCCAATACTGGCACACACAGAACAGTGCTCCATGTAAGAAACATGCACTGTTCACAAGAGTGCAAAACACCCCCCACGCCCCACCCCCACCACCACCCCACCCCAAAGAAAAAGACCCAAAAGGAAAATAAACTACACACACGTACGTGTGTATGAACGCATACGCGGGCACAGTATTTATTTATTTTTTATTTTATTTCGGGGATAATGGAATAAGCACTCGTGTGCATTTTTACATCCTACCCCCATGTATATGCAAGTTTTGTGAATTTTGTCATCCGTTCCCACCGGCACACAATGGCCTACTCTTCCGAAATGCGGAACAGGTTTTAACGTGTGCTCAAGATGTTCTGCGTACGTTCGCATACGGGACCTCGGTTTATAGTTTCATTCGAAGGACTTTTGGGGAGAGTGTGAGTCGGCACTGATGTGTCTGTGTGTCTCTTGTTTCTCTGTGTCTCTGTCTCTGTCTCTGGCTGTGTCTGTGGCTGTCTGTGACTGTCTATCTGTCTCTGTCTCTCTTTCTCTCACTCGCCCGTTCCTCTCTCACTCCTCTCGTCCCCCTCCTTCTCTACCTCCCTCTCTCTCTCTCTCTCACTGTCTTACAAGCATGCAAACACGCATGTATACATACACAAAATTGTACAAGTACGTCCGTGTTCTCGCTCTCTCTCTCTCACACACACACACACACACACACACACGCACGCACGCACGCACGCACGCACGCACGCACGCACGCACGCACGCACACACACACACACACACACACACACACACACACTTACACACAGAGTGATGAAATAAATGCGAACCAGGCTGCACACTCTTTCAATACTAACGAGCGGTGTTGACATGTCTTTCTGTGGCTTCTGCACTTTTATGATATACAGCTTGGCACCAAACCATCATTTTCACAGGCGACAGACGCTATAGCCGAGTGGTTAAGACCGTTCCACTTCAGTCCCATGGGTCCAGAGCTGGCCTACTCTTCTACGAAAGGTGGATGGGGTTTTAACGTGTGCGCAAGATGTTCTGCGTGTGTTCCCGGAAAGGACCTCGATTTATAGTTTCCTCCGAAAGAAATATCAGGCTAGTTGAGTCAGTCCTTGGGATGAGACTATAAACCGAGGCCCCGTGTGCGAACGCATGCAGAACATCTTGCGCACACGTTAAATCCTGTTCCGCTTTTCGAAAGAGTAGGCCATTGTGTGCCGGTAGGAACAGATGACAAAATTTACAAAACCGCATACACACGGGGACTAGATGTAAAAAAGTACATGAGTGCTTATTCCATTATCCTCGATATAGAAGAATACATAAAAATAAATAAATTTTTTTTTAAAGTATTCAGTCGTGCGTTAGAATCTCGGCGGTGTGTGGTTGTCATAAGGGTAGGGATTTTTTGTAGGATCTCCCAAGTCAACTGAAAGTGCAGGCCTGCCAGTGCCTTAATTTCATTCGTGTATATACACATGCAGAAGATCAAATATGTACAAAAAAGATCCCGTAGTTCATGTCAGCGTTTGGTGGGTTAATGAAACACGAACATACCTAGTATACATCCTCGAACTCGGAATGCCACCACATTCATGATGGGCAAAAACGGTAGCATACGCAAAAATCTCGCCATTGGTGAACCGAGGAACAATATATATATGCAAGTTTCACGTTTCAAAGTTTTGTTTTCTTTGTTGTTGTTGTTTTTTAAACTCTAAGTTAAAATTGATACTGACTCATCTCCCCTGAAAGTTTTTTTCTTCGAAGGAGGCTATAAACCAAGGTCCTGTATTGCGAACACATGCAAAACATTTTGCGCACACGTTAAAACCCCATCCAGCTTTGGTAGAAGAGTAGGCCAGCTATGGCCGGTGTGAATGGGTGACGGGCGAACATACTCAGCATGCATCCTGCTACCTGGAGAGGGATGGGCTCCGCCAGTTTCTGCATGGCCAACACACACA
Organism: Rapana venosa; assembly: GCA_028751875.1. Lineage (NCBI taxonomy): Eukaryota > Metazoa > Mollusca > Gastropoda > Neogastropoda > Muricidae > Rapana > Rapana venosa. The sequence goes on along the minus strand of CM054157.1, from coordinate 24,379,441 downwards.
GTCTGAAAAATTCAATAATAAAGTGTCCTAACAACTCCTCGGGGAGTTAAGGTGGAAGTCAAACCATTATCATCATCGCCGTCGTTGTCGTCGTTGGCATTATCATCATTGTTTTCGTTGTCTCATCAACCTATGGTAATAAACAGCCTCGTGGTTAAAGGGTAGAAACAAGAACCACGTTTAGGCTAAAAAGAAGAACAAATTGTGTATGAGTTTTAAGTGTGAGTGTGTGTGTGTGTGTGTGTGTGTTGTGTGTTGTGTGTGTGGTGTGTGGTGTGTGTTTGTGTGTGAGTGTGAGTGCGCGCGTGTGTGTGTAAGTAAGTGTGCGTGCGTGCGTGCGTGTGTGTGTGTATGTGTGTGCCTGTGCCTGTGTGTGTGAGAGAGAGAGAGAGTCTTCTGGTTCTGTCTGTGTGTTTCGTGTGTGTGTGTGTGTGTGTGTGTGTGCTGCAAGCGTATGTATCTATTGTAAGAGGTTACGTTTGAATTTGCATACTACTTCTACAAAAAAAGCAAGAAAAATAAAAACAAAACTCTCTCTCTCTCTCTCTCTCTCTCTCTCTCTCTCTCTCTCTCTCTCTCTCTCTCTCTCTCTCCCCACCCCGTGTGGATGTGTGTATAAGCACACACGCACACGCACCGCCTTGATCAATGTGTGTGTACCTGCTGTATTCACGTGGTTGGTGCGTGCGTGTATCTGATTGCGTGGGTGCGTGCATGCATGTATATCCGCCCAGGCACCAGCGTGCATGCCAGTCACTTTAATGAACCTGCTCGTTATAGTGTGTTGCCCTTCTAAAAAAAGAGAAGAAGAAGAAAGGTTGAAGAACAAGAAGAAAAATAAAGTATTTTTAAGGCAGACAATTTTTTTTATTTATCGTCGAGCGGCCGTTGGCTCACATTCAAGGTTTTTGAAAAAAATAAGTTAATTTTTTTTTTTAGTATTGTATTTTTGTTCTTTCTTTGTGTTATATTTCGGTCTTCCTGCTCGTTTTCTATTTTATTTTTTGTGATTTTTTTTCTTGTTGCATGTCTTGGCTTTGTCTTACGCTGCTCCATCAGGTGTAGACAAATAAACTTGCCAGCTTTTTCTTCTCCTACCTATCTGCCTACACACGCACACACACACACACACACACACACCACACACACACACACACACACACACACACGCGCGCGCGCGCGCGCGCGCGCACGCACGCACGCACACCCAGAGGCCATAAAGAAAGGTGCGGTAGCCCTCTAATGTTAGCGTTTGCCAATTTTCACTGCCATCAACAAACTCACCCTCTCTCACGCTCTCTCGGCTTGTGGTGTCGCTATGTGGTCTTCTTGTCGCTAACTGGTACAGAAGGTTCAACTATATGAGTCCAGTCCATAGGGAACCGATTTTATTTTTTAACTGCTGAGCATCTTGTGTTTATATCAACCTCAACTCATAAATACAACCTAAAATATTGGCAATAACAAATATAAATTAAATAAAGACAGTTGAGACCGCGGGTGGAAAAAATATGCCCAACATTTATCTGTAAAATCCATCGACTTTGACCCGATTCGCACACTCACAGATATCATGGAAATTTTCAGGTTTGAAATTGTTTTTCTTGCGATTTCAAAGTCGAGAGTAACCCATTTTAAGCGGAAGGCATTCCTTTCTTATACTAGTTACAGTATGAAGTATTTCACACGATGTTTCCAGACCGGGAAGGAGCCGTTCTTATCTTTGTCGATCCTGACCAGTTTAAGATGACAATCACTTAAGGACATCACTCTCGGCGATCGAGAATAGAAACATACTTCCAGAGAGATCATGTAGAAACAAAAAAATGAGGAAAAAAATAGGAAGGGAGAAATGGGGTGTAGGAGGGAAGGGGAGCATGAGTGAGGGTGATTTTTTTTTTTTGGGGGGGGAGGGGAGAGAGAGGAGGAGAGAGAGAGAGAGGAGAGAGAGAGGGAGAGAGAGAATGAATGTATGTGTGTGAGAGAGACAGAAAGAGTGTGTGAGTGGGTGTGTGGGTGGTGAGAAAGCGTGTATAAGAGAGACAGAAAGAATGTGTGTGTTTGTGTGTGTGTGTGTGGTGTGTGTGTGTGTGTATGTCTGTCTGTCTGTCAGTCTGTACGCACTCGCGCATCATGTAGTCTTGGCTCTGTTTATGTAAAAGTTTTTTTGGTTCTAGAAGTAGCACTACTAGATAAGTGAAGAATACTGTCATACGCGTTTTTTGTTGTTGTCTTAACACTATCAGACCATTGCTATTGTCCCCAGCACTGCAGATGACAATCTCTTTCTTATAAAGCATGTGCGGGGCGGAATAGCCTAGTGGATAGATCGGGGTGCTCGTGGCCTGACAGGGCGTGTTCGAGTCTCTGGTGAGGTTTCCGTTCGTGGGAATTTATCCCCTAGACTTAACATCGGTACTAATTCTCCGCTCCTGGGAATTTATCTCTTAGACTTAACATAACATCGGTACTGATTCTCCGTTCGTGGGAAGTTATCCCCTAGACTTAACATAACATCGGTACTGATTCTCTGTTCGTGGGAAGTTATCCCCTAGACTTAACATCGGTACTGATTCTCCGTTCGTGGGAAGTTATCTCTTAGACTTAACATAACATCGGTACTGATTCTCCGTTCGTGGGAGTTTATCCCTTAGACTTAACATAACATCGGTACTGATTCTCCGTTCGTGGGAGTTTATCCCTTAGACTTAACATAACATTGGTACTGATTCTCCGTTCGTGGGAGTTTATCCCTTAGACTTAACATAACATCGGTACTGATTCTCCGTTCGTGGGAGTTTATCCCTTAGACTTAACATAACATCGGTACTGATTCTCCGTTCGTGGGAGTTTATCCCTTAGACTTAACATAACATCGGTACTGATTCTCCGTTCGTGGGAGTTTATCCCTTAGACTTAACATAACATCGGTACTGATTCTCCGTTCGTGGGAGTTTATCCCTTTAGACTTAACATAACATCGGTACTGATTCTCCGTTCGTGGGAGTTTATCCCTTAGACTTAACATAACATCGGTACTGATTCTCCGTTCGTGGGAGTTTATCCCTTAGACTTAACATAACATCGGTACTGATTCTCCGTTCGTGGGAGTTTATCCCTTAGACTTAACATAACATCGGTACTGATTCTCCGTTCGTGGGAGTTTATCCCTTAGACTTAACATAACATCGGTACTGATTCTCCGTTCGTGGGAATTTATCCCTTAGACTTAACATCGGTACTGATTCTCAGTTCGTGGGAATTTGTCCCCTATACTTAACATTGGTACTGATTCTCCGTTCGTGGGAGTTTATCTCTTAGACTTAACATAACATCGGTACTGATTCTCCGTTCGTGGGAAGTTATCTCTTAGACTTAACTTAACATCGGTACTGATTCTCCGTTCGTGGGAAGTTATCCCCTAGACTTAACATAACATCGGTACTGATTCTCCGTTCGTGGGAAGTTATCCCCTAGACTTAACATCGGTACTGATTCTCCGTTCGTGGGAATTTATCCCCTAGACATACCATTGGTACTGATTCTCTGTTCGTGGGAATTTATCCCCTAGACATACCATTGGTACTGATTCTCTGTTCGTGGGAATTTGTCCCCTAGACATAACATTGGTACTGATTCTCTGTTCGTGGGAATTTGTCCCCTAGACATAACATTGGTACTGATTCTCTGTTCGTGGGAATTTGTCCCCTAGACTTAACATCGGTACTGATTCTCAGTTCGTGGGAATTTGTCCCCTACACTTAACATCGGTACTGATTCCACTGTCCCGGGAACTTTTTTCAGACGAGACTGTTGAAGTGTGATCCCGTAGGACAACAATACATGCAGAGCATCTTGCGCACACGTTACGTCCCCCATCCGCTTTTTCTTTAAAACAGAAAAGTAGGCCGGTTATGGCTGAAGGTATGGATGGCACGAACATACCCAGCATGCACCCTGCTACCTGGGAAGGGGAGGGCTCCGCCAGGTTTGACTTACCACGACACATTGCCTGAAAAGTTCATTGCAGTGCCCCAAAGATTCTTCAAGATGTACAGGGAGAGGTCAAGTCAAATAATGAGTTTGAAGCAAACGCGTTTCCTGGTTCCCCAATTCGGTTTAGGAAATGAGAAAAAGCAAAACCAGACAACAAAAGAAAACAAAACAATCAAACAAAACATTCCGTTCATAAATACTACAGTGTACATGTTTGTCAGTCATGTATTTTGATTTTAAATTTAGCAAAGGGACTTTCTCTTTGTTATTGGGGGGGGGGGGGGGGGGGGGGATGCCGCCTTTTGGGAGGTGGGGGGTGGGGGAGTCGGGGTTGAGAAGAAGGCGAAAATTTGTTTTCCCATGGTTTCCTTTCAAACCCTTTGTTTTCTTTACCTCTGAATCTCTGTAACTCTACCTCTGTCTTGCTCTTTCTTTCTCTCTTTGTTTCTGTCTTTTTGCATATTTCCGTGTGTCTGTGTCTGTCGTTCTCTCTGTGTGTCTCTGTATCTGTCTGTCTCTCTGTCTTTCTCTCTGTCTGTCTGTCCATCTCTCTCTCTCTCTCTCTCTCTCTCTCTCTCTCGCTCTCTCTCTCTCTCTCTCTCTCTCTCTCTCTCTCTCTCTCTCTCTCTCTCTCTCTCTCTCTCTCTCTCTCTCTCTCTCTCTCTCTCTCTCTCTCTCTTCTCTCTCTCTCCATCACGGGATAGCCCGATGGTCAGAGTGATGTATTCGTGATCTGCTGACCCGGGTTCGATTTTCGTTCAATAGGATTTTTCCTCTGGAGTTAACATCAGTGCCAACTCCACTCCCCCCAAAAGTCCTTCTGATGAGACAAAAAGCCGAGGTCCCATGTGCGAACGCACGCAGGACATCTTGCGCACACGTTAAAACCTGTTCCGCTTTTCGGAAGAGTAGGCCATTTTGTACCGGTGGGAACGGATGACAAAATTTACAAAAGTGCATACACACGGGGACTGGATAAAAAAAAAAAAGCACATGGGTGCTTATTCTATTATCTTCGATATAAAAGAATAAAAATTTTTTTTTTAAACCAGTCATTTGTTTCACCAACCTTTTCTTCCTGCTTAGTATCCACACTAGTTTGTCTAATTGCCACATTTGTTCATTTGTTCATCCACTCATTTACTTATTTATTTATTCATTTATTTATTTATCTAATTATTTATTCATCTACGTCTCTATGTATGCATTTGTTCATTCGCTTATTTATTTGTTCATTTTTATTCACCTATACATCTTATTCTCTCGCTTTCCCCAGCCAAGTTAAGCAGCGTCGAGCGTGGTTACCAGTTGGATGGGTGACCATTTACGCGCCTTGGCTTCAGTACAGTTCCCCCAGTTCACCCAGCTGTAAATGGGTACCTGCCCTCTTTAGGGTCAGGGAAGGTAAAGCAGCGAGGGAGAGGAGATGGGCGCCGCCCTCAATATGCTGGCCCTAGAGAAGTGAGGTCTCTGACGCCTCGCTCCCCTACAACCTTATAGGTTATGGGACTCCTTTACCTTTTTACCTTTACATCTGATTTATTTTTATTTTAGCTATTTATCTCTCTCTATCTATTCATTTATTTAATTATATGTTTATGTTCCTATGTATTTATTCATATTTTTCTCATTCATCTATCGATTTATGTTCTTGTTTATCTATGTATATCTTTTTCTACATTTTCATCTTATTTTTCTTTTTTACTTCATCCGACAACTGTACAGCCGATAAATGACCGACACTGCTATGATATCCTCTTGATGCTGTGTTTCAGAGAGGGGCCTCTCAGTTGGCAGCAGAAGACAGCAGGTCAACGTCATCAACCACAGCCTCCCCCACCACCACCACCGTCGCCATGTCTTCCTACGAGAACATAGACGATGAGGAGGAGCTTCACAAAATGGTCAGTGCTGCTGCTGTGGTTGTAGAAACAGGACGTCTCTGTTCGTGCTTAAGTGTGTAGGTGGAGAGGTAGATGTGTGTGTGTGTGTGTGAGGGGGGGGGGGGGTGTTAGATGCGTGGGTGAGTGGATATATTTATTTATTTAGTTTATTTATTTATTTATTCTTTTATATCGAGGATAATGGAATAAGCACTTATGTGCTTTTTACATCCAGCCCCCGTGCGTTTGCGGGTTTTGTAAATTCTGTTATCTGTAATTGTAGTGTGTGTGTTTAAATGTGTGTGAAAATTTACGACTGAAAACAAAACCATGCAACAGAGAAAGATAAGTAAGACAAATAAATTGATATCAAAGAAAAGAAAAAAATAACAATGTTATACATGCAGTACATGTCTGTGGTACGCCTTTTGTGGTTGTTTGCGATCTTAGAAAAACGATTTTAGATTTTTTTTGGTACAAATAAGAGCAGAAGTGTAGCGGTTTTGTTTGGGCTTTTTATGTAGTGGTCTTGGTTTTAAAAAAACCCCACCCTTTAGACAGTAAACCCTACGTACATAAATTACAGCATTTGAAGGGGGGGGGGGGGGGGGGGGGGCAGATGGTGAGGCTTATGCGAAATTCAGCTTGTTTATACACATCATGTTATTCATCATTATTTATTCAAAGAATGATGGAATAAGCATTCATGTGATTTTACATCTAGTCCCCGAATGCAGTTTTGTAAATTTCGTCATTCGTTCTCACCGGCACAAATAACCTACTCCTCCGAAAGCTTGCTCAATACCTTACTCAAAATGCCCAAGTTTATAGGATCTTGTTTGACTTTTCTAAGGCGTTTAAAAAGGTTCCCCATGTGGAAAAAAACCACAACAAAAATACAACTGGATTGCTATAGTGTTTGGTACTGTCCGTTCAGATCAATAGCATCAGGTGTTAGTCACTTCCTACTGCAGGAGGTTTTGGAAGGCAATCTAACATCCACTGTCGAAGTGAGATCAGGAGTCTCACAAGGCACTGCCATTGACCCACTTCTGTAACTCACATTTTATCAACGATTTCGCAGACATTAACTTCAGTTCAATCAGTCTAGCTGCAGATGACTTTTTCTTTTTAAAGAAAATAAGAAGTTCTTTCACCTTAAATGCAGATGAAATTTTTTTTCTTAAAGAAAGTACCATCAGACAATAACAATCTGCTTCTAGAATCAACGTCTGATTTTTCTGGAATATTCTGGATTAACATGACAGATGAATTTCAGTACCAGCAAATTTACAGTCATCAGAATTGCCCCCCCCCCCCCCCCCCCATAAGAAAGAGATCCACTTTGTTTACAACCAGAACTGCATACTGTATGAACAGAGATATTAGGAACACTATCCAGCAAATAGTAATCATCAGCAAAGCTGTCTTGGACAAATAACACTAAGGCCACAGTGAATAAATAAAGCAAACGAAGATATGGGCTTCCTCTGAGTCTGGCATTATATGGACGAGCGAACGAATGAACGAGCGGACGAACAAATGAACGAACGAACAAATAAATAAACAAACCAGGACTGCACCACGAGTGTGAAGACTGTAGAATACAAAATCCTTGTTAAACATGTCCTCAAGTGTTCTTCATCAGTGGCCAGTGGAAATCTCTGTGTTGGGATTGCATGCTCTCTATCTCGAAACGGAATGTCATAAATTATCATTTTGTTGCTGTTGTTACAGATGAACGCTACCGAGAGCTTCGACGAGAGGAAGAAGATACGGACCCGGTTACGGGAACTTCGAGACAAACAGCGAGGTAAGAACAACTTGGACACACAGGCTGTCTCTTTCTGTTCTCTTTGTCTCTCCCTCTGTCTCTTTTTTCTGTTACACTGTCTCTGTCTATATGTCTGTCGCTCTCTCTGTCTCAGTCTATGTCTCTCTCTGTCGCTGTCTGTCTGTCTGTCTCTGTCTGTCCGTCTGTCTATCTGTCTGTCTGTCTGTCTGTCTGTCTGTCTGTCTGTCTCTCTCTCTCTCTCTCTCTCGTAAAAGTTCTGAATTCTTATTTCAGTTTTGTTATTTCATGATATTTTCACTAGCACACACACACACACACACACACACACACACACACACACACACACACACACACACACACACACACACACACCACACACACACACACCACACAACCACACACACACATATATATATATATATATATATATATATTATATATATATATATATATATATATATATATATATACATATATACATACATATATACATATATATACATACATACATATATATGTATATAAAGATATATGTATGTATGTATACATATATGTATAATTATATAATCTAGTTCATATACATATAATCCATTAAATTTGTTTTCTTGTCTGAATGCCATTCTTTTTCTCTGTTTTCTCACATTTATTTTTCGTTCACATTTTTATCTCATAAAAGCTTTTCATATGCTATGTCAAAAGATACATACAGAACAAAGTGTCAGATTTTCTGTGGACGATTATCATTACTGTCATGCATATAAACTTACAGACATATTGTTTATATTATTATATTTTTGTTCCAATTTTGCGCCATTTCCTTAGATTTAGAGATTTCTTGATGTTTCTGTACCTGTATCTTCTCCTCCCCCCCCCCCCCCCCCCCCCCCAACTTGTAGTCATATATTTAGACTAACCACTAGAATATCTTAACTCTGTCGTTAACCCCTTTTCTTCTCTGTTGTTAATCACCTTTCTTTCATTGATTATATAAACAATTGCAATGTCTTAATGTACCTCTTGCACTCTACCATCACCACCACTACCACCACCTTCACCATACCCACAACCACCCCGTCTACCACCACCACCACCACCACCACCTCTACCTTCGTCATTTCCACCGTGTCCACCAACCCCCCCACCCTTCTTCACTACCCCCCTCCCACCCCCTCTCGCCACGGGATAACCCCTCCCCCCCCCATCCCACCCCCAAACTCCCTTCCACCCGGACCCTTCACCAGTGGAAATGGAACAACGCCGCTTGCAGAGAGAGAAGGAAACGGAACAGCTGGTCCGGAAGAAGTTCGAGATGGCGGAAGAGGAGAAGAAGCGCAAGATGGCGGCCTACAGCGCGCAGAAGCCGGTGTGTGAGCGGGACACGGAGTACGGGGCGGCCTCCCAGAAGCTGATCACGGACAAGCACAAGCTGGCCGACCAGGACAAGCAGAAGAAGCTGGACTCCTACAAGAGCATCGCGGAGAAGGAGCACAAGGCCAGCGAGGCCAGGCCCAGACCCACCGTCAGCAAGACGCCAGGTGAACCTCAGCTAGTTCTTCGTGCTTCCTCCCTCCCTACCTGCCTGCCTGCCTACCTGCATACCTGTCTACCCTGCACGTTCGATACCAAGTCCCTCTCCTTGATATGCTGCCTTCCCTTCCCTTCCCAACCTCCGCTGTGCCGTGTTACTGTTGTTTAAACCATATTTCCACTCGAGTTCCAGCCATATCTGGATATGCTGCCTTCCCTTCCCTACCATTCCCTCCCCAACCTCCCCTGTGCCGTGTTACTGTTGTTTAAACCATCTTTCCACTAGAGTTCCATCCATACCTGGATATGCCGCCTTCCCTCCTCTCCTTTTCTTTGTGTTGTCGTTGTCTGTGTGAAGATAGTGACGTGAGGGTCTGTGTGTTGCCAGGATTGTTGTTGTGAGGGTCAGGCTGGTCTTCTTCCAGTTTGCAGAAAAACTGGGCTCAGAATTATAGTAGTACCTCGTCAGGGTTGTCAGGTGTGTTTTTTGTGTTGGTGACGTGATGCCATAATGATTTGCGCTTGGAATTGATGACGCGCAGGACGTATTTTGGACTAGCCTTGTTTTCTTTTGACATCTTCAGTAAACTCGCTTGCTAGCAGACCTCATCAGGTGAACCTGTGTCATTGTGACTGAGACTGGGTAACATGGCTTTGAATAGGTCATCTGAGGTAAATGCAGGACCGATTCCAGCTGTCCTGAAAGGCCCTTTGACGTAACTAATTACGCAAGCTTACGTCAAAACATGTGATGTAATGTACTAGCACTTATTTCTTACTGTTGATGCTGTGAAACAGTTTAGACCTTAGAACATCTTTAAGCAGAGTGGCATTTGCCAAACACGATGTGTTTGTTAGCAGGAATTTTAAAGGTCACCAGAACAAACTCCAACCATTGTCTTGGATCCTTTGTAAGAGCAAACCTTAAAAAGAACCAGTGTGAATTTTTTTTTAGGGATTTTTCCTTGTTGTCCACTGGTATCATTATTTCTGGGTAGCCAAGAAGGATCGCCACACCTGTTGTGGACCAGCCTGTGTAAGGTACCTGAGAGTTGCTTCAGATCCTCCACCTCTCCTTTTACTGTTTGACAACCAATGTTGGCTTTCTCTCCCTTACGTCTGTCATCTGGTGTTCAGCAATAGGCAGTCCTTGTGTCGTTTTGTCCTCTGAGGCTGATGGCTCAATACATCTTGTTCACCATCTTCCCATGGCGGGAAAAGTATTGTTTGTTGGAAATGCTGTTGGAAAAAAAAGGTTTTAGAAGGTTCTTCAGAGGTCTCGTGTTTTTTGAAAATGGCGTTGGGCTAGATGTCTTGCAGTTTTTGTTTTCTTTAAAGGTTGCTTAGGGTAAGAAAAAGGTATAAAAATAAAGTATACAGGGTTTCCTTTTTCATTCTTCAGCTTCATGAGCATATAGACGAAAAGCTGCTCAGGGTTTTTTCTGATTGCTTTTCTGTCCAGAAACATTCGGTGAGATTGGCTGTTATTATTAATGTTGTGTTTGGTTTGGTGTACTTTGCCCAGTGATTGTTATTTGTTTTGGCAAGTTCAAGGCAATATGACAATAAATATTTATTATGCTTGCGCTGCTTATAGTCTTTATGATTAGGGCGTCGGTGTTGGTGTCTTGTGCTCTCGGTTACAATGGTGATCTTAACTGCAATAATCCTGGTGATACACACATGTAAATAACCTGACAGATTGTAGAAGGTGTATGTTTTATCTAATACATTGTGATGTGTGTTTGATTCGACCCGATGTTGTAGATGTTTGATCTGGTACATTGTATGTTTGATCTAATCTTTTGTAGTGTGTCATTTGACACAATGTGGCATATGTTTGATGTGGCACATAGTAGATTGTGTATCTTTGATGATGTACAGAGTGACAGTTTGACGTGATAATGTGTGGATAGTGTATATCTGATCTGATACACTGCACATTGTGTATGATGTATGTTTGACATGTAAGCATGTGGTAGTAATAGTGATTTCATACTCTTTGCAGATCCATACAGTATTGATTTCGATTCTGTGTTGACTGTATAAAGGGTATTGGAATGACAGTAGTGCTTTAATAATAATAATAATAATAATAATAATAATAATAATAATAATAATAATGTATGGAATGTATATAGTGCTGAATCTTGCAAAGGAACAAATCAAAGCACTTACATTCGAATCATTTACACTTATGCAATCATTCATGAATAAAATAAAAAGATATCAATATACACACACACACACACACACGCGCACGCACGCACGCACGCACGCGCGCGCGCGCGCGCGCGCGCGCACAGCATGCATATGCACGGTGATGGAGATTGCATAAGTGGCACATATTCTGTGTTGTAATGATGGTGATGATATTGATCTTATTGTAAGGTTGCTTCTTCCAGATATGTCTGCAAAACCAAATTGATGTTGTGGTATTTGTAGCACAAATGATCTTTTGATAGTGATGTCATAGTACTAATTTAAAACGAACTTTGATCTCGCATTTTAACGCTTTTGGTGCGTGCAATTATAACCATCATGTTAGCACAGTCATGTTCTCATTGTAACAACCCCCCCCCACCCCCCCTCAGTTTTACTCAGCAGAGTTTTTGTTGAAGTTGTTGTTTATTTGTTTGTTGTGTTGTTATGTGGTCTGTTTGCTTGTTTGAGCTGAAGAATTTGTGGGCCCATATCATTCTTTACGTACACTTCTTCGTAAATCTGTTTAATTTTTTCACCCTCATTTATCAGCAAAATGACTCTCCTTTCTCTTGATTCATCAAAAAAGATGTCCATGTGTTAGTTGGCTTTTGGGGGTATGAAACCAGTAATACTCCTTTCCAGTTGGCTTTTTCCTTCACCTTATCTTTCATTGCGGTCAGTGGATCGGTCAGTTGTCACTTAGTCGATTACCCCGTCAGTCAGTGATCATTTTCTTGATTCAAGTTCGTTCTCTCTGTCATTCTTCATTATTCATTCATTCATTCATTCATTCATTCATTCATTCATTCATTCATTCATTCATCACGACTAAAATATTGTCACACCCCTTCTCACGGGCTTAACTAACACTACGCTTTGTGCTGGCAGTAGTTTTGTAAAGCAGTAGCAGCAACAACAATAACAACAGTAGAATTAAAGTATTACTGCCAATATTGTAGACATGACCCCAACCAAAACCAGGGACATGACCTCGACCTTAACCACAGATTGCACGATTAAACGCTTGAAGACAACCAGAAACCAAAAGCACCATACCACTAGAAGATGACTGTTTACATAAACGATAAATGAAAGGAAACTATGAAATCAAAACTCTGGGTTGAATGATGACACAAAAAGAAGAAAAGCTGTGTTACCATGTTGAAGCCAATGTGATTCACTGGCAACATACTGTGACACACGAAAAAAAAAATTGGTAGCGTAATGTGAAACTGTGTGACACACAATAAGTAGAAAAGCAGCCGTTAACGTTAAAAAGATCGATCGGAGAAAAAGTTTAACTTATTAGTTAAAGGTTGTTATGTGAGCCGGAGAGGGATGGGCTTAGCCAGGTTTAAGTCGTCCCCAACACACTGCCTGAGACATAAAGAGCTGGTTGATGGTGGTGGTTCATTGATGCAGTCCCTAAATCGGATAATCCCGCTGGGACTTTGATATAATCAAAGAAGAAGACCGCGTGAAACATTCAGTAACATCCCATTCTTGAAGTAAGAATACGGCTACCTAAATGGATGCGGAAAAAAAAAACGGTCGCATACACACAAATCTCACCACAATGGTGAACCTCAGAGCTCTAGCCGAGGGACGAAATACAAATTCTGTAGCGTCCCAATGACTTTTCAAGCAGTTTGGAAAGAAAATTTGTCACGTGATTAAGGCTAAGATTGTGTCCCTGGTATTATAATTATATAGTGTAGTGTCATTTGCATCGTAGCAGTAGTCAGTATTGTATGTGCAAGTGCAGACTGTTCGAAGTTGGATTGTTCTGTGCGTTTGAAAAAGCGTAGTCAACACAAACTATTAATGCATGCTTGTCTCCTCTCCTCTCCTGCCAACTCCGCATGTGTGCTGTGCTGACACCCCTACCCCCTGCAGACAGCGGCAAAGCCGACAGCGTCAAGCAGACGACAGGTTTTGGCGGTGTGCAGTATGGCAAAGGTAGAGCCGCAGGTAAGTCTGTCTGTTTGTCTGTCTGTATGGCAGGTGTGTATGTTTGTACACCAGGTAAGTTTACCTGTGTGGCCGGTAAACCTTATATGTGGCTGGTAAACCTGAATGTATGGTCCAAACTAAAGGTGAATCTGTCTGTCTGGAAAGTAAAGCCTTTGTATGGCAATTAATTCTTCTCTTTTCTCTCTAATGTTAATATACTACAAGTCTAAAGTACTTTAATATTTTTCAAAGTGTTTTTTTTGTTTAGAATGATGAATTTTTAATTAATTTTTTATATATAGTAAATATGAGTAAAGAGATGCTTCTTATCAATATAAATGATATAAGTGGTGGATAATACTTTAAAACAGGCAAAAAACCCCACATGTGCGCGCGCGTGTGTGTATGCATGTGTGTGAAACAACTCGACAGGTTTACTTAATGTGTGAAATCTCTGATTGAAGACTGCGCGATGGTAAGGTTGAAAATGAACTACTAACACATAAAACTCTGGTTTGATTGTATATTGTTTGTGTGTCCGGAGCATATGCATGCATTGATAGATCTATTGCAGCTTCAACAAAGTTCTAACACAACTCTAAACATTGTTAAAAATGAGGAAGGGTGGGGGGGGGGGGGGATTGAAACAAACAAAAAACTCCCAAACATTCTTTACTTTCATCCGTGATTGCTTCTCTTGTTTAAATCCTTTCATCGTCACCACCACTATCACCACCCGAAGAAAGAGCGTTTTCCATTCCGAAATTTGTAGAAGCAATTTTAACCAAAGACAGTTATAATGAAACATGATGACAAGTAAATATGTTTAAAAACTAAAAATGTTCTGTGATGTGATATACAAATAGATCACAGTCTAAAAAATAATACATAATTATATGCTATAAGATGTTTTATGATACAGGCTACCCCCCCAAAATACCAGCGTCCCTTGTACATGAATATTTACTACAGTAACAGGCAAAAAAGTATCAAAATATCATGCACAGATATATGAATAATTCAAAACGTTCGTGGCTACATATTACCTTAAAACTTTTACACACTGAAAAATTATATTTTGCTAACAAAACAATGTTAATCATACAACCACATTTTTGGGTAGAACTCCTTGATGCTACAAAAACTGGCCTTCAACAAATTTCAAGATACATTCTTAATTGATTGAAGCATGTAAGTAAGCAAGCAAGGAATTTAGGAGTAAGCGAAAGCTCCCTTGGGTATGCCCCTAAATAAAACAGCCAAGATCTACTGCCAAAACACAAAGATAATCTACAACACATGTGGTTGTGATTCACCCCCTAAAAGCTTACAAAATCAGTTTTATACATAAACCTTTCCTTACAGTGAAAGACCCAACAATCGACAGAGTCGTTTTATCTGTGAGCCGTTTCTTACGTTGAGAGACCTAACAGTCGTTTTGGTCAGTGTGTAAACAATATGTAATCTTGGTTTACCACTCGCCAACTGGCTGTTTGTTATACACCCCATCCAAGATTTTCACAGACAACTGGGAACTTTTAGGACCCAAGGATTTGATATCATTGGATCTATGGGATAACTTTCCTGTCGACTATACATCTAGCGACCTTGGTTTATTCTCGACAGCTTCTCAGATGTTCTGATAGCCCTGATTCTCGTTCAAGAGGATTTTTCCCCTGGAGTTAACATCAGTGCCGACTCCACTCTCCCCAAAAGTCCTTCGGATGAGACTATAAACCGAGGTCCCGTGTGTAAACGCACGCAGAACATCTTGCGGTCACGTTAAAACCCGATCCGCTTTTTGGAAAAGTAGGCCATTGTGTGCCGGTGGGAACGGATGACAAAATTTACAAAACTGCATACACACGTGGCTGGACGAAAAAAAGCACATGAATGTTTATTCCATTATCCTCGAAATATTAATATAATAATAATAATAATAATAATAATAATAATAAGAAGAAGAAGAAGAAGAAGAAGAAGAAGAAGAAGAAAAAGAAAACAATGATTCATCATAAGGTTTATTTGTAAGAAGCTGTAGATTTTTCATGTATTCCATAATATGTAATATAGAATGACTGCCTCACCGACATGTGTCAGCAGGCCAACAAAAGAATTACTTGGTAACCTTAAAAAACAACCTTTCTTGGTAGGCTGCCAAAAGATTAGAACATTGTTTGTTGCGATTAAAGTATCTAATCTTGATGTCAGAAAGCTTGCAGTTATTTTGTAAACCATGAACTGGATGATTCAGTGCATGACGTGTTGTGTTGTCAGAAAAGATTTAGATACCGTTCTGTCCCCTTAGCCCAAAGTTTAGCTAATATTTTTTTTTACAAGTTTATCTGAAAATGTCTATAAACTCAATCAGGTTCCCTTGTGATGGCATTTTGTTAGTTTGTTAGTTCGTTCGTTTGTTAGTTCGTTCGTTTGTTTGTTTCTATCTTTCTTTCTTTTTTCTTTCTTTCTTTCTTTCTTTCTTTCTTTCTTTCAGGTTATCAATAACATGCAATGATGCTGTTATGAGGCCTTCATTTTTTGTGGCAGCCTGACAGTATCACACTCCTTGAGAGGTCCTCTGCTAAGCAGACAGCACTCACGTTTCGTCATTTACTGACATTAACCCCGACTTTTATCTCAGAATCTTGTAGTGTCTCGTTAGGCTCACAGGGCTTTCTGCATCCCATCCATTATTGTGAATGTGTTGGCACCATATCTCTGGTGTCATGTCTGAACATTGCCACTACTACATTTTGCATCCTAGGCTATTTTCAAATTTCATCCTTAAGTTAATGCACCCCAAGCTTGCAATATTTTTTTAAAGTAGGCAGTTGCCTTTCTTGTTAGCACTATATAAACTTTTAAAATAATTATTAACCTTCAGTCACTCTCAGCACACAGTAAATCTTTCCAAAAACTGGTCATTGTCTTCAAGTCAAAGGATAATGTAGCGTACTAAAAGCCCTCGTCAGACGTTAACAATAGCTTGTGAACAGTGCATGGCATGTATTTCTTTAAAATGATTTATGTGGTATATAGTCATGATCTCCCTGTATCAAATCTTCTCTAGAATACACATTTGTAAGCTGTCATTGACTCACCACTAAATCTTTTTAAGCGAAACTCCAAACTAAACTGTAAAAATTTCTTACAAAACCACAGGTTTCCCAACCGTATTTAATCAGTGAGAATACATAAAACTTCATCATTTTCCCCCTCTCTATTAACAGTATTATATCTTTCCTTTTGGAAAACCATACTGTACCTTCTCTAGACCAGGATCATTACCTTAAATCACCATTTTTGCACACCAGTTTTTCCCCTAAGGAATTCCTTACTCATAGATCACAGCCAGTATGCCTAAAGTCATATAACATCATGACCTTACCACCAGCTATTCCCTAACCAGATAATAAACATAGATTAATGTCACCAAACCACTAGCAGGTCTGTAAATCATCCATTAACCTAAATCTCATGCCAACAGGGCCCAGGACACAGCCTGGAGTAGCATTATAGAGGAGGAAAGTGGCCATGATAACACCATGTAACCGGAGAGGGATAAAGGTAGCTGTCAGCCATAGATTGTGAAGCTATCAAGGTCACACCATTAGCTCTCTGACAAACGCGACAGGCCTTGAGCACGTGCAACACGTGAAGCTGAAACAGGCCAGAAAGAAAAAGAAAAGAAAACAAAGAAAGCCGCCAACAGTCCTTATCAGAGAGACAGGATAAACTTGGCGGTTGTTGCACGTTCACACTGTGGATTCTCCATCTTGTTTGGCAACGGTGCCAAGAACAGTGGAAGGAATGAATTTTAGAACAGACAAAGGAGAAAGGGAGAATGCTGCTAAGTGGCAGGACATGATGATATTATTGTAAGCATTTGTGTTGTACTGGGTTAAAACAGACCATATTCCAGATTTTAAAATATTGTCTTTATATCATAATCAACATAATTATTACTAGAATCTTACTTTTATCTAAAACAACAGCCACAATTCTTTTAAAGCACATGCCACACCTTTGCCTTAGACTGCATGATCCTGCATCAGACACTATCAACAACAGACTATCTTAAATTCTGGAAATTCAAAACTAAACTTAAACCTGTTTCTCATTTCATTTTTGTAAAGGAATAAACATCTTCCACTTGATCAAGCTCTGAGTTTTAGGAAACTACTTTTAGGTGGCAGTTTATCCTGTAAAATAATGGGCTGTGTTTAATTTGGCATATTCACATCATAAACAGCGGATGGTTTCTTTTTAACATGGCAATAGTTCTTTTTCAATCTGCTACTCAGTAGATTCAGTATTTATAAGTTGGCTGCCTTTCTTTATGCTCAATCAATAAAAACAAACATGCCACAGATTGTTTTTTAAAGCAGCCTCAGTTATTTACTGCAGACAAGACCTAGTCACAACTCATTTGACTGTCATGTAGGGAAGGAAAGTGGCTGGAATAATGACATAACTGGAGACATTTAGGCACACGAAGGTGTCAGCTATGAACTGAAGCTATCAAGATGGAGAAAGCTCATCAATGTCAAACCTCCCCTGGGAGAAACATGACAAAACAGGAAGAAGAAGAAGGAGGAGGTCAGACCATTAGCTAGCTCTCTACCAATTCTACAGGCCTTGAGAATGTGCATAATGGGAATCTGAAACAGAACAAAGAAAAGAAAGACAAGAAATAAAGAAAAGAAAAAAAGCCACCAGAAGTCCTTATCAGAGAGACAGGATAAACTTGGTGGTTGTTGCACATTCACACCGCGGATTTGCTATCACCCTTTGGCAGGCCTGCCAAGTGGAAAGAAAGAATCTAAAAATAAAAGAAGGGGGAAGGAGAATGCTCCCAAGCGGTAGGCAGTTTGGAAAGAATGGTCTCAAAGCGGCAAGCCATTATGATAAGCATTTGTGCAGAATCTCAACGAAAGATATACCATCCAGATATTTTTTGTCCATTTCTTTTTAAGAGATGAGCTTTGATACAGTATATCCATAAAAATGTATCATAGTTCAGATATCTTTTTAGGGATGCAGTTTAAAAGCATAGTCAGCACGCCACCTTAATATTACGTAGGCAACAGCCTCAATTTCTTTATAGTATCTGTCACACCTGTACCTTAAGTCTGCATGTTTTTAGATCATACATTGACCTTAAATTTCTAACAACAGTATATCTCAAGTTATTAAAATTCAAGGTAAAACTTGAACCGTTTGTCATTTTATTTCATGAAAACAAAATCTACTTGATCAGGCTATCATAATGCTTTCAGGAAACTACTTTTTGCTGGTGGTTTACCCTCTAAAAAAGAAGACATTTTGTACAATTTGATATCTTCATTTGTTTTCTTTTCCATGTGGCAATAGTTCTTTTTAATTCTTCCACACACTTTTTATGTGTTCTTTGCCTTTTTGCGCAAAATCAAATGAAAGGAGCATGCCGCATACTGTTTTGTAAAGCAGCCTCAACTATTTGTGACAAACAAGCCTTAGTCATAGCTCAATTGACCGTTATTCAGAGAGAGAAAGCAGCCGAAGTAATGAGATGACAGGAGATAATAAGGTACAGGAAAATATCAATTACAGACCGAAGCTATTAAGGTCAGACCATTAGCTCCCTGGCAGCTCTATAGGCCTTGAGCACGTGCAGCACGTGAAGCTGAAATGGAACCCCCCTTCCCAAATAAAAAAAAACTAAAAGAAAGCCACCAACAGTCCTGATCGGAGAGACAGGATAAAGTTGGCGGTTGTTGCACGTTCACACTGTGGATTCACTATCACACTCTGGCAACAGTGCCAAGAAAAGTGGAAGGAAGTGATTAAAAGATAAAAGATAGAACGCTTCCAAGAGACAGGAAGCTTGACAAAAAAATCTTCACGCAGACAGAAAAAAAAAATCACACAACAAAACAGCCAGAACCTCACAATGTTAACACATTGTGATAAGAAAAAACCGATACAGTTCAGTACCATAATTCAGTTTAATGAAATTGAACATTATCCAGCTCACTAGAGTTCTCTAAATCACAAGCAAAATAGAACCACCACTATCAAAAGTGTATGTTTTCAAAGCATCCACTAAACTATAGTATCCACCATCCTACGTCATGTGGTTTTTGTTGTCAAAAAGTCACAGATCAGTTCTAAATCATACTACGTAAAGTTTTCCATAGAAATAGATATAAAATTGCCACCATACAGTACACGTTTGTACAGTATCACTGCCTTCCATACATACCAGATGCGTTTTCACAAGTTTACTGTCTTCACCACACTAGCTCAAAGTAAATCAACATGCCACAGATTGTTCAGTGAAGCTGCCTCATTTCGCTCCCTGCAGGTCTCAGTTTTTAAAAAAAAGAAGTAAACCTCCCCCATCCCGATAATAGCATTATAAAGAGGACGGCAACCAAATACTGACATCTAACAGGAGGGTAAAAGTGTCAGCCATAGATCCTTGTTCAGCGGTTTCTCAGCAATGCACGCTGGGGGCTGACCCACAATATGGGCTTTTCCTCACTCATCGCACATAGCAATACCTGTGAGAGCACAAACTGGATGAAAAGCTTGTGGGAAAGACTGATTTCTAATAACTCACCATACATTCAGTCATTCTCACTTTTTTCGCTTATTCATTAACGGATACAGATTATTATGCTAGGAGCTACCTATGGATGAATACAATCTTTAACCTTTTAATGTAGGCTTCGGCACATGACCTACATCAATGACTACCAAAAAGCTTTTGGCCTGGACATAATAAGCCATAGTCTGAACCTGTTACTGTCATGCCATGAATTTCTGACACCTCTGCGGCTCTTACCGCTTGCAGCACGGTTAAACTCGGAGAGAAGAAAGCATATTTAGCTGGAAAAAAAGATTAGCCATTAAGCATTGTTATCAGGAAGACAGACTAAACTTTTCTGTTGTAATTCACTCACACCGCAAATTCTTTGCCGGTGTTATTTGGCTACGGTGCCAAGAAAAACTGAAATATCCTGTTTTACCTTTGGATCTTTCTTTCCCTGTTTGTTTCTTTCTTCCTTTTGCTTTTTCTTTCTTTCGTGTTCTTTTTTCGCCCTAAAGCGAAAAGTTTCCATATGTTGAAAGGTTGGCTGTTGTGTCGAAACGAAAACAAATCATCGTGACTCAGAAAATTGGTAGATCTTTCAACAACAGCAAGCTCTTCGTTGTTGCTCGCTTGGTAAATATTATTATGAATGCTTCTTTGTCTGAAGGATTTTGGGTGAAAAAGAAGAGAAATCTATGAAAGGAAAAAAAAGGATGTTTGAAAGAAACAAAGTAAAAAGGTGTACATATGGCAAGCAGATGAAACTGTTGGCTTAATGGATGTCTGTTTCTTTAAATGTAAAGATTGGCAGCAAAATGTCCTCTTTCTTGATTTTTTTAACAGATATTCAGCTGTAGTAAAAAAACAACCAAAAAAAACCAACCAGCTTTGACAACGCAGTCCAACTCAAGAAATTATATGTTGCGTATATTAAAAGACCTTGTGAAGTTTTCAGTTTGAATGCTAGCCCATTCCAAAGCCATAGTGATTTGAATATTGTCACTATATTGAAAAACGGAACGAAAAAGTAACCCAAACAATGCAGTGTTTATTCGCGCGCAATCTTGTAATTATCGGTTACACATGACGAGCACGTTTGTGAAAAGGATTATTGCTTTGGAGAAAGAAGATATAGCGAAGTGTCCTAAATACAATAATCCCAAATAAACCACAGAACAACAACAGCAAAAACAACAAGAAAACAGACTTTGCCTGATGTGTCTGGCCTCATACAAGATTGGTTTTTTCTGTGTGAACTTCAGGCATCTGATTATTACAAAGACACATTTCTGTTTGATATTGTCTGCTTTATGTTAAGATTACCTGTGTTGGTTCGCTTTTGTGTAAGGTGTGTTTCTTTCTTTGTGATAGTGAATGTTGTATAGAAATTTGTTAGGGACAGTTCCCTGTCTGCACTGTTATTCTGAATGTCGTATAGAAATTTGTTAGGGACAGTTCCCTGTCTGCACTGTTATTCTGAATGTCGTATAGAAATTTGTTAGGGACAGTTCCCTGTCTGCTCTCTGTTATTCTCAATCATTATGTTGTATAGAAATTTGTTAGGGACAGTTCCCTGTCTGCTCTCTGTTATTCTGAATGGCGTATAGAAATTTGTTAGGGACAGTTCCCTGTCTGCTCTCTGTTATTCTGAATGTTGTATAGAAATTTTTTTAGGGATAGTTCCCCGTCTGCTCTCTGTTATTCTCAATCATTATGTTGTATAGCAGCTTGTTAGGGACATTTCCCTGTCTGTTCTCTGTTATTCTGAATGTTGTATAGAAATTTTTTTCGGGATGGTTCCCCGTCTGCTCTCTGTTATTCTCAATCATTATGTTGTATAGCAGCTTGTTAGGGACATTTCCCTGTCTGCTCTCTGTTATTCTGAATGTTGTATAGAAATTTGTTACGGACAGTTCCTCGTCTGCTCTCTGTTATTCTCACGAAACGCTTGCTGCAGGGGCTTTAGGTCGTCATCTTATCCGAAACACTAGCAATCAGGCCATTTTTCGGGATTCTTGAGGGAAAGAAAACTCTGTGTGTGTTTGTGTGTGTATGTGTGTGTGTACGTGTGTGTGTACGTGTGTTTATGTATGTGTGTGCGCGCGCGGAAGAGGGGAAGAGGAGGTGGATGCATGCTTGCTTAAGTGTGTGTGTACACGCGTGCGTGGGTATGAGCTTGCGCGCAAATGAGGCTATATATGTGTGCTCAAGTGCGCGCAAGTGGGCTTGTATACCTGAATGATTGCGCGCGTGTATATGTAGTCCTTCCATCCTCTTTGTGTTTCTCCCTCGCCCCTTCTCTCTCTCTCTCTGTCTCGCTCTGTCTCTCTCTCTCTCTCTCTCTCTCTCTCTCTCTCTCTCTCTCTCTCTCTCTCTCTCTCTCTCTCTCTCTCTCTCTCTCTCTCTCCGGGAAAGAAGCAGCAGGAAGACTTATGACAGACGACTTAAACGAGGTGTTACGGGGCGAAAAAAACCATTCCACGTGTTTGCATACCACTCGGCTGCTTTGGAACACCTCTCTCTCTCTCTCTCTCTCTCTCTCTCTCTCTCTCTCTCTCTCTCTCTCTCTCTCTCTCTCTCTCTCTCTCTCTCTCTCTCTCTCTCTCTCTCTCTCCGTACCCAAATCTCTCTCTCTCTCTCTTTCCGTACCCAAATGTATGTGTGTGTGTGTGTGTGTGTGTGTGTGTGTGTGTTGGAATGGGTTTCCAAATAACTCTGGCAGCGATCGCGGAAAGCCAGGCTCTCTCTCTATCTCTTGCCTGTCATCCCTCTAAGAGAAAGATGCACACAGCAGCTGTTTGCTTGCTGAACTCAAAGTGCCAGCCAGAGACAGACAGACAGACAGACAGACAGACAGACAGAGAGAGAGAGAGAGAGAGAGAGAGAGAGAGAGAGAGAGAGAGAGAAACAGACATACAGACAGACAGACAGACAGGCAGGCAGGTAGGCAGGCAGACAGGCAGGCAGGCAGGCAGGCCAAGAAATTTGGGTACAGATACAGATATTAAGATACAGAGGGAGAGAGAGGGGGTGGGGGTAGGGGTAGAGAACTTGAGGATACAAACGTACACACACACACTCTCTCTCACTCTCTCTCTCTCAGAGTGAGAGAGATAGAGAGAGACAGAGAGTTTGGGTACTTTTTGCCATTGAGATGGCATTCGGTGCCAGCATTGATTGAAGAAATAAAATAAAGATTAAGTACTCAGGTCTGTTTCAACCGCTGGGTAGGTGTGAGGTAAAGCCGTTATCCACCCCTTCATGTTGTTGCATGGCGAAAAATAGAGAGGTCTATTCTTCGTCAAGTGCTCATACAGAAACTATTGTTGTCTGTTGTATGTGCGAAAATGCGCTGTTGCTGCCGTTAAGCGCCTGACAAGTCAGACCCAGCGCATCCGACTTCGTAGTAGGAGAAAATTGTTATGGTGTAAGTCTTTTTTGGAAAAAAGGCAGGAGAATGGACCAAGAAGGTAGAAAATAGACAAGGAGGTGACAGGAAGAAAAGGAGCAAGGCAGAAACAAAGAGAGGGATAGAAAAGAGGGATTTCTCAGCACAGTTTCCAGACGGCGGGGATGCTATTTATATTGACAGGTCCCCGGCATCTCCACGGGGATGTTTTGTTTGTTTCAAAAGCTAAGACCGCATGTTTACAATCTTCATCTATGCGATTGTAAAGCCGTGTTGTATTGTAATGTGTTGTAGTGCATTACAGTGTTGTATTCTGTTGTTCACAACCTGTTTTGTCACGTATTCTTTTGACTTGTTGTGTTGTATTGTACTGTTCACATTTTGTTTATTGTTTTGTTGTCTGTGTTCTTTTTAGTTGGTCTCTTTTGACTTTCTATGTCACTACATGACTTATCATACAGAAAGGATAGCAAAAAACGAATCAAGAATCACAAGAGAACACGTAAGGTAATGAGTGCATCACTAAACACCAAGGTAGAGAACTCTGTTCTTTAGATCATGTCTCGGTGATTACTCAAATTAGTTACAACCGCTTTAACTTTCGAAGTCAAAGGAAGCTTTTAATTTAATTTACACCGTAATGCCGCCCCCCCCCCCCCCCAAACTTAGGACTGAGGGGGGTAAATGGAAGATGAGATACAGACAGACAGACAGACTGGCAAAGAGAGCTCAGGCCTCAGATGTTTTATTGCTACAAGACCACAGTTCCACATGTGAAACAAACAGAGAGAGAGAGAGAGAGAGAGAGAGAGAGAGAGAGGAAGAGAGAGAGAGAGAGAGAGAGAGAGAGAGAGAGAGAGAGAGAGGAAAGAAGGAGAGAGAGAGAGAGAGAGAGAGAGAGAGAGAGAGAGAGAGAGAGAGAGAGAGAGAGAACCTCTTAGTTTATTATGAAAGTTTAGTTCCCATGGCAACGTTAACTCAGTTCATCTTAATGACCCGTAATATTTCCCCTTTTTTAATTACTATCTCCCCCCTGTACTCATGAACCCCCCTTGACAGACTGGTGTGATGATAGAAGGCGGTAAAGAGCTACATGATAATTTGTATGTATGGCAGACTCGGCTTTCGGCTTTTTTAAAAACCATGATGAAGGGAAGAGCATAATAGAAGAGAAAGCAGCAACATCAAGAGCACCCTCGCCATTACCTATACTGAGGGAAGAAGTGGAAGAAGCCATCCGCAGCTTACCAGTAGGAAAGTCCCCAGGAGCAGACAATATACCAGCAGAGCTGCTCAAGCATGGTGGCGAAACAGTCATCACATATGTTACAGCTATCTGTCAGAAGATTTGGAAGCAAAACAGTGGCCAACAGAATGGACACAATCACTCATCATACCCCTGCCCAAGAAGGGGAATTTACGCCAATGCCAAAACTATAGAACAATCAGCCTCATCAGCCACGCCAGCAAGATCATGCTCAAAGTTATTTTGAATCGACTCAAGAAGGAGGCAGAAGAACACCTTGCAGAGGAACAAGCTGGGTTCAGGGCAGGCAGGAGCACAATCGAACAGATTTTTAACTGCCACATCATGATGGAAAAACATCTCCAACATCAGAGAGACCTGTTCCACAACTTCATCGACTTCAAGAAGGCTTTTGACAGAGTATGGCACGAAGGCCTGTGGCAGGTCCTCAGAATGTTTGGCATTGAAGAAGGACTAGTGCAATCCATCCAAGCACTATACAACACTGCAAGCAGTGCAGTCCTTCTGAACAATCAGGTCGGAGACTACTTCAAAACCACAGTTGGGGTCCGACAAGGATGCCTGTTATCTCCAGTCCTGTTCAATCTGTTCTTGGAAAACATCATGAGAGAGACCCTCCATGACTTCCACTCTACCATCTCCATTGGCGGCAGACCCCTCAACAACTTACGGTTTGCCGATGACATTGACCTCATGGGCGGAAGTAACACAGAGCTGCAAGATCTTACGACCAGACTTGAGAACAGAGCTGGAGCATATGGGATGGAGGTGAGCTCGGAGAAAAGTAAAGTACTTGTGAACAGCACGAGCAATGCCACCGCTAAAATTTACATGAACGGCCAACAACTGGAGGAGGTAGATGCTTTTAAATACCTCGGCGCTACACTCACAAAGGACGGGCGATCGACGACAGAAATCAAAGTCAGAATAGCCATGGCAACATCTTCCATGACAAAACTCACCACCATATGGAAAAGTAAAGAGATCAGTTTCCCAATCAAACTAAAGCTCTACAAAGCCCTAATTCAGTCAATCCTGCTGTACGGAAGTGAAACCTGGACATTGACTGCTGAAACAGCAAAGCGAATCCAGTCATTCGAAACAAAATGCCATAGAAAACTACTGGGCATATCTTGGAGAGAACGAAAGACCAATGAATTTGTCAAGAGTCAAATAACACAGCTGGCAGGTCCACAGGAACCCCTTCTCACCATCGTCAAGAAGAAAAAGCTGACATGGTTCGGCCACGTCACCCGCCACAACACTCTGCCCAAAACAGTACTGCAGGGAACACTCGAAGGTGGCAGAAGGAGGGGAAGACAGAACAAGTCATGGATGGACAACATCAGAGAATGGACCAGGATGAATGACTCGGCACTACTGCGCAGAGCCGAGGACCGAGATGGATGGAGGAGGCTTACCACGGCATCGTCTTTCATGTCTCCCCCACGACCGCCAAGGTCACGGGTCTGATGATGATGATGATGAAGGGAAAATGAAGCCTCGTAAAAACACAGACAGAAGGAGAGGATCTTGAATTGCTAAACTTGAAAAATGTGTGACAGGGTAACTTTGTGTAGCGATCGTTTTTTGTTAAAAAAAGAAAACAAAAAGTTTACCGTCGTAACTTTAAAAAGCTAGAAATGGTAAGAAGAAGAAGAGGATGATGATGATAATGATAATTAGGAAGAAGACAAAAACAAGAAAAATAGCAATATTACTAATGGTAATAATACATTTTTAAAAACTTAATAATGATAAATGATAATGATGATGATAATGATAATAATAATGATGATGATAATAATAATAATAATAATAAGAAGAAGAAGAACAAGAACAAGAAGAAGAACAAAAAGAAGAAGAAGAATAGCCGCAATAACAACAAAAACAACAACGACAATAATAATGATTTTTTAGAAAAACAACAACAAAAGCAACCAATCCAAAACAAAAAAAACTACCTCCCCTTCCCCCACCACCCCCTTAAAAATTAAAAACAAAAACAACAAAACCCCTCTAATGTTAACAACGAAAAGTTCGCGTAGCTTAACTAGTGGAAAGGCTTTTTAGTTCCTTAACATTAGGCGTTGGACATTAAAATCGTGTGGGAATTGGTTTTACCATGTAAGATCCCATTCTGCCGATTCCTGTAGGCTTGCACATGGGGATGGCCAGTGTGGATGTACAGCCAGCCTCTTGAAATAGTCAAGGTGTGGAGATAAGGGGACGGGGTAGCTCAGTGGTCAGAGCGCTTGCTTTCCCACAGCCAATGTTAAGCAGCGTCGAGCTACCACTTGGATGGGTGATGGTTTACGCGCTTTGGCTTCAGTGCAGTTCCCCCAGTTCCCCCAGCTGTAAATGGGTACCTGCCCTCTTTAAGGTCAGGGAAGGTAAAGCAGCGAGGGAGAGGAGATGGGCGCCGCCCTCAATATGCTGGCCCCTACAGAAGCTGAGGTCTCTGACGCCTCGCTCCCTTACGACCACATAGGTTATGGGACACCTCTACCTTTACATTTAGAGCTAACTGGGTTTTGTTCTCTTTTTTCCGTTTTTCTGTCCTTTTAGGGATAGGGCGTAAGTGATTAACAAAGAGGGCAATTCATGAAATGATGTTGACTGTCCATGCATTATGCCTTCTGAAATTGAAACAAGAAAGAATTACATGCACTGAAGAATGAAAAGATTGATGTTACGTTGTTTGTTTTGTGGGAATATGATTGTGATCATGGTGATGATGAAACTGTTATGGCGTGTGTGTGTGTGTGTGTGTGTGTGTGTGTGTGTGTGTGTGTGTGTGTGTGTGTGTGTGTGTGTGTGTGTGTGTGTTGATATGCAGTGATTGTGGTGATGATAATGATACTGATAATACTTTAAGTTTGTGATGTGTGTGTGCGTGCTTGTGCTTGGATCTGTTTGTTTGTCTGTCTGTCTGCGTTAATGCACGCAGAACCTATTCATTTCTGTTCACGAACTCTTCCTCAAAATTGTTATGGTTTGTGTATGATGATTTTAAGTACCATTGTTGTATGTATCACTGTTGAATGTAAAACTGCTTTTAACAACACTGGTGGCACCCTTGCTTCACCTTTATGTTTAAAAAAAAGACATTATGAATGTAACTATTGTTTATATAAAAAAAATTGCACATTATCAGGTTGTGGATTTAGACATGGCTGTGACGGCTTTTGACTTGTAGTGGCAACATTTCAAAGCGTTGATTTGTCTTCACACATTACAGTGATCTTGAATGCAATTTGGATTTCTATCAAAAGAATCTGAAAAGAAATCTTGGCACTACTTTTTCATGACTTTTTCACAATTTCTAAAGAAACACCCCTCGCTGGAGATTGATGTAATATGAAGAAAGGGAGAACAAAGATGAAGTATTCGTCCCATCTTTTGCAAAAAAGAATTAAAGTAATATGATACGACAACTTTTACAATCCGGTCACCATGCGATATTCCCGCTATTTTTGTTTTGTAAAACACACATTGATGCTATGAGTGTGTATATGTAGAATATGGGTAACATTTAAGCAAAACCAAACAACAATAAAAAAGAAAACGGAGGAGAAAATCTCAAGGCTAATGTAATTGCAAATAAATGTCCAAAACGCTACCTGAAATGACAGCATTATTCACAGTATTTTAAGGACTAGTCGACTTTGCGGAAAATGAGTGATAAGGGAATTGCACTACAGTGCAAAAGCCGTCAGTTATTTTTTGTTTTGTTTTAAAAGCATCATCAGCTGTGACGATACCCAAACTTGGAAACCCCTTGGTCTCTTCATATAAACAGTAACCAGAGAGTACAGAAACGTATATCTTTAAGGATCTTTATATCTCTCCAAGAGTATGATCCATATATACAATCCAAGATTGTGTACAGTCACAGCTGAGAAGTCATAAACTTATTAATAAAAAAATTATCAAAACGATAAGCAAGAACAATAACATTCGAACTAAGCAAAGGCGAAGATAACTTCGAATCCATCACCCTTGTCTACAACACATTCATCTAGCCACACACTGATACAGGAACATAATCATAAAAACGCAGAGTGGACAGCTGGATGGCAGGACAGAAAAGAACTCCATGCCAATGTCTACTATTGTCCTCGGCGAGGACGTTCTAGGTTTGTGGTTCGTCCCCCTACCTGTACTTTGGACCTTTCTGTGCGCCAGGTGGTCTACAAGTAACGCACTCGTTCGTAAAGGCAAAAGTCGTGGGTTCGATCCGCATTTGAACCCACACTTTCCCCCCATCCAATAGACTGTGAGTGGCTGTGGTCTGGATGCTAAACTCTGACACGATGAAGCGAGATCCCGTGTGCAGCATACATTTAGCGCACGTAAAAGAATCCACGACAACAAGAGAGTTGTCCAGGCCAAAATTCTGGAGAAAAAGCCACTGACATAGGGAAACGAATACGTATACAGACAGAGGGGAAAATGTATATTTAAATAACATTTATGGGTGGCGCTGCTTTCGTGGTGACGTGGTCCCCCTAGGGAGAACAGCCCAACTTTCACACAGAGAAATCTGCCGTGGCTGCAAGTGGTATACAATACAAGACAATACAATACAATCATAGGAGACCATTGAAGTTGCATGCCATTTTATGGACGAATATTGTTCTTGCTTATCGTTAATGAACAACACTGTCTCATAATATATATATATATATCATATATATATATATATATATATATATCATATATATATATATATATTATATATATATATATATATATATATATATATATATATATATATATATATATATATATATATAATGCATGTATATCAACAATCACTAACTCCAACTGTTCCTTTCCTCTGTCTGCCCCTTTCCCGTGCATGTTCGCTGCCTCCCCTCACCTGTTACCCCCTCTGCCTGTCTGCCTGTCTACCTGCCTGTCTACCTGGCTGGCTGTCTGGCTGCTGTGTAGAACTAAACACTAAAGAACTGCGGGATCAGCTGAGCAGTGTCAGTGGGCCAGGGTCCAGCGGCAGCATCTCCGTGAAAACGGAGTCGTGGAGCAGCCGGGATGGCGTTGTGCAGAAGGGCCAGAAGACAGAGTCCTGGGGAGGTATACTGGCTGCTGTACTGGGGGAGGGGCACAGTCCGAAATCTGTTTGTCTGTCTGTTGTGGGGATGGGGGGTCAGCAGCAGGGGTGGTGTTCTGCACAAGGGCCAAAAAACGGAGTCCTGGGGAGGTATACTGGCTGCTGTACTGGGGGAGGACACAGTCCGAAATCTGTCTGTCTGTTTCGGGGATGGGGGGTCAGCAGCAGGGGTAGTGTTCTGCACAAGGGCCAAAACACATAGTCCTGGAAAGATACACTGGTTGCTGTACTGGGGGGCACAGTCCGAAATTTGTTTGTTGGGAGAGTGAGTGTTCGCTTTAAAATGTAGCATATGAATAAAATTTGGGGGAGTGTTAGATTTGGAAGTGGTTAGGTTATCAGATTTATGACCTGGAGTGATTTGAGGATGCGAGCAAGAATCACTGCAAAGTTTTGGGGATTTTGTTTTTTGTCCTTTCGATGGAACTATAAATTTAGGCTCAGTGTTCGAGCGCTAGGTTTACGTTCATGCGCGCAAGGAAATAACATTTTCTCTTTTTTGGGGGTAAAGTTGGCCAGTTATGGTGTGTTCAGTGTCTATGTGATTAGCTAAATATCCTTTTTCTGTTAATATCTGTGTTCTTTTAACTTTAAAAAATGTCTTGGTGTGTGTATGCTTTTAATAAAACTTTTCCCGTTGTTTTTTTCTTCCAATTTACTACAGTTAACTACAAAAATAAGCTTGGTAGCAAAAGGTCATACGGAAATTAATTTTACAGACTTCCCCGAGGTCGGAATGCGGCTACTAAAATGATGGGAGAAAACGGTCGCATTCGCAATAATCTTACTATTGGTGAACCTCGGAGCTCTAGCCAAGGAAGGAAAACAGTTTACAGACTGATTTTTATTTATCTGATTTTCGCTCGGTGGCATTGGGATTAATTTTAATTGACTTTCGTGGCCTGTCAACTGGATTTAGAATGACCGGCAGGGGATTAATATCATTGAATATTGTGGCGTATTAACTAATATTTTGGAATGGATGGGCATGGTATTAATATAATTGGATATTGATGCATGTCAGTTAATTTTAGAAATGTGGTGTGGGTTTTGTATTTCGTGGGCTGTTGTGGCACTGTGATTTGCATGTGTTGTGGGAGTGGTTTTTTGTTTTTTGTTGTGGTTTTTTTTGCAATTGTTCATGGCCGGATTTATGTTTTGAAATGATGTCTTTTGTTTGTTTTTGGCTGGTTGGTCAATTCACATATTTACATTTGAATATATGCAGGAGATTAGGAGTTTGCATGAAGTAAAAAAAAAGTGTGAGAGAGAGAGAGAGAGAGAGAGAGAGAGAGAGAGAGAGAGAGAGAGAGAGAGAGAGAGAAGACAGACAGACAGACAGACAGACAGACAGACATCAAAAACAGATAGACAGATAGACGGACCGTGGGACAGATTCTAACTTATAAGGACAAACTTTTCAGTAAGGTAACGGGAGTTACTTTTCTTCAGATGTATCTTCTGCAAATTTCCAAACAAAAATGTGATGGTTTTTATGTTTGATTTGTTTTTTAAGTCGTTCAACAATTGAGAAAAGAAATAGACATGGGGGAATACACTATGTAACAGCTTACATAGTATTGTACACTTGACTGCAACGTATTGCGTAAAAAAAATTACATTATACTTTCATATTTGAGGGCGTGTGGATTTTTGTTTGTTTGATTGCTACGAGGGAGGGGCGTCTTTTTGGGGGGTGGGTGGGATGGGGGTAGGAGGTTGTTTGTTGATAATTTTTTTGCCTGTGGGATGAAGCTGGGAAGGTTGTTATGATTTTTGCGATTGTCATTAATGATTGTTTCGTTTTGTTGTTTTAAAGAAGGGACTGTGTGCTTGACTTTTTGTTTGGTGGGTTGTTATTTGGTTGTTTTCTTTTCTTTTTTGGGCGGGGGGGGGGGGGGGGGGCGAGGAGGGGGGCTGGTTATTTTCTGTTTTATGAGGGAATGTGTTTGCGTGAATGAGGAGACGGGGAAGAGTGGTTATGAAAGTTTATTTTATGAAAAGAAGGAAGGGAGGGAGGGAAATTGGACACGGGATTTAGGAAACGAGAGGAGACAGCAGGCGTGAACAAATTGGTGACATTTAATTTTTGATTTGCAGCCAAACCTCAAGGTGCCAAGGCGGCCATGGCTGCCTTCAAGCAGATGGATGCTTCCACTCCTGGTGCCGCCAA
>CM054157.1:24310022-24342522 GCA_028751875.1 Rapana venosa | reverse complement strand
CAATGTGATGGATTCTTGGCTGTGGTTGTGTTGCAGTATAAGACAGTGTCAAACATAGGTTTGGCTGCATTCTTCTGATATGTTACAATACGAAAAGACACAAAGACTTTTGGTTGTGAAGTGCTATGAGAAAACACGAAGCACAAACTAAAGAGGAACAATGCAATACAACACAACACAATGACTGATATTATGTGTTAGATGTAACAATATTAAAAACATCATGGCTGTGGTTGTGTGGTGGTCTAGTGACGGTGTCTCTGGCCAAGAGAGCGGCCACCACAATGCAGAGAAACAATACAATACACTTTATAATATGATACAATACAATACACAACACAACAACTAATACTATGTGTTACATGTAACAATATGAAAGACATCATGGCTGTGGTTGTGTAGTGGTCTAGTGACGGTGTCTCTGGCCAAGAGAGCGGCCACCACCATGCGGAGAAACAATACAATACAATACAACACTATACAACACAACACAACACAGTGACTGATATTATGTGTTACATGTAACAACATGAAAGACATCATGGCTGTGGTTGTGTAGTGGTCTAGTGACGGTGTCTCTGGCCAAGAGAGCGGCCACCACCATGCGGAGAAACGCCGTGGCCATCAAAGAAGAAATCCTCCGATTCGTCAAGGCCAACGTCAGAGAGTATCAGGTACTACTGCCACTAGAGCTGCTACAGCTACTAGCTACCTACCGCCCATACCATCGGCCTCTTCCCTTGGCTTTGTTTTGTACTGGTTGTTATATGTATATACAGGCTGCAGTTGTTTGGTAGTGTCAGGTAGTTTGTAGTGTGGTCAGGTAGTGCAGCGAGGCAGCAGTGTAGTACCAAGCAGCAGTGAAGTACCAGGCGGCTGTGTAGTAGCAGGCAGCTATGGCTACTTTCAGGTGCCTGGTAGTGGTGTCCTTCAGGCAGCGGTGGTATAGTAGCAGGTTGTTTGGTAGTGTGAGACAGGTTTCTCATTTGTTTTGCGTGGGTGGTTTTTGTTTTGTTTTCAGGAGTGCGTCTGTGTATGCTGTTGTGGGACCTGGACCTGGGTGTTGGAAGGGTTTTCGTATTGTTTTTTTGTGGGGTTTTTTTGTTTTGTTTTTGTCTGGTATAACTAATGTGATTCCGATTCTGTTTGACGGCAGGTGCTCATATATCTTTTGTTGCATTTAGTTTTTTTCCCCTCTGCATGCTTGTTTCGTTTCCTTTTCTTAACCTGTGCGTGGTATTCTTATATCACTAGCACTTTTTAATAGCTTTTCTCTTGTATTTCAGGGACTGAGCTATCTTCTAAATTTACCATCGGATGATATGGGGGTTTTTTTTTCTCTCTCTTCCCTCACAGACTGACCTTCAATTGAAATCGGTATATTAGCTAACTTAACCAGACAACTTTCAATTTCACAGCATCCTTCACGCCAGGAACCAGAACCAGAAACTGCTCTCTTCATCATTCCAGCATAACCAGACTTTGGTACGGCGTTCCTGCCACGGTCCTGAAGGATGGTGGAGAGGAAAGTGTGGCTACTGGCTGGCGTGTGCCCTGTGCCGTGATGATAACGATGACTATACTGATGATGATGTTGATGATGTGTTTGTGGTCCTTGTGTTTCGCTAGCAAGCCCATGGCTCGGAGTCCCAGTGCCATCAAAACCATGCTGTTGGAATGGTGTAAAGCCATGACGCGCGAGTATGAGGTAGTATCCTCACCCGGGGTGAGGGAGGGTAGGCCTCCCTCCCTCCTTCCCCTTCCCCTTTCACTTCCCCCATCACCCCTTCCCTCTTTTTCCTCCTCCTCCTCCTCCACCCGTTTTGTTTTTATTGTTCACATGTCACCTGCCCCACTTTTCCCTTGTGGGTGTTCTGTGGTGTGCTTTTGGCTGTGCTGCACATTGCACTAATCTAACTGGGTGGTCTGGTGTTGTTCGGGGTTTTTTTTAAATAATAAAAATGCCTTGGGGATGTTGTTCTATTTTTAGTTTCCTTTTTATAGTGTCTTTTTTCGTTTTAGGTGGGTTTTTGTGTTTAGTTTGTGGTATTTTTATTTTATAGATGTAGTTAATATTGTCTTATTATCATAAAAGTCCGAGCGTGTAATTCTATAAAAATAAACACACACAAAAATGGATGCATGCACACATCTAGATTACAAATTTTAGATATCCTTCTGCGCGCGCGCGCGCACAAACACACACACACACACACACACAAACCACACACACACACACCACACACACACACACACACACACACACACACACAACCTTTTCGTGAAAGGGTAGAATGTATAGATGTTATCAAACTAAAAAAAGACGGTAAAAACTTACTACCATCACTTAACTTCACACTATCAGAAAAAAAAGCCAGCCTGCGAATGAATTCAAACTTCTTTCTCTCCTTCCCTGAACAAGTTAGAATCTTATTTTCAGCCATATTATGTGTTCGGAGAGTGAACAGGAAGAGTGATGATAGGCATACCACAGAACTGGAACACAAGAAAGAAGAAGAAGAACAAGAACAAGAAGAACAAGAAGAACAAGAAGAAGAAAAAACACAATAGAGAGGTGGACAGCAGCATGTCTTCAGCAAAGAAGTCCTCTTGTAACCAGTAATTCCGCTCCTTAACTCTTCACATTCTGCGCAGAGAGCGAGGATGCAAAGGAGGGGTGGGGGTGGAGTGGGGATGGAGACGGGCCACATCCATATCGTGACTTCTGCATGCCTTTCATCCCCAGCTATTAAAATATATATGCTGCTCCTCATTGAAATCACAGGGGATAGAAGAGCTCAGTGGTCAGAGCACTCGTTCTTCCCAAGTTAAGAAGATTAAGCAGTAGTGATTGTAGTTACCTTGCGGATGGGTCACCGTTCATGCAGCTTGGCTACAGTACAGTCCCCTAACTCACCCAGTTGTAAATGAATACCTGCACTCTTTAGGGTCAGGGAAGGTAAAGCAGCGAGGACGAGGAGATGGGCGCCGTCCCAAATACCCTGGCCCCTTGAGAAGTTGAGGTATCTTATGCCTCGCTCCCCATCCATCGCATAGGTTAAGGGACATCTTTACCTTTACCCACATTCAAATCATTGACCTACGACGAACGTTAGCAAGTACAGCATCGTAGTTTTTGCATGCTACATTTTCGTTATTTTAGAAAAAATTTTGATTCCCACCCCACCTTTTTACAATATTATTTTGCACTCCACTCCCCCCACCTCACCCCCCGAAAAAATAGAAATATCACCACCATCACCACCCCCTTCTCCTTTTCTCTCACCCCCACCCCCCTCCTCACCTTTTCTCCAAATTTTGTTTTTGGTGGCAGGTTTGCATGAGAAACGGTGACGGCGTTTTATGTATTTGTTGTTGGTGATGATGGTGTTGTTGTTGCTGTTGTTGTTGAGCTAGTGTGACCAGCGAAAAATCCTGCATGGGAGTCTTTGTGTTCCCAACTGTGCTTGTTTGTGTGTTTTTTGGCTATTATATTATTATTATTATTATTATTATCATGATCATGATCATGATCATTGTTATTACCATTGTACACTCAAGCCGAACCCAACGTTATAGGTTATGATTTTCGGTGTGTGTGTGTGTGTGAGTGTGTGTGCGTTTGTGCGTGGGTGTATGCTCGTGAGTGTACGCATATATATATATATATATATATATATATATATATATATATATATATATATATATATATATTGTGTGTGTGTGTCTGTGTGTGTGCGTGATCGTGTGTTTGTGCATAGTTAGGCAGTTAGGCACCTGTATTTGTGTGCTGGAGAAAGCATCAACACGGTGTGTACTTTCAGCTGTGTAGAACAGGTTAGGTTTCCATTTGTTTTGGAGTTTGTCGTTCTTGTTTGTTGGAGACTCTCTCTCTCTCTCTCTCTCTCTCTCTCTCTCTCTCTCTCTCTCTCTCTCTCTCTCTCTCTCTCTCTCCTCTCTCTCTCCCTCTCTCTCTCTCTCTCTCTCTCTCTCTCTCTCTCTCTCTCTCTCTCTTCCTCTCTCTCTCTCTCTCTCTCTCTCTCTCTTTTCTCTCTTGTTTTGTTTGAATCGGAATTTTGTGACAGTGCCAAAGATTACAGCAAGGTAGTCTCTTTTTGCTGACTGTGTATTTATCTATTTAGTCACTATGTTATCTATTTCAAAGCCAGAAACGATAACGATACTTTTATGGTACGTTGTTTGATAAAAACCTTTTGTTCATAAACTATACACATGTCTTTCTTACGATACTTTAACTATTAAAACATTTAGGGTGTGTGTGTGGGTGGGGAGGGGGGTTAGTTTCTTAATGCAGTTGGCAATGATTGCAGTGCAATCGTATCTTTATTCTTATTTGCAGTCTTACCTAATTCCTACAGAAGAGTTCGTCATGAGGTTGTCTGTAGCCTGATGTACTCTTTATTTATTTGTCTATTTATTTATTTACTTATTTATTTATTTTATTTTTTGCTTTTTCTGATCTCTTTGTCTGTTGAATGATTGAGTCTCTGATTTGTTTGTTTAAGCAGCTGGTTTTTTTTATCCCGATAGTTCATCTAGTAGTTTATCTGGGGTTTTGGTTTCTATTGTTATTGTTATTTGTCTTTTCTTGTTCATGTTATTTACTTACTTAGTTGGTTAGATAATTTTCAGTGGTCCCCTCTCTTAGTTTCACGATTGTTTCCATTATTGGCTTTTTTCTTTTTAGTTTGGGTGTGGTTAGTCTCAATTTCAGTGGCAAAGATATAGACTTTGTTTCTTTGTCAGTGTGTGTGTGTGTGTGTTTGTTCTGGTGCATGGGCCAAGTGTGATCTTTCATAGCATGTTTAATTTAGTTGGAGCAGTCGTGTCTCTAGGTGTTAGCTAGTCTTCTGTTAGGTGTTTAACAGTGGATGATGGTCTTCGTTTAAGTTTTGAGTGGTCTGGAAATGTGTGAAGCTTGGTTTTGAAGTGACTTGTGCTGATATCATTGGAGATTCATCCAGCCCACTCGACGTGTCGAAACTGTTTGTAATTTAGTTATTTTTCGAGGTACTTTTTCCATATACGTTTTGGGAAAGTAGCGAAAGTGAAAACAAGAATTGCTGAAGATGGATACCACTGCTGCAATGATACCAGGGCTGTTGTTGTTTTGATTCTTTTTAAAGGTTTTAACAGATTTTAATAAAAAATCGTCACAAAAACTACAATCAAATCTTGACGGGAGAAGAAATAAACTTACAACAGTACTGCGCGTTTTACCACTTCTCCAAATCTTGTGATTGTCTGCGGTAAAAGTAAAAAATGGAGCCGTAAATCTATTCGAAGATAACGTTGGACACATTGTAGACACTCCCAATTTGAATGGTAGTTTTGGTTTTTGTTAATAACAACACATCATAAAATGAAACATAGTTCATTGAATAACAAGTGATATGTCCAATTTGCGTGCTTGTTGTTGTTGGGATTATATATTAACCCCAGCCAAGATTTCCAATTTAGGGACCACAATCCGAAACGCAACAAGACAGATGCGCTGCTAAGGACCATACCATACCCAAAAACACAAAGCGCAGTGCAAGCTTTTCTGAAGTACTACTCTTTCCTGTTTGGTCATTACAGCACTGTGAAGAAGAAATCTGAAGTATCAGAGTTTAGAAACTGAAGTTAAAGAAGGACTGGATTGTGTAAGTTGTAGTGTTATGCAAAAACAGATGACAAAATAGGCAGTGTTGAGAAGTACGCAGCTGTGTAAAATTGAAGCACCAGATTGTACAGACTGTTATGTTAAGTAGCTTCAGATTGTTAAAAAAAGGGGGTGGGGGGCATGTTGAGAAGTATCTCGTTGTGCAAGATGTCATGTTGGCTGGAGGAATCGCACCTTTGATGACGTGGAGCACATAATTATAAGTGTTTGTTGTGAGTGTTAATATATATTGATGACTTACTGTGCTGGTTGCCTGTGAAGTCGTGGGAGTGAAGATGACTGAAATATTTTTTGTTGTGGCTTTGAGCTATTATATGAAAAGCTTATTTCTGTTAACGTGTGTGTGTTTACAGGGCGTTGGACTAGTTGACGTTTTTTTTTTTATATAGCTTTAATGTTGTGGGTTAAATTGGGTTAACTGAAATGTCTTCAGTTTAACTGAATTGTTGTGGGTTTACTTGACTGAAATGATGTGGGTTAAACTGAAATGTGGGTTTAACTGAATTAATGTGGGTTCAACTGTGTTGTGAGTTTAACTGAAATGTTGCGGGTTTTAACTGAAATGTTGCGAGGGTTTAACTGAAATGTTGCGGGTTTTAACTGAAATGTGAATTTACTGCAAAGATGTTCACCATGGCTGCCTTGCCTTCAGTGCTTTTGTTGTGGGTTGATATTGCAACGCTTGCTGTGGTGGACGGAGCTATATCATGTCATGGTTGTGGTGATATTGTCATTATGCCTGGCTGTCACTATATATGTATTGCATGCCATGTTGGAATGTTGAGTATTATATCTTACAGGAACTGTTCTAAACTTTTGCTTAGGTCAAGCAGATCCCGTTCAAGCAAGCGTTGAGCACATTTCCTACATGTAGAAATGGTTGATGTGTTTGAAATATTCCTTACCTTTATTTTCAGTTCAGTGCTGCGGCCGTTCTTATATTTGATAGTGGCATTAGATAAGAGAAAGATGTTCTATTGTATAAAACCAGAATGTAGTCGAATCTGGAAAATAAGCTCAACAGTTAACTGATTCAGGTTCAATATTTGGTTAAAAGATTCCAAGATGAAAGTTGTTTTAGTCGTACTGTGCCTGGATTGTGAATCAGTTGTGGTAATGTTCGATTTTAAGAATATCCCGAAATGTTGATAAGAACCTGCTATGTTGTTGTCTTGACACAGAAGTGCATAGAATATCGGCTTGACTGTTGAGTGTACAACAAACTTTGCCATGATTACTGATAGCTGTGTATATCAGATTTCAGAAACTGTCATGTGTTTGTGGATATATGTTTTTTTTTAATACAAAGTAGCTTTAAAGTATTACTTGTTTATATTTTTTTAATTTCTTAGTGCAGCTGTTGTTGAAATATTTCAGTGTATTTGTCTGAAGTGGAAAAGATACATTTGTAATGCAATATAACATGAAGTTATTCTTTGCTGGTATGAAGAAAAGAATAAATATTTAAGAATTAAGCTATTTTGATATATATAACCTCTATGAATAACAACAGCTGGCATTTATCATCTGAGAAACATTTGATTTCTTACTTATTTGTATTATTACATTTGCATGATTTGATTATCATTTTGTGAATTAAGATATGTAAATAGGAGTTTACTGATTAGCTTTTAAATTGGGGATTTGATAGCAGTTTTAAACTTTAAATTTCTTTATTAAAAGTCCTATTTTCAAAATTGACAGTAGTCCTTTAAATTTTTATTCCTTTTATCAAAATGCCCAAATATCCAAATTGACATCAATTGTTAATTTTTAATTCCTTTATCCAAACATCCCATATAAAAATGAACAGCAATTTTAAACTTTAGATTCCATTAACGAGATGTCCCAATATCAAAATTAACAACAATGATTATTAAATATTTAATTATTTTATCAAAATACACCAATATGAAAAGTAACAGCAATTTTAAACTTTAAAAATAGAAATGATTCCATTTCAAAATTGACAGCAAGTTTTTTTTCTACTTTTGGTTCTTTGACTAAAATGCTTCCATTTCTAAATTGATGGCAATTTTTGACTTTTTGTTCCTGTGTCAAAATGCACCGAAATCCAAACTTGACAGCAATTTTGTACTATTAATTTCTTTGTTGAAATACCTTCATATTCAAATTTATGGCAGTTTTTGACTTACTATTCCTTCAATGATAAGCCACCGTGTGAATTTTTATAACAATTCTTTAAAAAAAAAATTCTTTATTGATATGCCTCCACACCAAAATTGACCGCAATTCACTTTTTGATTCTTGTTTCAAAATTCCCCCATTTATAAATTGAAAGCTTTTTTTTTCTTCAGACCCCTGTATCAAAATTCCCCAACATATAAAAATGATAATTTGGGGGTGAACTGTTGCTTCCTGTACTGACGGTGATTGATGCCTGATTCTGAATGCTGGTGTGACACAACGTTGTGCAGAACATCGAGGTGACCAACTTCTCCTCCAGCTGGAATGACGGGCTGGCCTTCTGTGCCCTCATCCACCACTTCTACCCTGAGGCCTTTGACTACAGTCAGCTGGAGGCCAAGAACCGCCGCCACAACTTCGAGCTGGCCTTTAACACTGCAGAGTCAGTCCCTCTGTCTCTCTCTCTGTCTGTTTGTCTGTCTGTCTCCCTGTTTCTGTCTGTCTGTCTGTTTCTGTCTGTCTGTTTTTGTCTGTCTCTCTGTCGAAATAAAAGAATTTGACTTGACTCAACTCCTCTCTCTCTCTCTCTTCTCTCTCTCTCTCTCTCTCTCTCTCTCTCTCTCCTCTCTCTCTCTCTTCTCTCTCTCTCTCTCGAGTATAATCTAAAATGAGTGTTGATGGGATCGCATACTGTTTTGGGATTTATATATTGGATATTATCTCTGAAATACACACACACACACTCTCTGTCTCTCTCTCTCTCACCTTTTATCGTCCTGCTTATAGTCATAGTATATCCTGATGAAGGATTCATATTTTTATATTTTCAATACTTTATTGGACTTGCCTCTGTACTTAAGTTTTAATGAGTGCCCTATTTCAATATCTTATAATTATGTGTAACAAGTATGTGTACCATTTGACAATGTGTAGATGTTTATCTTTATGACTTATTAAGTTTGGTTGTGTTATTTTTCTTGGCTTTGTTGTTGCTCTTGTTCTTGTTGTTGTTGTTTGTCTGTTTTTCTCTTTTTTATCATCTTTTGTTGGTTTGGTTTTTCCTTCTCTTTTGTTTGTTTGTTTGTTTTGGTTAGGGTTTTTTGGGGGTGGGGGTAGGGGTGGGGTACTCTTAGGATTTTCTTTTAATTACTTGCTTTTGGGGGGGGGGGAGGGTTGTTGGGGGGGAGCTGTTTTGAAAAGGGTTATTTCCCTTGTTTTTATTGCGAGACTGTATAAGTATTGGGTTATTATTATTAAGATGTATCCCTAACGGGCGGGGACTGGATGTAAAAAAGCACATGTGTGCTTATTCATTATCCTCGAAATAAAAGAATTTGTCATTGTCTCTCGTCTCTCTCTCTCTCTCTCTCTCTCTCTCTCTCTCTCTCTCTCTCTCTCTCTCTCTCTCTCTCTCTCTCTCTGGCAAACTGTACAAGCACATAAGAAAGTTACACCAGAACTGAAGGTTGTTGATCCCAACAAAGAGTTGGCCCTAACTGAGAGCTGACCCTAACTGAAAGCTGACCCTAACTGAAAGTTTACCTTAACTGAAAGCTTACCTTAACTGAAAGCTGACCCGGAACGAAAGCTGACCCTAACTGAAAGGTGACCAGGACCGAAAGCTGACCCTGACTGAAAGTTGACACTAACTGAAAGCTGACACTAACTGAAATATGCACTTAACTGAAAGCTGACCCTGACTGAAAGTTGACACTAACTGAAAGATGCACTTAACTGAAAGCTGACCCTGACTGAAAGCTGCACTCAACTGAAAGCTGACCCGGACTGAAAGTTGACACTAACTGAAAGCTGCACTCAACTGAAAGCTGACCCGGAACGAAAGCAGACCCGGACTGAAAGTTGACACTAACTGAAAGCTGCACTTAACTGAAAGCTGACCCGGAACGAAAGCAGACCCGGACTGAAAGCCAACCCTGAATGAAAACGGGACAACCGATGTGGAAAGTTGATTCTCACCGAAAGACTGTACAAAATCAGATGAATGACTCTTTAAAAAAAAAGAAAGAAGAAGCAACAAACAGTGGAGAAATAGTTATGACTGTGACTGTGTGTGTGTATGTGTGTGTGTGTATGACCGGTGGTGGTTGTGGTGACGTGCAGGAAGATGGCGGACATATCCCCCTTGCTGGACGTGGAGGACATGGTGAAGATGAAGAACCCGGACTGGAAGTGTGTTTTCACCTACGTGCAGTCCTTCTACAGGCACCTCCGGGACCACGAGAACAACAAGGCCAAGGCGCCAGCAGAGGCGTAGACCTCACACACACATACCCACCCACACCCTCTCCCGGGATCCCCGTGTCCCCTTTCTGCCCCCATCTTTACAGAAATTCACTCTTAACCCATTTGTGCCAAGCAGCCGTGTCCTGTGTCCTAGGTCGCTTTATTTTTTCAGTCTGTTTTTTTTTGTTCGTTAGGTTGGTTGGTTGGTTGGGTTTCTTTTTTGTTGTTGTTCGATTCCCGTTTTGTGTGTTTTCGGTTTGGGATCCTATGCTTGGGAACGAACACACGACTTAACAGTCTGTTCTTCCGTCCTGATTTTTTATTTCATTGTTATTAGAAAATTTGGAACGTACACAAAATGGAATTGATATTCGTGGCTTACTGGTCAATGTCCATGATGGAAACGAAAATACAGAAAAAACTATAGATTTTTGCATAAAGTGAAGTGTTACATCTTTTGTTATTGCAAATGAACCATCAACCGTTTTCTTTATTGGTTTTCCAAAAACTATGGTATGATCATATTAGAGGTGTCATATATGGTTTTTTAAAACTATCAGTGTTGAAAACATGTTTGAACTTACATCCAAACATGTTGTCTCGTTTTCATTGAACAAAAATTGTTACTTAATCCTTTGTTTTGGAATTCTAAACGTTCGTAAGCAAAATGGGAATCACAATGCTTTGTAAAAGAACCCCAGCAAGAAGTCTGTTCTTTATACACTTGCTATCTCCCTCAACTCCTTAACCAGTCACTGGGGCATTGCGTGAACATTTCAGGCAGTGTCTCTCGGGCAAGATGACCCAGCCATAGGGCTTTAATGACCAGGCTGTTCCGCCCCCTAGTCATACCAGGTAGAACTAGCACCACGCACTCTCTTGTAGCCTCGCCTAGCTGAACTATGCCATGACTGTAGTGTTGAGCCTTTAGGCTCACAGGCCTGGTGGTGCAGCAAGCTTTTAACGTCCACTCCAGGCAGGTAGGGGTGAGTAGCTACAGGTCTGAAGACGTGTGGCTCATCAGCGGCTGTTAGGACAGCGAGGGCAGAGGTGTAGTCAGCCTCTTGCCTGCAGTACTAGGCGCCAGAACATCTTCACTTACTCATCATAGCCTTATCTTCAGACGTTTCACTTAGATAGTTTTGTTTTGTTGTTTTTTCGTAGGCAGCTAAGGAAAGATTAGTGATATTTTGTTTAATTTCGCTGTTCCTGTCTTAGTTTAGTGCAGCCCCTTCGAAACATTGAAGGTAATTTTGGGGGGTAGCTGTTGATAGTTTATTTTTAAAAAACCTTAGAAAGTTGATCTGTTGCTTTTATTGTAGGCAGCTTGCCAATACGTTAGTTTTCTGAGACCCCTTAAAATGTGGAGTTTAGTCGCTGTCTGGCCAGTGTCATAAATCCAATCAAGCCTTGGTACCAGGATTGTTACTGACGCTTTGAAACCAATCAAAATAACTGCTGTTCAGGTTATTGCCAATGCATTGTATCTTACC
Source organism: Rapana venosa (assembly GCA_028751875.1). NCBI lineage: Eukaryota > Metazoa > Mollusca > Gastropoda > Neogastropoda > Muricidae > Rapana > Rapana venosa. The sequence continues at coordinate 24,330,951 of CM054157.1, read as the reverse complement.
ACGTAACTTGTTTATCAGAGGCCTTCGTGAAGTCAGTGTTCATGAGCTGCTTTACCTCTCGTGTCTGTTCACCTCTGGTTGCTGTAGCTGTTCATCCCTGCGGTTTCGACAGTTCAGAAGAGAGGATATTTCGTTTACAACTGTATAAAGGTTTTAATCCCAAAGTGCCTGTAACCGTGCCTGTAACAAGTCACTTGTACGTACCCACCTGTCAGGCAGGCGACTGCCTTGTGTGTAGCAGTGAAGTGATCAATTCCTTCTCAGCGGTGTCCTTTTTCTATGTGGATTTGTCCTTTCTCTGAGGATTTGTCTTTTATTCTTTTTTCTGTGGATTTGTCCTTTATCTTTGTAGATGTTTTTCTCAGCTTTGTCCTCCTCCGTATGGAATTGTCTTAAACTTTGTTCGTTTTCTTCGTCAGTAGAAAGGAACTGAAGGCTGCTTGCTGTTCGTGTGTAGGCGCCTGTGATGGTAATACTGTTGTTACTGTTCTGTTTGGCCAAAGCAGCTTGCATGTGGCAGAGAGGGCTGGATGGATGAATGGACAGAGTTAGTCAGTGGGGGGCAGGACATGACAGAGGAGAAATGGTCTAGTTTTCAGTCCCTGACTTGTGTAGAGACCCGGTACAAGACAACGCCATTGGTGCTGAACTGTACAAAGCACTCTGCTGTACAAATGTGCACTCAGTATAATTATAAACACACACACACACACACACACACACACACACACACACACACACACACACACACACCATGTTTTGGTTTTTATAACGCACTTTCCTTTGTATATTCAATTTCATCTCCAGATATTCAGTCCAATACTTAAAAATACAGACAAGAAGTTCTTTTCCTCCTTATATTGTAACACTTTTCAGCTCTTGACTTCTGTATTTGTTACAACAGTGATGTTTTATTTGCACAAAGAAAGACGAAATATGATCGTGCTTTTTACATGTATGTGTCATATATCTCGTTTCTGAATTAAAAAGATAAGCTAAGCTGTAAGGCTTTGCGCATTTTTTAAAAAAAAGAATACGGGGTTATTTAATCAGGTTTTTTTCAGTTGTAAATAGCCTCTAGCTTCCTTATTATCAACGAAAACAAAAATCTTCTTGACGATGTGCATACCGTGGGTTTTTCACCCAAACGCAGATTACATGGCTGTTAGTCATTGCACAGATAGCTATAAACAATGTTGACTTGTGGTTTACAAACACAACGTGCACTGACATAACTGCGCTCAGCTAATAAATGTTGGCAGAAACACAAACAAGTCAGACCTGGTTTCTTTCACACTTGGGGCAAAAGATCAGCTCGCTGAAAAATGTATTGGCTGTTGTTAAAAATCACAGAAAGATATTGAAGCAAGATTTTGTGAGTATATGCATCTAGACTAGGCGTGCAACAGTATGGTGGGGGAAACAAACAAACAAAAACTACTGATTATGAGAAATTTAGAAATGATCTTGTGCTGGACCCTAAACACAGAACAGCGACTAGAAGCAGTGGAAATGTGGTTCATCCGGAGAATCATGAAAGTCTCATGGACAAAAAGAAAAACAAATGCAGAAGTAATGGAAATGGCTGGGTACAAGAGATCCCTTCTCAACACCATCAGAGAAAGACAGCTCATTTTTTTCGGCCATATAATCGGGGCTGACGGACTAGAGAAACTGTTATGGAGTGGCAAAATCTGTGGAAACAAGAGCAGAGGAAGACAACGCACAAAATTCACAGACAGCTTAAACAAATTCGCAACGAATAAAGAGGGCACCAACAATGAGCTCATGAGAGGGACCGAGAACAGGGAAGAATGGAGAGCCATGATCGTCGATGTCTGCAGGACCAGACCGGACACTTGAAGAAGAAGAAAAGATCTTGTATTTGTCTCACTATAATCTATGTTGCTCTATGCATATATATGACTATTGCTCTGTGCATATATATGACTATTGCTCTGTGTATATGATATATGACTATTGCTCTGTGCATGTGTACTCTTCATAGACAGGCTGCGTGTAGTCACTGGCCTAGCTCTGTGATGTGATAGACACCTGTAGCCTATCTGTGATAGACCGTAGTTCTGTAGAGTAGAACTGACCGATATCAGGACCTCGATTGTAGTAACACTAGTTCGGTTTTTGGTATTTTTTTTAACTGACTATATGCTGTATATGAGTTAAACATTATTTTATACACACCACATTTTATATTTTAATTATATATATTTAATATAATTAAAATTTTATATATATATATATATAATATATATATATATATATATATATATATATATATATATATATATATATATATATATATATATATATGTTTGAAGCTTACAGTCTTATCATTGTCTTGTACACTTACGAAGTGATAAAACTATTACGTGTCTACAATTTAGACGAAAGTCAACGTAGGTCATTTAAACACATTTAAAAAAAGATCAAATTCAAAATTTTGCTTTTAAACTATAGTTTACGAGTATATAAAAAAGACACATTTGTTTACAGATTTTAAGGGGGGAAAGCAAAAATGAGCAGAGAAATCTTTTAAATTTAATTATGGTAGCCGTTTATGATAGTGAAAACATGTTGCTAAAAAGATTTGTTTGTTCAGAAAGACCTGATTTTTAAAACTCTATGTTTTGTTTTAAGATTTGAATTTTAAACGCTTTAACAAAGCGAACTGATGATGACTAATTATTGTTTAGTTACGTGATAGTCAAGGACACTCGTTGGCATGGTGTACATACAAGCGTTAACTCGCTCTCTCTTCTTCATCAGTGATTACATGATAACTAAGGGGATTCCGTTTGGCGTTGTGTTGTTGTTTCTGCTTGTGCTGAGTTAACCTTGAAAGAATTTTTTTTAACCCTCTATGAATTAACTATCTGAAAATATCTGATCTGTAAAGTTGTACATATTCAACCCACACCCAACATGTATACAAACTCCAAACGACTTTTACAACCACTATCACTATTTCATATGAAAAGAATACACGCATCTTTTGATATAATTACCAGTGTATAGTTGTTTTATTTCTTTTTTTTTAGCGTGGCCAAGCAGGCATTATATATATAAATAAATATAAACCGCATGTAGCACCAAGACGTTGGACTATGCACTGACCAGTGCGTCAGTCAGAGTGTCTTCTGGTGTTTTTTGATGTATGAAAAGTAACTCCGCATGTGTTCACAAGCTGACGTTGGTTGTTGTTTTTTTTTTCGCTATGCCCTTACAGTGTGTGAGCTTTTATTGTATTGTATTGTTTTTTCCCAGTGCAGGGCTGTGTGGTGTGTTGCGGCCTGAAGGAGCAGGGCTGTACTGGGTTAATGACCGTGGTCAGTTTATTAATGATGGCTGTGCCTGAAGTTGTATTCGAAATAATCCATATTGGCGTTGTACTGTGCTTTGACAGGTATTTGTTATTGTCTGTGTCTGTATATATAAATATATATGCAAGCTATGATGATGCGTTTATGCTACGGTGTATTGTTAAACTAATTCGTATGTTTATTTTTTTTTTATATATATAGGTGATGATGATAACGCAAGCAAGCATTAACAGAAAAATAAGATAAAAAAAACTACTATGCAAAAATGTAGATAAAATACCTCTGTACTGGCCATTTTAGTGTGTTTGCGCCATATCTATTTCATATACTTTTTTTTTCAAACTCAAAAATGTAAAAAAAAAGAAAAGAGAATCGAAAATGGCAATGGATTCTGGTAATACCACATTTGAAGATTTTTTTTAAACAGCAATGTTTTTTATCAATGAATATTTGACTGTGAGAGAAAACAATTTCATAATGGTCCACAGCTACACCCCACCCCCCATCTCTCTCTAAGCGAAGTAGCAATGTACCAAGAAGTCTTGTATGAGTACCATGAATCGTGTTAGCGATCGCCAGTTACATAATTGGCTAACATTTGCAGTAAACAACGTGGATTAAAAAAAAATTGAAACCTTTTGTTTTTCATGTCAAAAAAATATTGTACTGCGATTTTATTCAGGGTCACTAGTATCCAACTTTAATTAATCTGTATGATAGATCACTTTGAATGTGTACATTAAACATTTTCTTTTCTTCTTCTTCGTCGAACGCTCAGACAGCAACTAGACTACTGTTGTCTGTTACATGAGCGAAAATGCGTTGCGCTGCCGTTAAGCGCCTGACAAATCAGGCCCAGCGCATCCGAATTCGGCGTGGTATATGTCATTTAAGAAGTATCGTTCTACAGGCGTTGATTTGTAGAACCTTTAAAAGTTGTCATATATTTGTACATATGATCTATACAGTCTTTCTTAATCATTGACTAAATTTGGGGAAATGTTTTTCTCCACTATTTTGTTAAACGGGTCGGGGCAGAGATATGTTTTTGGCTTTGATTTTTTTTGGTTTTTACTTCAGACCTGTAAATTCTTTAACAGCGTTAAGCTGTACACAGACTACTGACTTTGTGTTAGTCGAGAACAGACAAAAAAAGAATGGCAAGGGTTGAAAGGGAGGGGAGATGGTTTTGAAAGGATGATTGCACTGTTCGTGTGGACTTGTTCCATGTCGTGTGTATAACTTTGTTTCATATGGGGCATAGTTGTTGCATTGCCACGAAAGAAACTCTGGTTTCTGTAGTTTGTCGTTTGCTTTGAATGTTTATTTTTTGGGTTATACTGCTACAACCATCTTGTATACTCATGTTTTGACTAATACATCTGTATTTTGAAGTTATGGTTTCTTGAGTTTGGTTTAGTGTGTGTGTGCGTGTGTGCGTGCGTGTGTGTGCGCGCGCGTGCGTGCGTGCGTGTGTGTGTCTTCGCGCGAGCGTGCGTGCGTGCTTAACAAGACAGAGAATGGTACAAAGACAGTTCATGCAAGCTGCTACCAGATTTGTTTTTGTTGGGCGTTTCCCAGATTAAGACCCTAAGGATCACCCGGACAATGCACACGGTCACAATCATCACTCTGAGACCATAAACACACACTAGATGAGAGAAGCTCGTGTGTATGGCTGTTTTCCAGCACCTCACCATATAGGCAGCCATACTCCAACTCGAGAGGAAATCAATATTACATTACAAAGTTTTAATAATAAACAATGTAACAAAATTTCATGCAAACAGATTCACAATGTTCTGAAGTGATTCTCCTCAGTTCATTTAGTAAAACAATATGTCTTCAATCACTTCAAAAAAGCGTTTTGACCTAATCTTAATAAGAAGGAAATGTTATGGTTCATAATTGACGTTTATTTTTCATTCATGTATTTTGCGTACCAACAACAATTATTCACATAATTTTGTTTGCCAGCCAAGATTTATCAAAGAAGATTGAGGAGAAGGGGGTGGGGGAAGTAAACCAAGAACAATAACAGCAACACACACACATATACATAGATATATCTACATCCCCTACACTTTCTATATTATTTATCTTTTTGTTTATTTTTAATATATATATATATACACAGTCAGTCGGGTGTTTCTAATGTATTCAGAATAAATGCACTTCTCAACAATATCAGTCAACAAATGTCAAATGACTTCTCCCTTAACTCCTTCAGGAGTCACTGGGGCACTAAACTGAATTTTTCAGGCAGTGTATCGCCGTCAAGTTGAACCTGGCGGACCCCATCCTTCTCCATGTAAACGGGTGCATACTGGGTACGTTCGCGTCGTCCACCCCATCGACCATAGCTCGCCTACACTTTCTATATTATTTTATTTATTTATTTATTTGTTTGTTTATTTTTTCATTCTTTTATATCGAGGATAAAAGATGGCTGTGACTTAAACGTGGACATACACAAGATGTTCTGTATGCGTTCGCTCACGAGACATCGATTTATATCAAACGTTATATTGATTAAATCACAGGAGATAACAACCATTTTCATTTCCAATAAAACCCCACAAACACAAATGGAAATGTGAGCGCACTTTCCAAACACTAATGCACAGAATATTACATCCTTCCAAAGACTACTGGTGCAAAACTGCCACATGGAAAGTGATGCCAATAAAGCCACTTATCTATCCTGCTTTCCATTACAATATTATAATGTATCGTATATAACCCTCTTTAATGCTAATCCTCATACTCCTCGTCCTTGTAGAATTATTTCAAGAAAACCACTTTATATCTAGATGGATATTGGCTATTTTATGATGATGATGATAATAATATGAATAATATAGGGTACTTATATAGCGCTGAATCTTTTAAAGCAAACAAATCAAAACGCTTGCATTCAATCTGATTACATAAACATTTACAAAACCTCACAGTCACTTCATTTCATCAAGAATGAAGTGGACATTCACGTAGTATGTGATCTGATAGGCGGAGAGATCATACAGAAGACTTAAGGAAAGGGTCTGTCTGACTCAACACTACAACGCAAAATAAAGAAAACAGAAAAAAAATACAACAAAACCAACCAGCCAACCAAATAGCAAAACACAAAAGAAAAAAAATAGCCCAAAATTGATATGGACAACAACAAACAATCGACACACTCAAAAAAAAGAAGGAAACGGAAAGTGAAACAAGCAACTAAACACATGGTGGATGGCAATGATCATTGGTTTAGTTTGTGAAAGGGGGAATAGACTGCTTTCTTTGATTTTATCAGTGAAACCTTAACATGCTGCTTTCTATCAGTCTATCCGAATAGACTGCTTTCCATTAGTCAATAGCAAAACTTTTCTAGACTGTTTTCTATCAGTCTATTGCAATAGATTGCTTTCTATTAGTCTATCAGTGAAACCTTACTAGACTGTTTTCTGTCAGCCTATCTGAATAGACTGCTTTCTATTCGTCTATCCGTGAAAGGTGAATAATTGCTTTCCGTCAGTCTATAATGTGAAAGACGATTAGACTAGTATCTGTTAGTCTATCAGCGAAATGTTAATAGACTGTTTTCCATTAGTCTATCTATTGGTGAATCAACTGCTTTATCTTTGTCTATATGTGAAAGGAGTCTATTAATGAGTAGGCAGTTAGATTGTTGTTATTTTTGTTGTTTTTTTGTTTGGGGGGGGGGGGGGGGTCTATAAGTGAAAAGTAAATAAACTTCTTCAGAGGAAAGTGAACTGTTTGCTGTCTATCGGTCTATCACTGAACAGTGAATCTGTGAAAAGAACTGAATAGACATTCAGTAAATCTGTCAGTATATCAATGAAAGATGCATTTTGAATAGGCTACTATTTAAGAGTCTATTGATAAAAAACAAAAAAAAGTCCATCTGTGAAAACTGAATAGACTGCTTTCTGTTGGTCTATAGATCAAAGGTCAATAGACTGCTTTCTGTGGGTCTACAGATCAAAGGTTAATAGACTGCTTTCTGTTGTTGGTCTATAGATCAAAGGTGAATAGACTGCTTTCTGTTGTTGGTCTATAGATCAAAGGTGAATAGAATGTTTTCTGTTGGTCTATAGATCAAAGGTAAATAGACTGCTTTCTGATGTGGGTCTATAGATCAAAGGTGAATAGACTGCTTTCTGATGTTGGTCTATAGATCAAAGGTGAATAGACTGTTTTCTGTTGGTCTATAGATCAAAGGTAAATAGACTGCTTTCTGATGTGGGTCTATAGATCAAAGGTGAATAGACTGCTTTCTGATGTAGGTCTATAGATCAAAGGTGAATAGACTACTTTCCCCCAGTACTACTGTGGGTCTATAGATCAAAGGTGAATAGACTGCTTTCTGTTGTGGGTCTATAGATCAAAGGTGAATAGACTGCTTTATGTTGTGGGTCTATAGATCAAAGGTGAATAGACTGCTTTCTGATGTGGGTCTATAGATCAAAGGTGAATAGACAGCTTTCTGTTGTTGGTCTATAGATCAAAGGTGAATAGACTGCTTTCTGATGTGGGTCTATAGATCAAAGGTGAATAGACTGCTTTTTGATGTGGGTCTATAGATCAAAGGTGAATAGACTGCTTTCTGTTGTTGGTCTATAGATCAAAGGTGAATAGACTGCTTTCTGTTGTTGGTCTATAGATCAAAGGTGAATAGACTGCTTTCTGTTGTTGGTCTATAGATCAAAGGTGAATAGACTGCTTTCTGTTGTTGGTCTATAGATCAAAGGTGAATAGACTGCTTTCTCCCAGAACTTCAGACCAGCGCTGGTCGAACTCCTCGTTCATGGTGACAGTGAACCACTCCTTCCAGGCCCCGCACACACCTGCACGGGAAAGTGAGCCACTTATAGCAGACAGTAGTACTGTTAGGTTCTCAATGGCATTCATACACACACACACGCACACACACACACACACACACACACACACATACACACACACACACACACACACACACACACACACACACCGTCTGATGTCACTAATTAGTGGAAGGGACCAGCCGCCATGGCGCAGTGGTTAGCGCCTTGGGTTACGGACTGGAAGGTCGCGGGTTCGAATCCCATAAGAGTCATAGGGATTTTTCGGACTCCGGCCGGCTCCTACCCAGAGTGAGTGTGCTGTGGGCTCAGTGGGAAGACTGGGACCACACAGTCGAGCTTCATCCACTTAACGGATGCGAGTTTGAGAGTGTTGCTCAAATTACCTGACCAACACTGCAGGTGTCTGTATCTCTCGGGCCCGGTTGACGCCGGGATATATTATGATAGTAAGCGTAGAGTACAACCCTGTCAAGTAGTCTCAAAGCATATGCACTTCCACAGCAGCATAATTACGTCATCCTCATTGCCATTGATCATCATGCAATTAAAAAAATTGCCTCTGATTCGGTGGTCCCAGTTTCTCTGGTCTCATGGTGACCTCAGATTCGGTTTGCCCATACACTTCTGTGCCTGTGGTGAGTTTGTGTCGAAGCCTTTGGGGTTGGAGGTTCGCGGGGGACGGTCGTTGGAGGGACGTTGTGGTGGTTGCCACCTCAGGTGGGCAACTCACTCAGTCTGGCTCCGCGATTGAGCTAATACTGTCGTTAGTAGGGGGCTTAGTAGGTGGTGTCCTGCGTATGTTAGCTCAGAACAGGCACCACTGAACACCGCCAAAGTGACCCAGCAGCAGTGCAGGGCCCCTCTGGCTGGTGGCCCCGCGGCGGCCTGATAGTGATTGGCTCCCTGTGGGCCTCCGACTCTGAGGATGAGACATAACAAATCTGGGTAAGGTGTGTGGAGCGAACATGGCGCATTTTTCTCCAGTTTCACAATCTAAGCGAGGCAACTCTTCCCAACTGATCGTATTTTGCTATACTTCTTTCCCTTTAAAGCTAGTTCGGCCGCATATCCAATAAACTGAGAGTTGCACAATAATTCAATATCAAAATACGGCAAACATGTTTTATAGATTGTTTTTGTTTTCTTTAGGGGGAGGGGGGCGCTTTTTTGTTTTTTTCTGGTTGATTTTTTGGGGTTTAGATCTTTTCTTTTTTAAACTGAAATGATCCTGCAAGGCCAGTAACCACTGACTGAGATGATTGTTGACAACAATCAAGCGCCATGATTTTTCCAACTTCTCAGACTACAGAACAGGACGAACGCTTCCAGCTGACAAGGATCACCTTTGCGATAGATGAAGTAAGCGCCATCGTCAGGTAGGTATCGCCCTGCGTAGTTCTCTTTCTTCCGCTCCCGCATCCGGTCGATTGCGCATGCGTCCAGCACCGACTCCAGGAAGTTGGCGTCGTCAGATTTCCCTAGGAACTTGGAGAGTTTAAGAATCTCTTCCATGGGGTTCTGAAAAAACGGGGGATGAATTAATGTGGAAATTACTACTACTGATAAATTTACCACCATCGCCATCACAATTATACTACTACTACTTGCTACTGCTATTACTTCTACTGCTACTACTACTACTTACTACTGCTATTACTACTACAGCTACTACTACTACTTGCTACTGCTATTACTACTACCACTACTACTACTTGCTACTACTATTACTACTACTTGCTACTACTGACTATTACAATAACTGCTGCTGCTGCTGCTGCTGCTGCTACTACTATCGCTACTGCTACTACCACTACTAGTTCTACTACCCCTACTCTCCCCACACACCACCACTATTAAATGTAAATGTATGTCATAACCTATAAGGTTGTAGCGGAGCGAGGCGTCAGAGAACTCCTCTCTAGGGGCCAGCATATTAAGGGCGGCGCCCATCTCCTCTCCCTCGCTGCTTTACCTTCCCTGACCCTAAAGAGGCAGGTACCCATTTACATCTGGGTGAACTGGGGGACTGTAGCCTACTGAAGCCAAAGCGCGCAAACGGTTACCCATCCAAGTGGTAACCTCGCTCGTCGCTGCTTAACCTTGTCTGGGGGAAAGCGAGCGCTCTGACCACTGAGCTATCCCGTCTACCACTATTACCATTACTATAACTACTACCAGAATTGATAGTAATAATAATAATAATAATAATAATAATAAGAGAAGAAGAAGAAGAAGAAGAAGAAGAAATAATGATAATAGCAACACCACCACCACCGCCAACAACAACAATATAATAATAATAATAATAATAATAATAATAATAATAATAATAATAATAATAGTAGTAGTAGTAGTAGTAGTAGTAGTAGTAGTAGTAGTAACAATAATAATGATGATGATGATGATGATGATAGCAGGTGAAAAATTCAGGGTGCTATGCTGAAGGTGCTTTGGTCAAATCACACACACACACACACACCACCGCCACCATCACCACCACCACTACTACTACCACCACCACCACCTTCACCACCACGACACACAATACACAACCCACCATCACCCCCTCCCCCCAACCACACACATACACACACCCTCCCCCCTCCACACACACTACACCTAACCCCACCCCCACAAGACCATTCCTATTAAAAAAAATAAGTCCCGGCACAAACAGACCAACAGACTAAGGGACTGACACAGACACTAGCGTGACACAACCATCCTCTCCTCACCTCCATTAAACGCTCATAAGCGATTGACCAAACAGACTAAGGGACGCATAGACACAGACAGACACAGACACTGACAGACACTGGCGTGACACAACCATCCTCTCCTCACCTCCATTAAACACTCATAAGCGATTAACCAACAGACTAAGAGACGCATAGACACTGACACAGACACTGGCGTGACACAACCATCATCTCCTCACCTCCATTAAACGCTCATAAGCAATTGCCCAAACAGACCAAGGGACGCATAGACACAGACACAGACACTGACACAGACACAGACACTGGCGTGACACAACCATCATCTCCTCACCTCCATTAAACGCTCATAAACAATTGCCCAAACAGACCAAGGGACGCATAGACACAGACACAGACACTGACACAGACACAGACACTGGCGTGACACAACCATCATCTCCTCACCTCCATTAAACGCTCATAGGAGACCAGGTGGATGGCGAGGTCAGGGTGACGGCTGATAACCTCATCCCAGGTTCAGGTACACGCTAATGCCCAGTCCACTGCACCACACACACACACACACACACACACACACACACACACACACACACACATTGTATATGTGGTAATTTGTATTTTCAATGTATTACCTTATCGATTTTCCTTTTTTACTGGTTTAATTTAATGGTAAATGATGCAATAATTTAGTATAATCGTTAAGAAATTTGTTCTTAGATAGATGGCTTGATGAAAAAAAGCAAATGCATTGCTTATTCAATGTACCATCTGGAAATAAAATTTTGACTTGACTTGACTTGACACACACACACACACACACACAACTCTACATCCAACACCAGTGATTTGACAGACGCTGTAGCCCAATGGCTGAGATTTCAAATCCATTTGGGTTCGTGAAGTGGTGGGTTGGAATCTCAGCACAGCAGCGTTTTGTTGAAATAAGGGTGGGGATTTTTTTCTTTACGATTTTCCAGGTCAACGTATGATGCAGTCCTGCCAGTGCCTTTAGTCCTTTCGTGTATATATATATATATATATATATATATATATATATATATATATATATATATATTATAGATAGACAGACAGACAGATAGAAAGATAGATAGATAGATAGATAGATAGATAGATAGATAGATAGATAGATAGATAGATAGATAGATAGATAGATATACATATAGATAGATATAGGCTATATGCAGAACTAATCAGAGATCTAATGAGTGTTAAAAAAACCCTCGCACAAACGTGGCGCAATCATAAGAGAAAAAAATAGATGGTGGCAGGACGGTTAACACATTCAGCTTCCTAAAGTTCAAGTTAAAGTTAATGTTAAGATCCCAAGTAATTCATGACAGGGTTCAATGGGTTACGGAAACACAAACATACCCAGCATGCATCCTGTGCGAAAAACTAGATTATCTGAAGTTAGGTTTGTGTCGGCTGAGGCCAACAGGCAGACCTCCTACAGATGGACAAGCACAGGAGAAGACCAGGCACTACACACCCCACCCGGTAAGGGAACACAGAGAAGAAAAGAGAAGCCGAATGATTTATTCACAAGTAGACCAACTGGACACACAAAGAGGGGGTTGCCGAACTATTCAGAGCTCTAACAAGTTAGAACAGAAAAAAATGCACAAACGTGGCGCAATTATGATAGGAAAACAAGAAGTACATGCAGCACACCACACACACACACACACACACACACACACCACACACACACAACACACACACACACCACACCACACACACATACACACACACACACACACACACACACACACACACCACACACAAACACACACACACAACACACACACCAAAACACACACACACACAACACACACACACACACACACACACACACACACACACACACACACACACACACACACTCCACCAAACCTTTTCCATCAATGAAGAGGGGCAACCAATGTTCAAACTGCCCCTTGTACTGGTACCAGGGCCCCGTCCGGTGCAGGTTATAGAAAGACACCGCCACGTCCTTTGGATGTCTGTACACTAACACCAATTTCGTCTTCTTCAACATCACTTCCGCCGGAAGTTCCTCAAAGCGCAGGTGGGTGTTGAGAATTCTGGGGGCCGGAAGCGAGTCTAGCTCTCCGTGGGAGCGGTATTCAAACATGGCGGCCTCCTTCTCGGTGGGGTCGTCGTCAGTGCGTTCCTTGACCAGCATGCGCATGATTTCCCACGTCCAGTGTGTGCCTGCACAGAAGGCAGATGGAACAAGGGGATCTGTCATGCTGGTTTCAGATAACTGTGTCCAGTTTCTGCGCATCTTCACGAGATAATGGCGGGTATGGGTTTTTGTGTGTGTTATTGTTGTTGTTCATTGGCTCGTTCCTCGATCAGAGCTCTGAGGTTCACCAAGGGTCAGATTTTGTTTAGGCATGTGACCGTTTTTACTCACAGTTTTTAACTCACCATTAAGGTAGCCACATTCCGACTTCAGGGAAGGTGTCTAAACACGACATCTGTATGTTCTTTTAAAAATGTTGTCATCTCTTCCTACTAGCACGAAATAGCCTACCTTTCCGAAAGGTGGAATGGGTTTTAAGCGTGTTGTGCAAGATGTTCTGCGTGCGATTGTACACGGGGCCTTGATTTCTATTGTCATTTGAAAGACTTTGGGGAAAATGGAGCCGATACTACTGTTAACTCCAGGTGCCTCTATGGTGGCTAGATCCCAGGCCGTCAGATCACGAGCACAACGCTAAGCACTAGGCTATCCCGCTCCCCGGCGGTATCTATGGGTTTCACTTTCAAAAGCACCACACGTGGATTGTAAAATAAAGTATAAGTAAAGGTGTTCCCATAAACTATGTAGTTGTTGGGGAGCGAGGTGTCAGAGACCGCGTCTTCTCTAGGGGCCAGCATCTTGAGGGTGGTACCCATCTCCTCTTTCTCGCTGCTTTACCTTCCCTGTCCCTAAATAGAGCATGTGCCCATTTACATCTGGGTGAACTGGGGGACTGTACTGAAGTCAAGATGCGAGAACCGTCACCCATCCGAGAGATAACAAGACTCAGCGCTGCTTAACTTAGCTTTGGGAAAGTAAATGCTCTGATCCCCGAGCAAAACTAGATAGTACCGAGTTGTCATGTGCAGATTAAGCATAAGTGTGGCTACATCTGGCAAAGAATGCATCATAACATATGTACATTTCTTTCAAACTGGATTCTACAGCCACTCATAAACAGTACACTTAGTCTGGTGAAAAAAAATGCACGTTTGCTTCATGCAATCAAACCTCATATTTTGTTCCAAACTGGATTGTACATTTGCTCATAAACGCTACCTACATTCCATTTGTCTGGGAAGAGTAAAGAGTGCCTTATTCAATCTAAGGATGCATTCTTTTCGAACTGGGGTGTACATTTGCTCATAAAGGCTACCTAACTTCTGTCTAGGAAAGGGTAGAGAATAGTTGGTGTTCTCTAACTATGGGTTAAGCAGGCAACAAACTATCTTTTTTCAACTCTGCCGTTCAGGTGGACCGTTCACACATATTTGCTCCGACCTGTTTGTGTAAAAAGGACGAACTGCTGCACAAAACGTTCAAAGGCGCACAAAGTTAAAAAGAAAAAAAAAGGTCACTGTGCGTCTTGAGACTTCAATTTTTATTTATTTATTCTTTTATATCGAGGATAATGGAATAAGCACTCATGTTCTTTTTTACATTCAGTCCCCGTGTGTATGCATTCATAAGGCACACTCCCCGAAATCAGAATGTGGCTACCTAAATTGTGGGGGGTGGGGGTATGAGCAACGGAGGCATACGCAAAAATCTCACCAATGGTATACCTCCAGCTCTAAACGAGGAACGGAAAACCAAAAAGAACCAAAAACCAAGGCACAGGCGTTCAGGCCCACAAAGTGACCTGTAACTTTAAACAGAGCGCTGATTGGCTACAGGCTGGTAGCTGGCCGTTTCAACTCAATCCACACAGAACAGGCTGTATCTCTAACAGCCCGGCTAAACCTGACACCACTAACCGTTCGTTTTCAATGGTAGGCAATCAGTTTGGAATTTGCTTCGCTCTGACCGTCCCAGCCTAACAGTTTAGAAAAATGGTCTGTTGCCTGCTTAAGTTTGAAACTGGGTAAGTAGTTGTACTTACGGTTTAGAAAAATAGTGTGTCACCTGCTTAAGTTTGAAACTGGGTAAGTAGCTGTACACATTCACTATACACTTTGGTGAATACATCTTTGTGTAATGCTGTGTGTCCTTTGGAACAATACCGTTATTTAAAAACTGGACTTTTGGTGTTGTTGTTATTCTGTTGCTTTTGTTCCAGTACTTATGAAGATACTTAAGATCACTATATTTCTACTTTTTTTTTGGCTTTTAAAGAAATCCCTGCAACAAAACTGAAACTTTGATAATGTGTACTAAAATCACAATGTCAACATGCTACATACTGCACATACATTGAATATTGAGTAGTGATGGAGATGTACATGCTTTATGAGAGAATATAACCTGCAATGCAAGGGACCCCCCTACACCCCCGCCTCCCCCCCCCCCCCCAAAAAAAAAAAAATTGAAACTGGGTTGTCTATTCACTCAGCGGGGTTGGGGAAGAAGAACATGGTGACTTTAGAATTTGGTTGTAGGTCACACGGCAATTAAGTGACATGGAAAATGAGCCCCCCCTCCCCCCCACCCTTCTCACAGGCCTCTCCAGTTTGTGTATTTCTTTGTTCACAGTCCTAGGAGGAGATAGGGGGGTAGGGGGGGGGGGGGTCATGTCAGGGGTTAGTTGGGGGCTTGTTTGAGGATGAGAGTTGGGTTTTCTTTCTCCTTGTTTTTTGGGGGTTGTAGTTGATTATTTGAGTGTGTGTGTGTGTGTGTTGTGTGTGTGTGTGTGTGTGTGTGTGTGTGTGTGTGTGTGTGTGTGTGTGAGTGCGTGCGTGCGTGTGTGTGAGTGCGTGCGTGCGTGTGTGTATGCATGCATGCATGTATGTATGTATGTAGTATGTATGTATGTATGTATGTATGTATGTATGTATGTATGTATGTATGTATGGAGGCGTTGCACGCGTGCATGCGCCAGCTCGTGTATATGTGTGTGGAAAGAGAGAGAGAGAGAAAGAGAGAGAGAGAGTCAGTCACACACACACACACACACACACACACACACACACACACACAAATAAAATGCAACATGCTTTAGTGTACATCAATTTGAGCCAAAGAGATGATTATAACTGATGGTTGCTTGTTTTGTTGTTGTGTCAACTAAGTCTACTTGACTTAAATGGCAATAAAATATTCTGAATCTGAATCTGAATCTGAATCACACACAACAACACACACACACAACACACACACACACACACACACACACACAAGAGACCCCCCAAGAACCAAGTCACCAGGCAAACAAACAAACAAAAAAAACCCACATCACACTGGTCACCCCAAAACGCAACACAACTCGTGTGCACACACAGTGACGTCACCGCCCACGACTGACCTGCCCGCGGGTAGGAGCAGAGGATGACGTCATCGTGTCTGAGCGGGTAGTTGCGGATGGCCTGGAGGTCAACGTCCTCCATCTGGGTGCACAGCGCCCGGCCAGACTCCATCTGCACCAGACTCAGGGTGTAGCCATCCTGGTCTGGCACCAGAATCCTGCGCCTCTTCATTCTGCAGCAACAGCAACAGCAACAGCACACACACACACATACACACACACACACATTAAAAAAAACAAACAGCATCCCTCCTCTTCAAAAAATATATTAGATTATATTATATTCCACTGTCTGTCTGTCTCTCTGTCTGTCCGTCCATCAGTCCCCTCTCTCTCTCTCTCTCTCTCTCTCTCTCTCTTCTCTCTCTCTCAGGCTGGATGAAAAAAAAGTATGTGAATGTTACCTGTAACCCTTGGAAATAAAGATTATCCTCTCTCTCTCTCTCTCTCTCTCTTGGTATGTTTCACTATACTGCATTATTTTGTTGCCTTTTTCTATTGGTTTTTGTTGTGTTTTTATTATTGTGAATGTTTCCTCTTTCTTCTTCTTGAAAGTTCTAAGTGATACTATTTTATGGTGATGTCGCATCACTGTATAAGGTGTAATATTCATTAAGTTTTTTGCTTTCAAAGTTTATCAACATTTTAAATAACTTTAAATTGGGAAAGAGACTATATTACTGACTAGTTTCAACCCATTTAGGATGCTGTAATCCTAAAATGAATCATCAGTTTCGTTTCATATACTGAACAGCACGGTAGGGTTATTTGTCATTCGGTTGGTTTGACTGTTTGTTTTCTTATTCAAGATTGCATTGCTGTCTTAGACTGTTGACAGTAAATTAGATTCACGACACATAGCCATGATTCTCAGGACGTTTTTTCGCATTTCATCTTTCGTAAGTTATGCTGGTGCTTTGTGATCAAACTGGAATGAGTGAGCGTACAAGTTACCAAGTTAAAACCCTAAGCTGTTGACAGGGGAATATGTGTACATACATAGAAGTGAAGCTTTTCAACTGATTCAAAATTGTATTTGCATTGTGAAATCATTGTTCTCTTCCATTGTATACCCGCCCCCCGCCCCCAACACTCCCTTTTGTTGTATTGTGGCCTAAGGCCGATGTACTATTAAACTATTTCAGAGTTCAGAGTTCTCTCTCTCTCTCTCTCTCTCTCGAGCTCTGGCCTCTCCGTTCTGCCTGATCTATTTTATTGGAGTACAATCCGTAAAATATGTGTCTTGATGTATGTTAATGTATATGTCCGAGTAGAATTGTGTTTCTTTGTTGAATGTTTATGTATACTGTATTGATAAGTTCACTTTATTAAGTCCTTATTCTAAAGTTAGTATGAACTCAATATGTTAAATGTACTCCGATTTTGGAGCCATTTGGCTCTCTTTTTTCCCATCATAGCTTGAAATTTATTATTGTAATTCAGAGGAAGGGCTGGATGGAAACAATATTGATATTTATCTATAAACCTGTGAAATAAAGATCATCATCATCACCACCACCATCATTATCATCACCATCATCATACTACCACCACCACCATCATCATCACGATCTTCTCTCTCTCTCTCTCTCTCTCTCTCTCTCTCTCTCTCTCTCTCTTCTCACACACACACACACACACACGAATATGTTTTATAGTTGTTCGCAGTTAGTAATTATCACGTCTAACTTTGATGTCATGAAAAATATCGAATGTTTGTATGCACAGACTAATTCAAATGATGGATAGATTGCAATTAGTGTCCCAGAGTTTGATGAAAAAACTAACGTATACATTTGGTAACGGATAAAAAATAGTTTACATGTCTGAAATTAGTCCCATGCAGTTTGTAGGAAAGCCCTATGAATTGTTTCATTTTTTCCCTTCATCATTTCTGACAAGTAATTTGCAAACTTTAAGCAAAATTACTCCTAGGTTGGTCGGCCCCTGGGCTAGGCTAGAGGCTGGCTACTGCTAGCGCTCACAAACTAGAATCTGCCAGTGTATCTTTTGTGGGAACACGGCTACCCTACCACCCGGCATAATTATGTAACGTGAAAGAAGGAAAATTGCATGATATTTTGCCACCTGAACTTTTATCATTTTTGCCCCAAATTAGATCAGTCGTATGTAGTAACAAATAGATGGTAATATCTTGCTTCAGCGAAAACCATATTAAAAAATGTTGTCATTGTTTTCTAAAACAGGTTTTAACAAATAAATTACAAAAATGTATCTTTTTTCCTTGCCATTTTCTTGAGAGTTTCCGTATTCATTAATAAATTACAAAAATGTCTCTTTGTTCCTTGCCATTTTCTTGAGAGTTTCCCTGTTCATTCTACAAAGCTCACGAACGCTAGAGATGAGTAGGTAAGAGCGATTGACTTCCATCCCACCCCGGAGATCGGAATGTGGCTGCCTTAATGGTGGACAAAAAAGGACACAAACGCAAAAATGTCACCATTGGTGAACCTCGGAACTCTAGCTGAGGAACGAAAAGAAAAAAAAACGGGAGGGGGGGGGGGGGGGGGACGGGGGGGGGGGGGGGGGACCCTTCCATCCTGTGGGTTCATGAGGTCGTGGGTTTGAGTCAACTGAAGGCGCCAGTGCCTTGATTCCCTTCGTGAATATTCGCATGCAGAAGATCAAACGTTCACGTTAAAGATCCCGTGATTCATGTCAGGGTTCGGTGGGTTATGGAAACACGGACATACCCAGCATGCATCTTGCGGGCCTACATGGAGAGGGATGGGCTCCGCCAGGTTCAACTTGTCCAAGAGACCGAGCCTGAAAACTTCAGCGTAGTGACTGAACGACTCCTCAGGCAGTTAAAGGAGAAGGAAGAGAAGGGGAAAAAATATAGAGTTCTTGGTCCGCCATTTTCTTCTGTCTCTCCTTCTGTCTCCCTCCTTCTACAGTTCCCTGGGGAGTGTGTTGTTTTAGCACGGCCACTGGATCTGCCCTGGTCTGTCTGTAGGCCGCCTACCTACCAATGGAGTTTCTTTTCTTCAATGAAGTCAGCAGAAATTCATACCGCCCAGTATAATGTAGAATGATCTCGAACATTCCTTCATCGGCGAAACACTCGGTATATTGATCCTATTTTTTCGCTCCTCGGCTAGAGTTACGATGTTCACCAATGGTGAAATTTTTGTGTATGCCACCGTTTCTGCCCACCATGAATGTAGTATAAGATTTTATTTTTCATTTTATTAGTTTATATCGAGGATAATGGAATAAGCACTTATGTGCTTTTTTTTAAAAACATCTAGTCCCCGTGTGTATGCGGTTTTTTGAATTCTGTCATCTGTTCCCACTGTTACTGTATTGCAATAACGTCTCTTTCCTCTTCTTCTCCTTCTTGGATAACTGTCCAATTCACTAGTAAATGATTTGGGCAATTATGTAAACCTATTCATACCATTAATCCCTGAAGTCGAAATGCAGCCATCTTTAATGACGCGCAAAACGGTGGCGTACGCAAAAATCTGACCATTCGTGAACCTTGGATCTCTAGATCTAGATAGCGGAGGAACGAATTGTAAAATTTCAAAAGCTGACCAAGAAAAGGCAATAACGTCTTCAATCCCTTGCTTGGACTCTTGCGTCTAGATCTACTACCTACCACTGTTACGTGTGAAAATCACAAATAAAAAAGTCATAGCCTTGAAATAAATATAGTAACGTCTCCTTTCGTGGCTTGGATTCATGCGTTTAGATCTACTACCACTACGACTACTACCACGAGTATATACTTAAATCACACAAGCAGAAGATGGGAGACACCAGTGTAAGCCTTCATACCTGTTTGTCTATCTGTCAGGGCTTCGGGTGTAGAAAAGCGTAGGGTGAGTGCAGGCGGTAAGCACATTCCCTTCAGCAAAAGCATCTCTCTCTCTCTCCCTCTCTCTCTCCTAATGACAGACTGCGTCTCTTGTCCTGCTCTCATGCTAATGATTCCTGCTCTCCTGGCTTTTTTTCAATGCGCAGTCACGTCTTACACACGTCATCAAAATCAGAAGTAGTACACACGTAGGCTGCGCGCTCACGCGCTAAAGTGACTGCACACAGGCACGCAATAATCTAAAAAGTAAGTTTGACATACTGCACGATCATTATACACTAAGTGGGAGCTGGCTGTTTAAACGCGCACGTGCGTACCCACGCTAATTCCAGCGCATGTGCAACTATATGCGCGAGTGCACGCGCGCACACACACACACACACACAAAAAAGAACGAATACACAAATTGAAACACACATGCGCGCGCGCGTGCACACACACACACACACACACACGAACACACACGCAAACACACACACTGGTACAAAATAATGAACACGCGCGAGCTCGCACACACACACACACACAGACATATACACATACGCAGAACACACCGCGCGCGCGCGCACACACACACACAAAAAGGGTACCCAGAACGGACACGCGCGCGCGCACGCACACACACACACACACACACACAGACACACAAGAAAGAAAA
>CM054157.1:24300022-24302522 GCA_028751875.1 Rapana venosa | reverse complement strand
TGTAAGTATGCATGTATGCATGTATGTATATCTATGTACATAAGTATGTTTATATAATTGTATGACGTATAAATGAAATCATGCATGTATACGTATGTATGTATGTATGTATGTATGTATGTCTGTATGTCTGTATGTATGTATGTATGTATGTATGTATGTATGTATGTATGTATGTATGTGTGCATGTATATATGTTTGTGTGTATGTAGGTTTGTATGTATGTATGTATGTATGTATGTATGTATGTATGTATGTATGTATGTATGTATGTATGTATGTATGTATTTATGTATGTATGTATGTATGTGTGTGCTTAATGTATGTATATATGTATGTATTTATGCATGTGCGATTGTGTACATGTATGAATGTACCGGTATGTATGTATGTATGTATGTATGTATGTATGTATGTATGTATGTATGTATGTATGTATGTATGTATGTATGTATTGTATGTATGTATGTATTGTATGTTTTATGTAGTGTAGTAATGTATATGTATGTATGTATGTATGTATGTATGTATGTATGTATGTATGTATGTATGTATGTATGTTTATGATGTATGTATGTGAAGTATGTATGTATTATGTATGTATGATGTATGTATGTATGTATGTATGTATGTATGTATGTATGTATGTATGTATGTATGTATGTATGATTGTATGTATATG
The DNA here is from genome assembly GCA_028751875.1 of Rapana venosa. NCBI lineage: Eukaryota > Metazoa > Mollusca > Gastropoda > Neogastropoda > Muricidae > Rapana > Rapana venosa. The sequence goes on along the minus strand of CM054157.1, from coordinate 24,301,840 downwards.
TATGTGCTATGCTTGTTGCATATGTGTGTAGTGATATTTAGTATTAAGTCTATTACATTTAGTGATTTTAGACGATGTATGTATGTATGTATGAATGTAAGTTTGGGTGTATGTATATGTATGTTATGTATGTATGTTGTGTATGTATGTATGTATGTAGTATGTATGTATGTATGTATGTATGTATGTAGTATGTATGTATGTATGTATGTATGTATGTATGTATGTATGTATGTATGTATGTATGTTACACTCGATGGTGGATGAAAGAGGGGAAGACAGAAAATGTCATGGATGGACACTGTCAGAGATGGACCTGGATGATGACTCGGCACTACTGCGCAGATGCCGAGGACGATGATGGATGTAGGAGGTAAGGATGTCTATATCGTGTTTTTGCAGATCGCCATACGTCAACGGGTTGATATGATGATGATGATGTAGAGTTTTGATATATGTATGTATTATATGTATGTATGATGATGTATGTATGTATGTATGTTATGTATGTATGTATGTATGTATTTATGTATGTATGTATGTATGTAATTATGTATGTATGTATTATGATTTATGGATGTTGATGGATGATATGTATGTTATGTATGTAGTATGTATGTAGTATGTATGTATGTATGTATTATGTATGTATGTATGTATTGTATGTATGTATGTATGTATGAGTATGTAGTGTTGATGTATGTATGTATTTAGTATGTATGTATGTATGTATGTATGAGTGTATGTATGTATGTATGTATGTATGTATGTTATGTTGTATGTTATGTATGTATGTATGATGTATGTATGTATGGTATGTAGTATAGTAGTATGTATGTATGTATGTATGTATGTAGTATGTATGTATGTATGTATGTGTAGTATGTATGTATGTATGTATGTATGTATGTTATGTATATGTATGTATGTATGTATGATGTAGTGTATGTATGTATGTGTATGTATGTATGTATGTTAATGTATGTATGTATGTTGATGTATGGTATGTATGTATGTATGTATGTATGAGTATGTATGTATGTATGTATGTAGGTATGTATGTATGTTATGTAGTATGTATGTTGTAATGTATGTATGTATATGTATGTATGTTATGTGAATGTTATGTATGTATGTATGTATGTAATAGTATGTATGTATTGTGAATGTATGTATGTATGTATGTATGTATGTATGTATGTATGTATGTATGTATGTCATGTATGTATGTATGTATGTATGTATTCATCATGTATGTATTATATGTGTATGTATATATGTATGATGCATTATATGTTTGTACGTATGTATGTATGTATGTATGTATGTATGTATGTATGTATGTATGTATGTATGTATGTATGTATGTAGTGTATGTATGTATGTATGTATTATGTATGTTTGTATGTATACTACATTATATGTATGTATGTATGTATTGGTATGTATGTATGTATGTATGTATGTTGTATGAGTATGTATGTATGTATGATGATGGTATGATGATGTAGTATGCATGTTATGTGTGTATGTATGTATGTATATGTAATGTATGTATGTATGTATGTATGTATGTATGTATGTATGTATGTATTTGTATGTAGTTGTAGATGTATGTTGCATATTGATTGAATCTTCGGTTAACGTATAGATTAGGTTAAAGAGGAGTATGATGTGTATGATTTATATTATGTATGTTTGTAAGTATGTATGTATGTATGTATGTATGTATGTATGTATGTATGTATGTATGTATGTATGTATGTATGTATGTATGTATGTATGTATGTATGTATGTATGTATGTACACTCGAAGGT
>CM054157.1:24290022-24292522 GCA_028751875.1 Rapana venosa | reverse complement strand
AACTCGCCAGATACAACATGGACATTGCTGCCCTTAGTGCGACCAGGCTAACAGGCGAGGGCGAACTGTGCGAACGAGGCACAGGCTACACAGTCACAAATGTTAAGCTAATTGGAACTTAGCTGTAATTGTCTTAATTTCAGTGCTTCAGCAATAAACTTTGCACCCGATTTGATCACAATATCATCATCAGACCATAAGATAGAAAAAATATCTTGCCTTCGGAAAGCTTCTAGATTGAGAACACCACAGTTTTCACGTATGGAAACATATGATTGACAATGAAACAGGAATGCACTTCATCATCAAGAATATGACCACACATAGGGCATGGGAACTGTGTGGACGTCTCAGGTTGAAACCATCTTTTGTTTGCATTGAAGCCGAGAAGAGAGAAGAGAGAGAGAGAGAGAGAGAGAGAGAGAGAGAGAGAGAGAGAGAGAGAGAGAGAGAGAGAGAGAGGAGAGAGAGAGACGCTTTGACGCTTTGACCAATTTATTGTCATTGCCCAATGTGGCCTATTGACAAGGGGGGTTATACACGGCTTTCTTTTGTAAATACAAATAAATACAAGAAAAATCACATGATGCATTTAACGTAATGAAAACCAAAAAACAAACAAACCCAAAAGAGCTGAGGAGAGAGAGAGAGAGAGAGAGAGAGAGAGAGAGAGAGAGATAGAGAGAGAGAGAGAGAGAGAGAATGAACGAATGAACGAATTTTATTTGACAAAAGCTACAAGCCCATCAGTCAAAGGGGTAATTGTAAATGACATATTAACATAGGAATGAATATGAAAAGGACTGAGTAATAATCCAAAGTCCAGATAAATGCCAACCAATATTTTCAGTTATTACGTATAGGATCCGTTTCATTCATAGTCGACTTACGTTTATCTAGAGCCTGCGTTACATATATTGCTAAAGATTTAAGCTCGGACATATTATTTGAAGATAGCACCTTTTGTACAAGATTGGTGGACCTGTTGGTTGGGTTTGTCAAAAAAGCAATTTTTTGGCGAATTTCATGATAAGTTCTACAAGCAAACAAAAAATGAAATTCGTCTTCTTCTTCTTTCTCCACATGCTGGACAAGAGTTGTTGTCTGTCTCCGCTGTAATATACCATTGTTTGCAGTTCAAAAGACCACACAATCTTAGCCTAAATTTTAGTAAATTACTTCGAAGCCTTTTATTAGTTAACGATATCAGATACTGTTCTGGACCAAACGCATCTTTAAAGGAGCTATACCAAGTGTATTTTTCACTAGACATTAACTGTTCGTGCCAGTTTTGATGAAAACATGAAATAAGTCTATCTTTCAATTCTCTAACAAACTGTTCTTCATAGCCCACCCCCTGGCATAGCCAAACAATACCAAATCCATTTATCGTCAAAAGATCTTTTACTTTAGTCGCCCAGTTTACTTTACCATTATTATGTTGTATAAGCAGCATCTCGTATGCTTGTCTGTTTATTCTTGACATAGGAAGCCTGATAAGTTTAATCCAGTATTTAATGCATTTAGTTATGGTTCTTATATACAAGGGGTATCTACCAGTTTCTCCGTACATAAGTTTATTTGATGCATGTAATGGGACACATAAGAATTTTTTCATGGCAAAGGTGTGTACTTTTTCAATTTGTGTGGTATCTCCTAGACCCCAGAGAGAGAGAGAGAGAGAGCAGCAGGAGCATACGTCACTCGCCTATGACGTATTTAATATCGTTACGCAATTTATACGTCTCGCTGCGCGGATTTTTTTTTTTAGCTACGAAAGCAAATCAGACCAAACGCTGAGAAAATGGTTCCTCTTCTTTTCGCAGGTAAGAAGCGCTTTTTAGTGCATTACTATTCACAGACAGAGGCCACCTTCACACACTCACACACACACACACACACAATATGATAACGTATTATTTTCTTCTGGGCTTTTCCAATATTTCGTTGTTATCATCTTACTTGGTTTAAAACAACTGGTAGTCGATCAAGAAATGATGACAGGAGCGTAATTCAGTACTGGCACAGCAAGGACAGAACATCAAGCCAGAGCTTAGTCTAGTTTAAGCTCCTCCCTCGTATTTTGACGTGGTGGAAGTGGCAAGTCCATGGTCACCCGATCAAGACTCAAGACTACTTTAATGTCTCAACAAGAGAAATTATGAATGGCATTTTAAAGTTACAGTTACACAGCATGCAATATTAAACAATATAGATGGAGAAGTATTATCACTTAAAAGCCGACAACACTCTACGTCACACACACACACACACGCACACACACACACACACACACACACACACACACACATATCTCTTGAAATAATATATGATCAGCATAATCAATATATATATATATATATATATATATATATATATATATATATATAATATATATATATATATATAATCAGCATAATCAATATATATGTAAGATTGCAAAACTCATCTCTTCTTTCCGGAATTTTCCCTTCAGAACTCAAAACTGCAATAGTTACAC
>CM054157.1:24280022-24285022 GCA_028751875.1 Rapana venosa | reverse complement strand
CTTTTATTTCGAGAATAATGAATAAGCACTCATGTGCTTTTTTACATCCAGTCCCCGCCCTTAGGGATATATATGATGATAAAATAAAGAGAGAGAGAGAGAGAGACAATGACAACGATAATGAATAAGCACCCATGTGCTTTTTCACATCCAGTCCCCGCCCTTAGGGATATATATGATAATAAGATAAAATAAAGCCAATACCAATACTCACACAGTAAACGGGGGGAAAATATCCACCAGCCCCAGCCCCGACCCCCTACAAAAATCACCGAAAAAAGGGAGACAAAAAGCAACAACAAATAACAAAAGAAAATAAACAGAACAAAACAAAAACACAGAAACAACTGAAAAAATTGCAAAGAAACAAAGAGCAAAATAAAAGCAGCAGCAACAACAAGGGGAGAGGGGACAACCGAATACCCCCTCCCCCCCCCCCCCCCCCTCCAAAAAGAGACAGACAGACAGACAGAGAGAGAGAAAGAGAGAGAGAGAGCCCATGTATGTAATCGAAGCTTAACGCTTTGGGAGGAGTGGGTGGGTGGGGGTGGGGGGGGGGGGGGGCTACTTTAATTAAGGGTAAAGTGTTATACAAGTTTCTGTGAGCATTAAACTACATTACATTACATTACATTACATTACACTCCATTACATGACATGACGATACGTTACGTTACATAACAAAACCAGTGGTGGATTTGTGTTGTTGTTATTATTGTTGTTGCAGTCCTCACCGCCTTGGTATACTCTCTCACCCAGGCAGCAGCCGCCGCCCCCAACTCCTTTCTGGGCAAAGATCAGGGTACTTCGTGTGTGCGAACGCGCGTATGTGTGCGTGCTTGCGTTCTTGCGTGCGGGTGTGTGTATGTGTGCGTGCGTGTTCGTGTGTGTGTGTGTGTGTGTTTGTGTGTGTGTGTGTGTGTGTGTACGTACACACACACGTGCACATGCATCTTTCGGATGAGGCTATAAACCGAGATCCTGCGTGTGTACGCCCGCAGAACGTCTTGTGCACACGTTAAAACCTGTTCCGCATTTAGGAAGAGTAGGCGACTGTGTGCCGGTGGTAATGGATGATAGAATTGACAAAACCGCATGCGCACGGTGATTGGATGTAAAAAAACAACAACCTGTAGGTGTGTTTATTTGATTATGCAGTAACTGTATGAATTGTACATCGCCTCCCCCCCCCCCCAACACATACATGCACAAAACACACCCACATATACATAATGCATCCACATGTACATTATGCATCCACATGTACATAATACATCCACATGTACATAATACATCCACATGTACATAATACATCCACATGTACATTATGCACCCACATGTATATTATGCATCCACATGTACATTATGCATCCACATGTACATTATGCATCCACATGTACATAATACATCCACATGTACATTATGCATCCACGTGTTCATAATACATCCACATGCACATAATACATCCACATGTACATTATGCACCCACATGTATATTATGCATTCACATGTACATAATACATCCACATGTACATTATGCATCCACGTGTACATAATACATCCACATGTACATAATACATCCACATGTACATTATGCATCCACGTGTACATAATACATCCACATGTACATAATACATCCACATGTACATTATGCATCCACATGTACATAATACATTCACACGTACATTATGCATCCACATGTACAAAATACATCCACATGTACAAAATACATCCACATGTACATTATGCATCCACATGTACATTATGCATCCACATGTACATAATACATCCACACGTACATTATGCATCCAGATGTACATGATACATCCACATGTACAAAATACATCCACATGTACATTATGCATCCACATGTACATTATGCATCCACGTGTGCATTATGCATCCACATGTACATTATACATCCACATGTACATTATGCATCCACATGTACATTATGCATCCACATGTACATTATGCATCCACATGTACACTATGCATCCACATGTACATAATACATCCACATGTACATTGTGCATCCACATGTACATTATGCATCCACATGTACACAATACATCCACATGTGCATTATGCATCCACATGTACATTGTGCATCCACATGTATATCATACATCCACATGTACATAATATATATACATCCACATGTACATAATACATCCACATGTACATAATACACCCACGTATACATAATGCATCCACATGTATATCATACATCCGTATGTACACAATACATCCACATGTACATAATACATCAACATGTACATAATACATCAACATGTACATAATACATCCGCATGTATATAATGCATCCACATGTATATAATGGATCCACATATATAATGCATCCACATGTATATATTTCATCCACATGTATATAATGCATCCACATGTATATAATGCATCCACATATACATAAAGCATCCACATGTACATTATGCTTCCACATGTATATAATACATCCACATGTATATAATAAATCCACATGCATATAATACATCTGCATGCATATAATACATCTGCATGTACATAATACATCCACATGTACATAATACATCCACATGTACATAATACATCCACATGTACATAATACATTCACATGTATATAATACATCAGCGTGTATATAATACATCTGCAGGTACATAATACAACCACGTGTACATGATGCATCCACATGTACATAATACATCCGCATGTATATCATACATCCGTATGTACACAATGCATCCACATGTACATAATACATCCACATGTACATAATACATCAACATGTACATAATACATCCGCATGTATATAGTACATCCGCATAATACATCCACATAATGCATCCACATGTGCGTAATGCAAACACATGTACGTAATACATCCACATGTACACATCCACATCCACAAAGTCCTTCGGATGAGACTATAAACCAAGGCCTCGTGTGCGAACGCATGCAGAACACCTTGCGAACACGTTAAATCCTGTTCCGCTGTTCGAAAGAGTAGGCCATTGTGTGCCGGTGGGAACAGATGACAAAATTTTAAAAACCGCATACACACGCATATTTTTTTTTATAAAGCATCTGAGCGCTTTGATTTGTTGCTTTACAAAATTCAGCGCTATATAAACTCCATAGATGATGATGATGATGATGATTCTTCTTCTTCTTCTCCTTCTTCTTCTTCTTCTTCTTCTTCTTCTTCTTCTTCTTCTTACATAATGCATCCACATGTATATAATAAAGCCGCATGTATATAACACATCCGCATGTATATAGTACATCCCCATAATACATCCACATAATGCATCCCCATGTGTGTAATGCAAACACATGTACGTAATACATCCACATGTATATAATACATCCGCAGGTACATAATACATCCACATGTATATAGCACATCTGCATTGTATAATACATCTGCATAATACACTTACATGTACAAAATACATCCACATGTACAAAATACATCCACACGTACAAAATACATCCACATGTACATAATACACCCACATGTACATAATACACCCAAATGTGCAAAATACACCCACATGTACAAAATACACTCACATGTACAAAATACATCCACACGTGCAAAATGCATCCACATGTACAAAATGCATCCACATGTATATCATACATCCACATGTGCAAAATACATCCATATGTACATAATACACCCACATGTACATAATACATCCACATGCGCAAAATACACCCACATGTACAAAATACACCCACATGTGCAAAATACATCCATATGTACATAATACATCCACACGTACAAAATACATCCACATGTGCAAAATACATCCATATGTACATAATACAACCACATGTACAACATACACCCACATGTACAACATACACCCACATGTGCAAAATGCATCCACATGTACAAAATGTACCCACATGTGCAAAATACATCCACACGTACAACATACATCCACATGTACATAATACACCCACATGTGCAAAATGCATCCACATGTACAAAATGCATCCACATGTACAAAATACATCCACATGCGCAAAATACATTCACATGTACAAAATACACCCACATGTACTAAATACTTCCACATGTACAAAATACACCCACATGTACAAAATACATCTTCGTGTACACATACATCCACATGTACATAATACACCCACATGTGCAAAATGCATCCATATGTACAAAATGCAGCCACATGTACACATACATCCACATGTACATAATACACCCGCACGTACAAAATACATCTACATGTACAAAATACATCGACATGTACACATACATCCACATGTACATAATACACCAACATATGCACAATACATCCACATGCACAAGTGGATCGGTGGTCTAGAGGTAACGCGCCTGTCTAGAAAGCGAAAAGTCCGGGTCTGAAGTGTGCGGCGGTTCGTACCCCGTTTGGACCGGAAACTTTTCCCCCATCCATTAGACCATGAGTGGTGGTCTGGGCGCTAGTCTTTCGGATGAGACGATAAACCGAGGTCCCGTGTGTTACACGTAATTATTTAGCGCACGTAAAAGAACCCACGGCAACAAGAGAGTTGTCCCTGGCAAAATTCTTAGAAAAAAGCCACTCTGATAGGGAAACAAATACAGTTGCAGACATGAAAAAAAAAAAATGGGTGGCACTAAGTGGCGACGCGTTCTCCCGCTCTCCCCGGGGAGAGCAGCCCGAATTTCACGGAGAGAAATCCGCCGTGACTTAAAGTGGTATGAAATGAAATCTGAGCGCTTTGATTTGTTGCTTTACAAGATTCAGCGCTATATAAATTCCATACATTATTATGCACAAAATGCACCAACACACATACACACACGCGCACATACACACGCGCGTCACGCACGCATACACATATACATACATACATACATGCATAATCATAAATACATACATACATACATACATACACACACATACATATGCATTAAAATAAAATACAATCAAGCATCACATACACGCGCACGCACGCACACACA
>CM054157.1:24250022-24275022 GCA_028751875.1 Rapana venosa | reverse complement strand
TGACAGTAGTTTATTGTGGTAATGACAATGACAGTGGTTTATTGTGGTGGTGACAATGACAGTGGTTTATTGTGGTAATGACAACGACAGTGGTTTATTGTGGTAATGACAAATGTCAGTGGTTTATTATGGTAATGATAATCACAATGGTTTATTGTGGTAATTACAATGACAGTACGTTATTGTGGTAATGACAATGACAGTGGTTTATTGTGGTAATGACAATGACTAGTTTATTGTGGTATGACAATGACAGTGGTTTCTTGTGGTGGTGACAATGACAGTGGTTTATTGTGGTAATGACAACGACAGTGGTTTATTGTGGTAATGACAATGACAGTGGTTTATTGTGGTGGTGACAATGACAGTGGTTTATTGTGGTAATGACAACGACAGTGGTTTATTGTGGTAATGACAAATGTCAGTGGTTTATTATGGTAATGATAATCACAGTGGTTTATTGTGGTAATTACAATGACAGTACGTTATTGTGGTAATGACAATGACAGTAGTTTATTGAGGTAATGACAGTGACAGTGGTTTATTGTTATAATGACAATGACAGTAGTTTATTGTGGTAATATAGACAATGACAGATTATTTATTTATTTATTTGTTCTTTTATATCGAGGGTAATGGAATAAAAACTCATGTGCTTTTTTACATCCAGTCCCCGTGTGTATGCGGTTTTGTAAATTTTGACATCTGTTTCCTCCGGCTCACAATGGCCTACTCTTCCGAAAAGCGGAACAGGATTTAACGTGTGCGCAAGATGTTCTGCGTGCGTTCGCACACGGGGCCTCGGTTTATAGTCTCATCCAGACAGTGGTTTATTGTGATAATGACAATGACAGTGGTTTATTGTGGTAATGACAATGACAGTGATTTATTGTGGTAATGACAATGACAGCAGTTTATTGGGGTCAGCTTTTAAGCCAGTTCACAAGGGGACAGTGGGAAGAGAATTGGGCACAAAACGCATGCTTTAACTAAGAAGAAGTAAAACAATGAACAACAGCCCAAATAATCATCACGGTATGGAATGGAATCCATATCATGGATTAACAGCTGCAACAAACACAGATAATTATTGTAATCTGTGATAACTGTATTTTTCTCTAGTAGAACTCGAATATTTTAATGAGGGTAATTGGATAAGCCAGAGGCTTCTTTACACCAGGCCCGATAGAGAGACAGAGACAGAGAGAGGAGAGAGAATAAATGAATGAACGATTCTTTGAATGAATGAATTTTTATTTTTCAAGGGTAACAGAATAAGCATGCACGTACTTTTTTCCTCCGGCCCTTGCCCTGATTAGGGACTATCAACAAAACAAAGGTAAACATCTTCCTAAAACAACGACAACATGATTTAAAATTTTTTTTTATATATTTAACAATACATAATCCCTAACTTACTTGAGCATTAATTTCAAGAGATACATAGATTTTTGGGGGGTTGTTTGTTGAGAAAAAAGTTATGCGTTGATACACATATAATTCTCAAATAAATCAAACATTAACATGAAAACTGATACACTGATTATAATTAGGTAATATGGATAAAGTACAATAGAGGGGAGGCAGTAAGAAGCGAGAGAGAGAGAGAGAGAGAGAGAGAGAGAGAGAAGAGAGAGAGAGAGAGAGAAGAGAGAGAGAGAGAGAGAGAGAATTTGACACAATTTTATTGCTATTTAGCAATCAAGCCATATAGCGCTGCGGCGCGGTAACAACGATATCGAACGCGACGCGATTACAATGACATGGAAACCATGGCAGTAGTGGTATGTACATCAAGGTTCGTTACATTATTGTCTGTGTCTCAAGTGTCTCAATTTTCAAACCAGCCTTTCCTTTTCCAGTCTACAGCCAGCGAAGTCAGCCCATGTGAGACCGGATCAGGTCCCGAAGATGATGTAACTCCTGTTCAGCACTCGCCACCACTGTCGCTGTGTGTTGTGTGTTAGTACACTGTTTCCCTTTATGAAGTCTGGCAAACCTGACACGTTCTTCTCGCAACATGTTTTTCTCTTCTTGCTTGATGTACCAGAACACACACTTAGATTCCTCGCCAGGATCTCCATTCCAAGAGTATTCCAGGGTGATGTCATCTGATTCACACATCACAATGTTTTGATCAACCGAACTATGTACCACCACTTTTCGAAACCGTGTGTTTCTCTTGCTGTCCCTTAATCGACGCTGCACACGTTTGTCAGTTAGAGTAGACACATACTGTTTCACAATACCAGTATCAGTATCAGAGTCATCCACTGTGCAGCCAGCTGTCAGCTCTTCCTGCACATCAGACGCCTCAGAAGACACACCGATCTTGCTGTCTGTTGCTGGATCACACAGTAGATCAAGTGAATCTGGTGTGGCCGAGGCATTCAATTCACTGCTGACACATAGTTCTGTGTACACACTGGTTTGTTTTTCTTCTGTTTCTACATCGAGCAGGGAGTCAATGTTACACAAGACCGGTTCTTCCAAGACACTGTCATTGTCACATTGGCGATTTGCCTGTCTTTCTTGGTGTTGTCTGCTTCTTTGAACATTGCGACGGATTTGACATGGGGGCTTTTTGCGATAGTACTGAACACCGGAGTTAGGGTTCAGCACCGGGTCCGCCATTTCTGTTGACACTGGCTTGTCAGCTGGCTTCATTCGCAAGACGAACACAACGCTGCCGCTCTCCCCCGCGACTTTCCAACTCGATACGACGTTGTCGATCAGCAGGGCGTTTAAAGTTGTTATTACAGTTGCTGGAAGGCCAGTAACTGACATTTTGAAGCTAAAATGCAAAAAAATTGCAGCAGCTTACTAATAGCACACCCGTTCAGTTCTCGTCCCGTCACGTCCCGAGAGAGAGAGAGAGAGAGAGAGAGAGAGAGAGAGAGAGCATTTCCAGGTTACATCAACATCAAAATAAACCAGATATCAAATTCTGTTAAAGCATCCTCACCAAAACCCTTAAAAAAATATATATACTATCAATAAAAATATCAAGTTAAGTTACAAAATGTCGAGGAGCCTGATATAAAACAGTTTTAACAGCCCCGCCAACAACAGCATCAATACAACAATTCGAAGTTAGGCAAATCAATTTAAACTCACTCAGTACATTTCCAAGAGGCATGGTATATTGATTGAAGATGGAGAACAATATTGTATGCTTTTTGGATGATGATAAAATAAATCACTATAAAATGTATAAACCAAACACTCATATAAAAATAACAGGGTAAAAGATAAAGGAGTCCCATAACCTATAAGGTCGTAGGGGAGCGAGGCGTCAGAGACCTCACTTCTCTAGGGCCAGCATATTGAGGGCGGCGCCCATCTCCTCTCCCTCGCTGCTTTACCTTCCCTGACCCTAAAGAGGGCAGGTAACCATTTACAGCTGGGGGAACTGTACTGAAGCCAAGGCGCTCAAACGGTCACCCATCCAACTGGTAACCACGCTCGACGCTGCTTAACTTGGCTGGGGAAAGCGAGTGCTCCGACCACTGAGCTATCCCGTCCCCATAAAAATAATACATTTCATATATAAGAGGAAAACGAGAGAGAGAGAGAGAGAGAGAGAGAGAGAGAGAGAGAACATTTCCAGGTTGTGTGATCATCTAGATAATGGCATGTAACAAAACACCCACACAAACCTCTCTCACCTTAAGATACAGCTATCAATGATTGACAAGCTTAAATGTAGCCTGCAAAGAACATCACATACAAACAAATGTCTAACAATTAAGACAAAACAATTTAACAATTCGAATTGAATAAAATGCATACTTGTATATAGAAAAAAAAATTGCATGATTGAGAACAATAACAGTCACGAAAATTTCCAAATTTAATAACAACAGAATTACTTAAGAAGAATGGAGGGGAGGGAGAGGGGGGAGAGCGACAGACAGATAGGCGAAGCCAGAGAGTACATTTTTTAATTGTATGATTATTTGGATAATATGTTATCTTTGACAACACCTACACAAGCAATCTCATCATAAAATATTACTATCATAGTATATAGTAAAAATGATATTAAAACAAAATATAACATACAAGGGACATATATAAAGTCTATCAAAAATGATATCAAAACAGTATAACGTAGTAGGCTCTTCATTTATGACAAAGAAAAAACTTATATCAAAGCAGTCTAACGTAGTAGGCTCTTTATTTATGACAAAGAAAAACGACAGCGTCAAATTTGTACATAATAAACACAAAATTACACAACTTTACTTGACTTTACTTTTTTCTTCCGCTTGTACTCTGTGGCGTCGCGGGGAGATATAACTGTCTGTCTACTGCAAGGCGGGTAGCTTGGAGGAGGGACAATCCATGGACTTTCAGTGTTTCTGCCACGGAATCACTCCAGCGTCGCCTGGGTCTAACCTCTGGCTCTCGTGCCAAAGTACCTCAAGTTGTAAGCACGCAAGGCTGGCTGGTTTGGCGGCATCCGTGTGAGGTGCCCGAACCACTTGGTTCGTTGTTGTTCAATATGGTGTAGGACGGGTTTGGCTTCTACCATGTCTCTGATCACCTCGTTTCTTATCTTGTCTCTCCTTTCCTCAAGCACTTCATCTCACACGTTACCAGTTTCTGATCCAGGGATTTTGTCAGGGGCCATGTCTGGCACTGGTAAGTGAGAGTTGGCAGGAAGATGGCGTTGAGCAGCTTTGCCTTGGTGCTCATAGGGATGTTAGGATGTCGCAGAAGTGAGGCAAGTTGATAGCTGACTGCGTTTGCCTTTTGACAGCGTGTTTCTATTTCTCTGTCCAGTTTTCCATCTTCTGTGAATATACTGCCTAAGTACTTGAATTCAATCGTCCACTTTAGCTGGGCTCCGTTGATGTTGATTTTGAGCTTTTCTGGAGTTCTACTGACTGTCATGGCTTCGGTCTTGCTTACGCTGATTTTCATGCCATAGGTTTCACAGCATGTATTGAGCTGGTCTGTGTGCTCTTGCAGCTTGTCTTTGCTATCATTGATCATGACTTGATCCTCAGCAAACAGAAGTCCGTTGAGTGCCTCCAGGTCTGAGTTGGCTTCCTTTGTGATCTGGTCCATATATATGATGAAGAGCAGAGGGGAAAGGACGCAGCCCTGTCTCACCCCAGACATCACAGGGAACCAGTTGGAAAGTCCACTTGGAGTGCGAACTGCGCTCTTGCTCTTGTTGTATACAGCTCTGATGTTATCTAAGAGCTGCCCCTTGATGTCATACTTCTCCAGGACCCTCCAGAGCTTATCTCCGTTCACTCTGTCAAATGCCTTTTCTTGGTCGACAAATACTAGGTGGAGTGCTTGATTGTACTCAAGAGCTTTCTCACTCAGTTGTCTCAATGGAAAGATCGCATCATTACAGCCTCTCCTTTCCTAAAGCCAAACTGAGCGTCACACAGTAGGTGTTCTGCTTTTGCTCTGGAGCACTGCTCTAGGATTTTTGCGTACATCTTTCCTACATGGCTGAGGAGTGAAATGCCCCTGTAGTTACTACAATCCTTTTTAGTACCCTTCTTTTTCCATATTGGTACTACAATAGCGTTCTGTCAGTCTTTTGGAACTCTTCTTTCCTCCCATGTCTTTTGGAAGATGGTTGTGATCAATTTGACTCCAGTCTCTCCACAGGCCAGGATGGCTTTTGTTGTTATGCCATCTGCACCTCCTGCCTTCCCTATAGGGCTAATCTTGATGGCCCTTCTTACTTCACACTCCAAGATGGTGGGTTCGGAGTGGTCTGAGTGGTTGGGAGTGAATTGTGATTGTGTGTCAGTCGCCCCTGATGGGTTTAGAAGGTCTTTAAAGTAGTCTTCCCATCTCTGTATGATCTCATCCTCTTCATGCAGTGGCTGTCCGTTTGCATCGTTGATAGCAGAGATGGGGTTCCTCCCGTATTCGCATGGCTTTTACACTTTTGTAGAACTCTCTTGGGGAGTTTTTACACATTTCGCTAAGTTCTTCACCATGCTTTTTCCATGAAGCCTCCTTTGCTGCTCTCACCACATGCTTGCTGTTTCTTCTTTCGAGTCTGTAATTCACGTAGTCCTCTTCTTGATTTGACTTCACCAGATCTTGAAGAATCTCTTCTTTTCTTTGATGGCCTCCTTGACTTCTTTATTCCACCACGATGTTGCCTTTCTGGTTCAATTTCTGTCCTTCCTGTTGCCGCATGCCTCTTGCAAGGTGTCCAGGATAGCTGTTTTAAAGGTACTCCAGGCCTCCTCAATATTCATATCTGTAGGGTCCGCCCGGTTAAGCTTTTGAGCTACAATGTTGAGGATGTGGTCCCGCACTTCAGCATTTTTTAGCTTTTTCATGTTGACCCTATCAGCCTGTTTCCTTTTGCCTGGTGTCCTCTTCTCCCGTGTGTTGTGCTTCAGGATGACTGGTCTGTGGTCTGAGTCTAGGACCGCATTTGGAATAGTCCTCGCATCGGTAATGTTGTTTCTCATACCAGTTCTAGTTAGAATGAGGCCAATCTGTGATCTTACACTTGTGTTCCACTTGTACCAGGTGTAGATTTGGCTGGGCCGATGTTGGAAGAAGGTGTGGTGATCAGTAGTTCACGCTCTGCGCACAGTTCCAGCACATGGTTGCCGTTGTAATTGCAGGGTGTTCGATGGTCACTGTGCGGGCCAAGATGCGGTGTCCATGGCGTTCTCTTCTCACCTACTCTGCCGTTGAAGTATCCCCTGACATAAAGATCTTCACTGTCATGCACCCCGTTGATAAGGTCTGAGAGGTTTCCAAAGAAGTCATCCTTTTCTTCGTCCGAGTATGTGTCATTACAAGGCGCATAGATCTGTATGTAGTTTTTTGCTTTATTTGGATGCAGAATAAATCCCACACCGTGTACTGCTCTCTGATCTTTGCTCACTCCGCTCCAGATGAGAATAAAGTCAGAGTCATTCATCTTTGTCCCTGTAGCTTTCCTTCTGGTGTCTGCTAAACCCAAGATCGAGATTTTGCGTGGGTCATAAATTCCACTATTTATGGTTCTTTGTCACATATGCCACAGATGTTCCATGTGCCAACCTATTCACTATTTGAATGTCGTTGTCCTTGTCCATAGGCGGTCCGTTTTGATCAGTCCATTTATATTTCCTTTTTTTCTCTTGAGCAGTTTTGTTTTATCCACTACCGGCTAGCTAGGCCCGTCATAGTTTCACCAGAGCCCCGTTAGCCAGCATGACCTGTTTCCACCTCCCACGATGGGGACAAGGGGTTGGGCTTTAGGAGGCACAACATAACATAGTTACTAAATAATTCTTACTGATTTTTTTTATAGTTATTAACCAATAGTATACATTTCAAATCGATAACACAATGGTTAATTCATTGATTATATGATCAAGGTTATATGCTTTGACCATTCCTTGAACAAAAATTTACTGCCATAGATGTGGCAAGAGAACTGTTGTGTTAGCATATCAGTTAGTACTTTTGAGGTGGGTATACATAGCTTTCTTGAAAGCTTCTTTCCTTTGGGATGTTTTCACGTATGTTGGCGGCATGTTCCAGGTTAGGCTACCTGAGTATGTGAGGCTTGATTTATAGAGGTCAATTCTAGGTATTGGTAATTGAATTTTGGTAGGATATCGGGAAGTCAATTGAAATTTAGATTGGAGTGTTAGTGGATCATGACCCGTCATAACTTTATGCATGAATATTCCTTTATTCAGGGTAAATATATCTTTTAACAGAAGAATATCACGTTTTGCATAGTCTGCTACGGTTAAGGTAGAAGATTTTAAGATAACTGCTTTGAGTGCTTGTTTGTAAGTGCTATTGAGATATTTTAGAATATTGGCACTGGCTGTGTCAAAAAGGGTAGAGCAATAGTTGATTGAAGATAAAATGTAAGCATGCAGAAATAGTTTTCTGGCATGTGTGTTGATAAAGTGTTTGATTTTGCATAGTTGGTAAACGTGTTTGGAGACTGTTTTGCACAATTTATTTATGTGTGCCATCCATGACAGATTGTTGTCAATCAAAATATCTAGAAGTTTATGGTTTTCAACTTCCTCAATAGATACATTATTCACGAATATTGGTGGAAGTCTAGTTGTCATGTTTTGTCTCTTTTGTCTTATTGTAATAAGCATGACTTTGGTCTTTTGAGGGTTAAGTGACATGTGGTTATAACTGCACCATTTGCTTAGAGAATCAATGCTACTTTGTAATGAGGTAGATATTCTGTCAAGACTGGTGTGACTAGTATGAATTGTAGTGTCATCACAAAAAAGTTCACACGATTCATTGACGTAGAGGGGAAGGTCATTACATATATAGAGAATAAAAGTGGGCCTAAAACAGACCCTTGTGGTACTCCATAGTTTACGGGTAGCGTACACATTTAGTGTTATTGATCGAGATATATTGTTGTCTATTTTGCAGAAATGATCTAATTAACTTCAGATTGTTATCAGATATACCATATAACGATAGTTTTCGGCATAGCAGTTTGTGGTCAATAACATCAAGTGCTTTGGCAAAGTCTACAAAGAGGGCTCCACAATATCTATTTTCATTTATATTATTATGCCAAGTATCTACAATGTTGGTAAGATCTGTGTGGCAAGAAGGATTTTTCCTGAATACTGACTGGTTATCAGTTAAAAGACTAGTGTTTTAGATGATGGCTAAGATGTTTGTGCACATGTTTTTCAAGAGGTTTGGATATAATTGATAATACTGATATTGGTCTATAGTTACATGGGCTTGAACAGTCTCCAGACTTAGAAAAACGGAATAATTTTGGCCAGTTTGAATAGTGATGGGAAGAAGCAATTTGCAATACATAAATTATAGACGTAAGTGAGTGTTTCAATTATATAGGAGCTGCAATTTTGAGAATTTTTCCGTCCACACCATCTGGACCACAACTACCAGTTTGTTTTAAGCATTGAGGAGATTGATAAACCTCAATTATGTTCAATGGTGGTATTTTCATGTTTGAGTTTATATTTTTGGATCTACAAAATGTTTTAAGTTTTTCGAGGGAATTTAGATCAGCATTATTTTGTTTTATTAATAAATCTGTCATGGTGGTAAAAAAAAAAAGGCATTTAGGTAGTCAGGAGAAATGTTATGAATAGTGTAAAGTGACGACGGTTTATTGTTTAACTGATTGATAGCTTTCCACATAGACCTCGAATTTTGTTTGGATGAAGTAAGATTTTGGAAATACTTTTGTTTACTTGCTCGTTTTAATGAATTAACTTTGTTTCTTTGTGCTTTGTATTCCTCAGATTTTCCCGTTTTTAATAAGTTATCACGATATTTTGCTTCAGATATATATTTTTGTTGTTATCCATATGCCCTACTCTGTGGGTTTTAAAGGGAGAGTGTTTTTGATATATTAATAATAATAATAATAATATATGGAATTTATATAGCGCTGAATCTTGTAAAAAACAAACAAATTGATGTAAATGTTTCGAGGCTTCTTCTGGATCTGTTACGTTATAAACATTATTAAGAGGACAAGTTAGAAGATCATTTAGAAAGTGATTTTCATTGAATTTCGCAAATGATTGGTATGTAATTTCTTTGTGACCTATTTTGGGGATTTGTGCACCTTTTCTATTCCGTGTGACACATATAGGAAGATGGTCACTGCAGCCATGGATAGGAATACATAATTTCTTAATATTTTGCTGCTCTATTGTATAAATATGATCAATAAGTGTTTTACTTGTAGATGTTATGCGGGTGGGCGTATCTACAATTTGTGTAAGGTTATAGGTGTCTATTTTGTTTATCCATGCAGGCTGGGGTTTGAGCAAATCTATATTGAAATCGAGGGGACGGGATAGCTCAGTGGTCGGAGCACTCGCTTTCCCCCAGCCAAGTTAAGCAGCGTCGAGCGTGGTTACCAGTTGGATGGGTGACCGTTTGCGCGCCTTGGCTTCAGTACAGTTCCCCCAGTTCACCCAGCTGTAAATGGGTACCTGCCCTCTTTAGGGTCAGGGAAGGTAAAGCAGCGAGGGAGAGGAGATGGGCGCCGCCCTCAATATGCTGGCCCTAGAGAAGTGAGGTCTCTGACGCCTCGCTCCCCTACGACCTTATAGGTTATGGGACTCCTTTACCTTTACTTTTACCTTTTATATTGAAATCACCCAAAACTAATGTTTCAATGGTATCAAGAGATGCCGAGTCCATCATTGCGGAAAATGTATCTGTCCAGTCTATTCTTTTAGATGGATTCCTATAAATAAATCCAATCCTGATGGGTTTATTTCGTTTTAGTTTGACTTCTACCCATATAGATTCAACCTGATGATTTTCTAGGTGTTCAATGCGTTTATAGTTTATTGCTTCGCTGATATTTATGAGTATACCAGTGGATTTTGGAAGAACTGGATCTTTGCGTATGAGTTTGCAACCGGGAATTATAACGCCTGAGTCCGGTATATTGTTTAAGTGTCTGGATTCAGTAAGTCCAAAAACATGAAAAGGTTTGTCGGAATTGTATAGTAGATTTTGTACATCAGATATTTTGCTTAGAACACTACTTACGTTCACGTGTCCAATGCGTAGTCCATCTTTTCTTGGCCAGTTATTCGATGAGATAACCATGATGGTAATATTATGTATATATAGAAAAAAGTCACAAAGCTAAAATTGAATATAATGACTCAATCAATCACAAATCACATAACAATTAACCCCAAATTCAACACATTAAGTAAAATTGACAAAGAATTCATAAAATGTAAAAGTATAACTCAATACAAATCAAATCAAAGCACACACAAAACAATAAGCAAAGCCAATAAATAATATGTATAATAAAACCAAAAGCACACCCAGGGAATATGAATATCATCTTGTTGTGGTGAGTGATAACCACAAAGCACTTCCACATTCACAATAAATTCAAGTTCATAACACAAAGTCAGTGTTTGTGCTGTCTTCTTGATGCTCAGCTATAAACTCAAATATAATCGGAGGTGTCTTCTGTTGTTGTTTTTCAGTCTCAGCTACAGTCAGTACACTTTATTGTCGGTCGGGTTTGGGTTTTTTCAGTTGAGATCAAGACCTTTTAACCTTCTAAAGAACAATGTTCTGATTTTCCCCCCAGAGAATACAGTTTTTAGATTTTTTTTCTTCAAGAAACACAGTCTGTAAAATTTTTCTTTCAAAGAACACAGTTAAGATTTTTCCTCAAGAGTACAGTCTGTATAGCTTCTTTCTTTGTCAGCCAATTGGTCAACGGCAACATATAAAAATCTATCTATCTTCACATCTAGCGCACATGCAGGTACCCCACACACCCCCACACAACCACACACACACACACACACAACACACACACCCCCACACACAAAAAAAATATAAGGCGGGTTTAAATGTTTAGAAAAAAGGGCTTCTTTAAGTGGGTAAAAGGGGGTTGTTGCATGAAGAAGGGCCAGGTTTGAGAGGAGGGGTGAACAAAAGGAGGGGGGGGGGGGGGGGGGCGTGCTATGACTCTCCCTTTGATTATCTTTACTATGAGAGAGGGTGGGATTGGGAGGTGAGTATGGCAATCCATTCCCTGCGTACCTGTGGAAAAGTGTGTATCTTCAGTGAGCCATATAATAACCATCACAGACTAAGACTTTTTGTATGGGGTCCAAGGTGTGATGAATTTCCTCTACTTTGTCACTAGTTGGGAAACTAAATATATCCTGTGCCTTCGATCTTGCTGTAGGTCCCATTGTAATTATGGTTTGTTGCTGTACACCGTTTGGGGAGTTAATGCAATCTGAATGGACCCATGACAGATATACTTATAAGAGATAAAGCCTATTTCACACATCTATCCTGCCCTGGCCACAGAGCGGCAAGGCAGTATAGGTTTCTTCTACACAGCACACAGTAGAATGTTGATATACTGGTTTTTACTAGTCTGCATGAAGGAAAGGTGTGGTGGGTCACGTTGATCTGGCTGATGCCCGCTTCACCCTGGGAAAACACAAGCCAGTGGTCATTAGTCAGAAAGTGGGTTAGAAGGGCTGTGCCCACCATGGGCACACACTTTGGTTCACGCTAGGCGCATCTGTATTAAAATTATTTCCTAGGCTTGTTGTCTTCCACGGGATTTATTTTCCACAAAACTGCACTCCCGAATAATACTCACAATTTATAGAGATTCCTCCATTGACTTTACAACATCTTGGGGAAAAAGCACTACTTCACTTACAATAGAATGGGTGTAAAAATTTTAAAAAAATATGGACACGGTTCCTCAGCACACGTCTCAGCCCAAAATTAGAGAGGGGAGGGGAGAGAGGAGAGAAGAGAGAAGAGAGAGAGAGAGAGAGAGAATAGAGAGAAGGAGGAAAATTTAAAAGAGTTGGAAAAGGGGGATATGCAGTTTCTGATGAAAGCATGCATCCTTTTGAACGATCCCAGGGGCACCACGTTTGGGGGAAAGGAAGAGGACTGGAGTTACAATGCCAGAGTAGTTCGACCCCCATTTTTACAACCTGAGAGGGGGAGAGGCTAAGAGGGGCGGTGGGGGTTATAGTCCATACGTACCATCGCAAAAATCCAGGGCGTGCCTTAATACCAATTCTCCCTTCAGAGGGGGTGGGGCTGGGGGCCTAGTCTTTTAAAAGATCAATGTTCCCGGCTTTTAAGTCCTCTTGCACACGCCTTGAACGCAGCTGTGGGCTGCTGTGGGGCGTTTTTCCTTGCACAAGTTCTCCATAAGGACGTCTTTGGATCCTCCGCATCCATGCGCACAAGACATAGCCGAGCGAGCGAGCCAGCGCATAGTCGTGTTTCAGTGGGGTGTACAATGCTGCTGAAACAAAGTTCTATCCCCTTCATTTGGTTGAAATGGGGCACGAATTGGGTGTTTGTGTGTGTGTTTTTCCCGTTGTGGTAAGTAGCAGTCTATGGACACTCTTGAGCCAGACGCTGAACTGGTTTTTCAGATCTCGTTGTGTAGCTCCTCTCTTCTCTTTCAGGCAAGCACGCGCTGAAGCTGCGTCCACAAAGGAGAACTTGTTTCAGTGTGGGGAGAAAGACTCCTAGCTGTGTCGCCACCAACGTTTAAAGGGACCTCTCACCATCGTCTCTCTACTCCCGTTATACACAGTTTACTTCTCCCATCACTCTTGGAAAAACCACAAATCATTATTCGTCAGTTTTAAATGAAGGAGTGGGAGTCGGGGTTTTACGGAGGGGAGGGGGAAGGGGTTGGAGTCGGAAGGAGGGAGGGAAGATTGGTGGTTGGTGGTGTTTAGGTGGGTGGTGGTGGTAAGGGTTGTGTTTGTTTGGGGGAGGGGGAGGGAGGAAGGATGGGTGAGGGAGGAGTAAAAAAGTGGATGGGGAGATGTGAGATTTGTATGTAGGTGTACTAATAGGCATTAACTTTCTTTGTTTTCGTCTAAATTGAATGAGTTTGTATTCTTGACTAATAAAATAAAAAGGGGAGGGGTACTTTCATTTCATTACATGAAGTACTTTAAATTGTATTGGCCTGATCATTCTGTGACATTCTAAAATTAACCCAAAACTTTTAGAGAAACGCTTGAACATTTTTCTTGTAAACGAAATTGGACATAGGATATTGGTATTTAAATGCTGGGAAAACTACTGTCTGTAAATTTAAAACACAAAACAGAACGTGACATCTGCTGTTTTAGAAAACCATTTCATCTGTTGTTTTGATTGTTCTTCCATTTCTGTGATAGATTGCGTGAAAGAAGAGGATGACAGTCAAAGTTGTGGAAATAGAGAAAGTTTCTATAAGAAGGCTGCATAGTTCTTTTTGATTTGTATTTGATTGACTGAATTTGTATATTTCCCCCCTGTAAGAAGTGTATTGTATTAATCACGTGACATTTTTTTGTAATTAACTCATTACAACACACAACCAAAATATTTTATATATGTGTTGTGAAAATATATATATATATTTATATTATATAATTTATTAAATATATATTATATATATATATAAAATATATAAACACTTACAAACTCCCTCCGCCCTCTATTGACTACTTTCTATCTATCTATCACTGTCTATCACCATCCATATATCTGTTTGGGCAGTTATCGTGTCTATCTGTCTGTCTGTGTGTGTGCGTGCGTGCGTGTGTGGAGAGAGAGAGAGACAATGACAATGACAAATTCTTTTATTTCGAGGATAATGAATAAGCACCCATGTGCTTTTTTACATCCAGTTTCCGCCCTTAGGGATATATATGATAATAAAATAACGTAAAACCCATAGCAATGCACTCACACAGTATACGGGGAAAATATCTACACAAAAATCCCCACAAAAATCACCGAAGAGAGAGAGAGAGAGAGGAGAGAGAGAGAGAGGAGAGAGAGAGAGAGAGAGAGAGAGAGAGAGTAACTAATAAGTAAGAAAGAAACCTAAAGAGAAACACAGAAACAACCAGAAAAATAGCAAAGAAACCAAGAGCAAAACAAAAGTGGCAACAACAACAAGGGGAGAGGGGACAATCGAATAATCCCCCCTCAAAAACAAAAACAAAAACAGAACCAAAAATAGCAAAACCTCCATAATATAAAGAAGAACAAACCACGTAAATAGTATCATTTTGGCTAACGGAAAGAAACGTCAAAAATTCTTTGTGCTTTTATGGGAATCAACAGCAGTAGTAAACTACACAAAACAAATATTGTATAAGCAATTTGCATCCCCATGCACACGTACACACACACCACACACACACACACACACACACACACACACACACACACACACACACACACACACACACACACACACACACACACGCTCGCGCGCGCACGCACTCACACCATGTATCAATGTCAAAATCAAATCTTGATGAATATCATGTATAGTCATAAAAAAGGACATCTTCACTTTGGAATTAGCTATACATAATTGGTACGCTCAAAACAAGATATCAAATAAAACATTCACTAGATCTCAAATACAGTCAACTTACGCAATAGAACTGAAATATTAAATCTGAATAAAGCATTCAACAGGATACTAATTGTAAACACGACAATTAAATCTATAAGCCAACAATAAAAGGAGAGGGCGCGAGTGAGAGAGAGAGAGAGAGAGAGAGTACAGTACATTTTGACTCCATATGATATTGCATACAGTTTTCAACCCATCAACACTATCACCATTAGCACTCACTGTGATTTAACATTGTACATGTTAAGATCGTCCGAGAGTCATGATAAAGAAGTAGGACAGTGGAAAAATCATTTCTAGAAGTCAGTTTTCAATAACACAATAGCGATATACAAGTAAAACATTCACACTTATACAGAGAGAGAGAGGGGGGGGGGGGTGAGAGAGAGGGGGGATAATGTAAGGGAGGATATATTTACTTTGTGTCCAACAGATCAAGTGTGGATTTTTATTTTTGATGCATCATCATCATCAGTCCCGTGACCTTGGCAGTCGTGGAGGAGACACGAAAGACGATGCCGTGGTAAGCCTCCTCCATCCATCTCGGTCCTCGGCTCTGCGCAGTAGTGCCGAGTCATTCATCCTGGTCCATTCTCTGATGTTGTCCATCCATGACTTGTTCTGTCTTCCCCTCTTTCTGCTACCTTCGAGTGTTCCCTGCAGTACTGTTTTTGGCAGAGTGTTGTGGCGGGTGACGTGGCCGAACCATGTCAGCTTTTTCTTCTTGACGATGGTGAGAAGGGGTTCCTGTGGACCTGCCAGCCGTGTTATTTGGCTCTTGACAAATTCATTGATATGAAATCCAGGATATGCCCAGCAGTTTTCTATGGCATTTTGTTTCAAATGACTGGATTCGCTTTGCTGTTTCAGCAGTCAATGTCCAGGTTTCACTTCCGCACAGCAGGATCGTCTGAATTAGGGCTTTGTAGAGCTTTAGTTTGATTGGGAAACTGATCTCTTTACTTTTCCATATGGTGGTGAGTTTTGTCATGGAAGATGTTGCCATGGCTAGTCTGACTTTGATTTCTGTCGTCGATCGCCCGTCTTTTGTGAGTGTAGCGCCAAGGTATTTTAAAGCGTCTACCTTCTCCAGTTGCTGGCCGTTCATGTAAATTTTAGCAGTGGCGTTGCTCGTGCTGTTCACAAGTGCTTTACTTTTCTCCGAGCTCACCTCCATCCCATATGCTCCAGCTCTGTTCTCAAGTCTGGTCGTAAGATCTTGCAGCTCTGTGTTACTTCCGCCCATGAGGTCAATGTCATCGGCAAACCGCAAGTTTTTGAGTGGTCTGCCGCCAATGGAGATGGTAGAGTGGAAGTCATGGAGGGTCTCTCATAATGTTTTCCAAGAACAGATTAAACAGGACTGGAGACAACTGGCATCCTTGTCGGACCCCAACTGTGATTTTGAAGTAGTCTCCGACCTGATTGTTCAAAAGGACTGCACTGCTTACGGTGTTGTATAGTGCTCGAATGGTTTGCACTAGTCCTTCTTCAATGCCAAACATTCTGAGGACCTGCCACAGGCCTTCGTGCCATACTCTGTCGAAAGCCTTCTTGAAGTCGATGAAGTTGTGGAACAGGTCTTTCTGATGTTGAAGATGTTTTTCCATCAGGATGTGGCAGTTAAAAATTTGTTCGATTGCGCTCCTGCCTGCCCTGAACCCAGCTTGTTCCTCTGCAAGGTGTTCTTCTGCCTCCTTCTTGAGTCGATTCAAAATAACTTTGAGCATGATCTTGCTGGCGTGGCTGATGAGGCTGATTGTTCTATAGTTTTGGCATTGGCGTAAATTACCCTTCTTGGGCAGATGTATGATTGTGTCCATTCTGTTGGCCACTGTTTTGTCTCCCAAATCTTCTGACAGATAATAATAATAATAATAACACACGGAATTTATACAGCGCTATATCTTGCAAAAAGCAAATCAAAACGCTGTAACATGTGTGATAACTGTTTCGCCACCATGCTTGAGCAGCTCTGCTGGTATGTTGTCTTCTCCTGGGGACTTTCCTACTGGTAAACTGCGGATGGCTTCTTCCACTTCTTCCCTCAGTATAGGTAATGGCGAGGGTACTCTTGATGTTGCTGCTTCCTCTTCTATTATGCTCTTGTCAGGTTGAATTGGGTAGTTGTATTGTTCTTGACAATACTCAGACCACCTGTTCAATGCAGCTGAGCTTTCTGTGAGGATGTTTTCGAGTTGTCTTCAGTGACTGATGATTTGGTTTGAAGTGGTTTTGTGAGTTTCTTCAGGGTGTCGTATGCCTTTTTACTGTTGCCCACTTTTATGCTTTTTTCGATCTCATCACATTGATCACTGATCCACTTCTCTCTGGCCTTTAACATTGACTTCTTCACAAGATTGTTGGCCTCCCGGTATTCTTTAGGGTTGGAAGACCTGGTTGGTTTCAGTGCTGTTCTTGTATCGCAGAGGTCCAAGATGTCATTGGTAGTCCATGGCTGGTGTTTATTCCTCTGACGACCGAGTACCTCCTCTGCTGTTTCTCGGACTGCCTCATTAAAGTTGTTGGTGAGGTCATTGATGTCATTGTCCAGGAGGGTTATTGCCGCAAAACGTCCGCCAAGCTTAGCTTGGAAGATCTCCTCGACATCTGGATCTTTCAGTTTGTCCACGTCAAATTTGATACGTGGGTTTTCAGGCTGTTTATTTTTCTTCAGCTTCATTTTGAATACCAGCAGCACAAGGTCGTGGTCGCTGCCTATATCAGCTCCAGGTAAGGTTCTTGTTCTAGCTCTGTTGATGCTGGATTTGAAGCGCCGTGGTGTTAAGATGAAATCTATTTGGTTGTGGATCTTGCCGTTTGGCGCATGCCAGGTTGTCCTCCTTGACTGCTTGTGGGGATAGAGGGTATTGGCAATGGTAAGTCTGTGGGTGCAGGCAAACTCCAGCAGACGTAGTCCCCTGTCGTTGGTCTCTCCAGTTCTAAACTGACCAACTGTTCCGGCCCATTGGTTGTAAGAGTCAGGACCTACTTTGGCGTTAAAATCCCCTTGAATGATGATGATGTCTTTCTTGGGTATCTTCATAATGGTCTCTTCAAGTTCTTCGTAAAATTCTTCTACTTCTTCATCTGCATGGTCAGATGATGGTGCATATATTTGTATGATGGTGATATTCTTGGGCTTGGCCGACACCCGGATGCTGATGCATCAAATGGATGAAAAAATGACTTTAAAAGATTGTTAATTATTGGTGTTGTCTAAATGAATCAGGAAGGGAGTTCCACAGCACAGGGCTTGAGTAAAGTAAGCTAGATTTGAACAAATCTATTCTTGGGATTGGGACACTCGGCTTTTTAGTATTTTTGGAATGATTCATTGGGAACTTGTCTTTTAAGGATGAGGGAAAAGTTCCTGTCATTATCTTAAACATCATGAGGCCTTTGTTAAATCTTAGTCTTTGGTGTAGGGGAAGAATATTTAACTGAGTATAATCCACTTCTAGTAAGGTAGTCTTCTTCAGAAGAACCAGTTTAGGAGCACGTTTATACAGACTTAATAATGGTTTCATAGTGTTTGCACTAGCAGAATCCCACAGGGTTGAAGCATAATCTATTGAAGATTGTATATAAGCTTGAAAGAATAGTTTTCTTGAATGAAAGTCATGAAAATGTTTGATTTTAGTCAATTGGTATACTCGAGATAGAGAGAGAAAGAGAGAGAGCTAGCTTTTCTGACAAAAAAGTACGAGAGCCATAGTGTAAAACATTCCTCTGAAGATGGAGTGTAGCTGCCTATGCGTGCGTGCGCGCGCGCGCGTGCGTGTGTGTGTGTGTGTGTGTGTGTTTGTGTGTGTGTGTAAGTAGCTACCAATACTCTCGCAGTGATTCTCAGGTGGGAGGAAGAGTTTTAAGTCAAAGGTGCACATTCTAGGTAAACCCTACAACACCTCACCCCACCTCACCCTCCACACACACACACACACACACACACACACACACACACACACACACACACACACACACACACACACCACCTCCCTCATACCCCCTACATCCAACATCCAACACCTAAGAGTATTAATACGAGAAGAAGAAAAAAACAACGACCACCACCACCACCACCACCAACACCACCACCAACACCAACAACATCATCAAAATCCTGACTTAACCTCAGGACAAGGGGGTGGAAGGATGGTGGGGGGGGGGGGGGGTGAGGCGCGAATTTCTTTTTTAAACCATTGCCCACTGATGGAAACGTTGACAGGAGCCGAACGGCAGGCACAGCATCGTGACCCTTGAGCAGCAAGTTACCTACACTCACAAGCGCCGGGCCAGCCTGACAGGCATACTGGTGATCGCCGACAAGCCCATCTTCGTCATCAGCGGTATGTACAACGTCAACGACCACCAAGGGCTGGTGGTGGAACAGGTGAGACCCAACAACACCTGGGGAACTTCCTACCTCCTGCCCCTGCCCTACGGCGGAAAAGACATGAATGTCCTGTGCGCGTGCTACGGTAGGTAGATGGGTGGGGTAGGTAGGTAGGTAGCCAGGTGGGTGGGTGGACAGGTGGGTGTGTAGGTAGGTGGGTGGGTGGGTAGATAGGTGGGTGGTTGGGTAGGTAGATAGGTGGGTAGGTAGCAGGTGGTGGGGGACAGGTGGTAGGTAGGTAGGTGGGTGGGTAGTAGGTAGATAGGTGTGGTGGTAGGTAGATGGGTTGGGTAGATAATGGTGGGTGGTAGGTAGATGGTGGGTAGGTAGACACTTGGGGAATTGATGGTTGCTCAGGTAAGGTGGGTGGTGTTAGTTTAGGTAGGGTGGGATGGTAGGTGGGTGGGTGTAGTGGGTGGTAGGTAGTAGGTGGGTAGTAGGTAAAATAGGAATGGGTAGGTAGGTAGGTCTGTGGATGGTAGGTAGGTGGGTAGGTAGATTGGTGGTGGTAGATGGTGATGGTGGTAGGTAGGTAGGTAGGTGTTGAGGGTAGGTAGATAGGGGTGTAGGTAGGTGGTAGGTAGGTAGGTGGTGGATGGGTAGAAGTGGGTGGTAGAGTATTTGGTAGGTGGTGTGGTAGGTAGATAGGTGGGTGTAGGTAGGTGGGTGGTAGGTAGATAGTGGGTGTAGGTAGGTGAGGTGGTGATAGTGGTAGGTAGGTAGGTGGTTGTGGGTAGGTAGATAGGTGGGTAGGTTAGTGGGTGGGTAGTGGTGAGGTGGGTAGATAGGTGTGGGTAGTATAGGGTGGGTGGGTAGTGGTAGACTAATGGGTAAACTGGTGCCTAGTTGGATGGGGTAGGTAGGTAGTGGTTGGTAGGTGGGTGGGGGGTAGATGGTGGGTGGGTGGGTAGGTAGATAAGAGGTAGGTGGTAGTGGTAGGATGGGTTGGTGGTTGTAGTTGTAGAGGTGGTGTGTGGTAGTTAGGTAGGTAGATAGGTAGGTAGGGTGGTGGTAGGTATAATGGTGGGTAGTAGGTGGATGGTTGGTAGGTAGGTAGGTGTGTGATGGGTGTAGGTAGATTAGGTGGTGGTAGATGGTAGAGTGGTGGTGTAGGTGAGTAGTGGGTGTGGGTAGGGTAATTGGTGGGTAGATAGGTAGGTGGGTGGTAGGTAGATAGGTGGTGGTATGGGTAGGTAAGTGGGTAGGTAGAGTTTAGGTGGTGGGTAGGTCGGTAGGTGGGTAGGTAGATAGGTGTAGGAGCAGGTGGGTGGGTAGAAGTGGGTAGGTAGGTGGGTGGGTAGAAGGTGGTAGGTAGGTGGGTGGGTAGGTAAATAGGTATGGTAGTAGGTATGGGGTAGGTAGTAGGTAGGTAGTAGGTGGGTGGATGGGTAGGTAGGTGTTATGGGTGGTAGATAGGTAGTGGGTGGGTAGGAGTAGGTGGGTGGATGGTAGGTAGGTGGGATGGTAGGTAGGTGGGTGGATTGGTAGGTAGTAGGTGGGGTAGGGTAGTAGGTGGGTGGGTAGGTAGGTGGGTGGTGGTAGACGGTGGTAAGGTGGGTAGGTAGGTGGGTGGGTAGGTAGATAGGTAGGTAGGAGGATGGGAAGGAAGGTGGGTAGGTAGAGTAGGTATTGGGTAGGTAGGTGGGTGGATGGGAAGGAAGGTAGGTACGTGGATAGGTAGGTAGGTGTGTAGGTAGGTAGATGGGTAGGTAGATAGGTGGGTGTGTAGGTGGATGGGTGTGGTAGGTAGGTAGGTGGGTGTATGGGTAGGTAGATAGGTGGGTAGGTAGTAGGTGAGATAGGTAGGTGGTAGGTAAGGTAGGTGGGTATGTAGTAGGTAGATGGGTAGGTGGGTGTGTAGGTAGATAGGTAGGTGGGTAGGTAGGTGGGTGGGTAAGTAGATAGGCAGGTGGGTGGGTAGGTAGATAGGTGGGTAGGTAGATAGGTGGATGGGTGGGTAGGTATGTTTTCTACGTAGGTTGGTAGAATGGATTTGATGAGTGGAAGGGAGGGGTGAGGCAGGGATGAAGTGAGGGTGGAAGGAGGAAGAGGAGGAGGGTTGAAGGGTCGTGGTGAATGTGGTGGTGGTGGTGGTGAGATGGGTGTGAGGTGGTGGGGGGTGAAATAGATGGGGGTCCTGGAGGAGGAGGGTTGAAGGATGGTGGTGGTGGTGAGGGTTGTGGTGGAGGTAGTGGTGGTGGTGGTGGTGGTGGTGGGAGGTAGTGGTGGTGGTGGTGGTGGTGGTGGTGATGGTGGTGGTGGTGGTGGCATGTGTTTCTGCATAAAGAACGTGTGATTAAATATGTCTCCAAGATACTGCGCTGTTTGCGGAAAAAAGGGCCACATCTTAGTTGCTCCTATGCACTGATTTGCTACCACTTGGCCTGAAACTCATTCGCGCAAGACTAATTGAGTTTTTAGGCATATGCACAAGGTTGGATTGGATTGGATTCGATCTGATTGGATTGGGTCGCGTCGGGTTGGATCGGAGTGGGTTGGATTGGATTAGATTGGACTGAACAACATTTGCAGTCAGAGAAGATGGATTTTTCTGCCTGAAATTCTGGTTGCTCTCTCATTTGGAAGAGCGCGTCACTACAAGAGTAGCACAAGCATTTCAAACACACACACACACATACATACATACACACACACACACACACACACACACACACACACACACACACACACACACACACACACACACACACACATCATTCCTGTCTGCATGTGCATTAGTTTCTTTCTCACAGAGTTGTTTGTATGTGTGTG
This sequence comes from Rapana venosa, assembly GCA_028751875.1. Lineage (NCBI taxonomy): Eukaryota > Metazoa > Mollusca > Gastropoda > Neogastropoda > Muricidae > Rapana > Rapana venosa. The sequence goes on along the minus strand of CM054157.1, from coordinate 24,252,919 downwards.
AGATTTCCCACCCCCACCCCCCCACCCCTCTACAGAACTTTGCCAGGGACTATCTCTTGTTGCCTTTCGTGTTCTTTTACGTGCGCTGGATATAAAAATTATGTTACACACCGGATTGTGGTTTACATTCTCATTGAAGAAAGAAATGCGGAGAAATAGAGTTACATTCACAGTAGACTGTCGAGGAAAAGTTCCCGCAAATGGTTGGCTCAGCAGTAACTTTTGGTGTTGTTGTTGTTGTTTTGTTGGGATTGTTTTGCTTCATCTTCTGTTAGCCACTGAATCAAAGACAGTTTTCTTTTATTGCATAATGGTCAATGACAATGAGGATGATTGTAATGCTGCTGCCGTGGAAGTGCATCTGCTTTGAGATGAGACTATGTGAAAGGGCTGTATTCTACGCTTCCTATCATAATATATCCCAGCGAGAACCGGGCCCCGAGAGATTCAGACACCTGCATTGTTGGTCAGGTAATTCAAGCAACAACACTCTCAAAATCGCATCCATAGACTGGATGAAGCTCAACTGTATAGTTCCAGTCTTCCCAATGAGCCCAAAGCAAACTCAGTCTGGGTGGGAGCCGGCCGGAGTTCGAAGAAATCCTTAGGACTCGTATGGGATTCGAACCAGCGACGTTCCAGTCCGTAATCTGAGGCGCTAACCACTGCGCCAAGGCCGCCGGTTTCAGCAGTGACTCTGTAGCCAGAGGAAGCTGTGTCAGTGAAGCCTACTGATGTCAGCTAAATGCCAAGACCTACATTGAAAACGTCTTCTGCTTTAAAGTGTTGTGTACAGAATGTCTTCATCCATGACAAGCTCTGCGCCAAACAACCTGACGTGTCTTCCCCATTCAATAAGGGCTGGGGAGGGGGGGGGGTGGTTATTATGAAGTCTGAGTACAGATGCCTACATGGTGAGGCATTTGAAAACAGTCATACTCACAGAGAGAGGGGGGAGAGAGAGAAGAGAGAGGAGAGAGAGAGGAGAGAGAGAGAGAGAGGAGAGAGAGAGAGAAGAGAGAGCACGGGCAATTGATTGTCGATGTATCTAAACATCACGTTGACTTAATTCTTTTTTTTTTCCTATGGTGAATGCTCTTTCTTATGTTCATACCCAGAATTTATGAAATTGCATTGCGTAATGAATGATTTTGTGTTGTGAGTATTTTCACAAACCCACATCTACAAATTGTGGTTGTGTTAAATGTCTGTGTACCCCTTGGGCGGGGTGGTGGTGGTGGTGGTGGTGGTGGTGGTGGTGGTGGTGGTGGTGGTGGTCTTGAACTAAGTCTTGACTGTTGACTCTTGTGTTGGTGGAGGCAGCCCCTGATCGCGATATGTTCCTGACGGTGACAGCACCAAGTTTGCATACGATGGTGAGAGCAAATGGTAACGTCTTCAAGTTCAACGCCCCGGTCAGCCAATTCTCCTCTCTCTCTCTCATCGTCTCTCTCTCTCTCTCTCTCATCTCATCTCTCCCTCTCCTCTCTCTCTCATCTCTCTCTCTCTTCTCTTCTCTCTCTCTCTCTCTTCTCTCTCTGTCTCTCTCTCTGTCTCTCTCTCTCTGTCTCTCTCTCTCTCTTCTATCTCTCTCTCTCTCTCTCTCTGTCTCTCTCTCTCTCTGTCTATCTCTCTCTCTGTCTCTGTCTTTCTCTCTCTCTCTCTCTCTCTGCTCTCTCTGTCTCTCTCTGTCTCTCTCTCTCTCTCTCTCTCTCTCTCTCCTCTCTCTCTCCTCTCTCTCTCTCTCTCTCGTCTCTCATCCTTCGGATGAGACTATAAACCGAGGCCCCGTGTGCGAACGCATGCAGAGCATCTTGCGCACACGTTAAATCCTGTTCCGCTTTTCGAAAGAGTAGGCCATTTTGTGCCGGTGGGAACAGATGACAAAATTGACGAAACCGCATACGCACGGGGACTAGATGTAAAAAAAGCACATGAGTACTTATTCCATTATCCTCGATATAAAAGAATACAAGAAAAAACAACAATCTCTCTCTCTCTCTCTCTCTCTCTCTCTCTCTCTCTCTCTCTCTCTCTCTCTCTCTCTCTCTCTCTCCTCTCTCTCTCTCTCTCTCTGGAACAACATATAAACAAACACATAGTCCGTCATTTAGATACTACCAACTTAATTCACCCTAATCAGTCTGGATTTAGACATAATCACTCATGTCATACTGCACTCATTAGTCTCGTAGACAACTGGCTATCAAACATTAATGACAATAAATTTTGTGGAGTACTATTTGTAGATCTCAAAAAAGCTTTTGACACAATTGACCACACACCTCTCATAAAAAACTAGACCTGTACCATTTCTCTACCAATACCTTAGAACTACTTGCTTCCTATCTAGCGAACAGGCAACATTGTGTCTCAATAGGTACAACTACATCCAAACTACAAGCCATCAATTATGGAGTACCACAAGGATCCATACTAGGACCTATTCTCTTCTCACTATACATAAACGACCTCCCTCTTCACATCAAATCCAAATGTGAACTATTTGCTGATGACACAACTATTCATACGAGCCACAATAACCTTAACACTCTAGCAAACTCATTACAAAAAAGTGTTGATCAGCTTATTGAATGGACCGAACTAAACCATATGTCCATACACCCCCAAAAAACAAAATGCATGCTTATTACCACCAGACAAAAGCGTCAAAACTTAACCCATAAACTTACTCCCATCAAAATTAAAAAGGAAGTAATTGAACAAACCTATCACCACAAGGTCTTAGGTGTAACAATTGATGAAAATCTCAGTTGGTTCTACCACATATCCCAACTATGCAAATACATGTCACAAAGAGTATACCAACTTTCTAAAATCAAGCACTTCCTTGACTTTCATTCAAGGAAACTATTCTTCCAATCTTATAATTTTAT
>CM054157.1:24230022-24245022 GCA_028751875.1 Rapana venosa | reverse complement strand
TCAGCTTTGTGGACATGTGGTGATTTAGCCTGTTGTGTCCAGTGCGGAGTCTTACTTAGAATGATGACTTGTTCTTCTCTTTTGAGATGGTGGTAGTCAGCAGCGCTGATTCCTCTGCTGTGAAGTCAGCATCCCCTAGAGTTGTTAGGAACGCTCAAGGGATGATTCCAGCAGCGAGATCTCTGACCACGGAGTGCAAACTCAAAAGGCAGATCGATAGGAAGACAAACTTTAACAAGAGGAAAAGAAGAAAAAGAAAAGGGGGAGGGGTGGGTCTGTGGAGGGTGGTGCCGCTCTTGTGGCCACACGCCCTACCCCCCTGGGAGAGCAGCCCGAATTTCACGCAGAGAAATCTGCCGTGATTTAAAGTGGTATACAATACAATACAATACAATGCAATGCAGTGCAATTGCAATGCAATATAATACAATAAACGAACATATGCCAGAGCTGGCACATACATTGCACAAGCATGCGCGGCCGTACAACTGCACTCACGCACACACACACACACACACACCACACACACACACACACACACACACACACACACACACACACAAAACAAACACACACATACACACACTCTCTTTTTGTACAGATGAAGTCTGAACTCACTCCCCCCCCCCCCCCACCTCTCTCTCTCTCTCTCTCTCTCTCTCTCTCTCTCTCTCTCTCTCTCTCTCTCTCTCTCTCTCTCCTCTCTCTCTCTCTCTCTCTCTCTCTCTCTTCTGCAGTTTTGTGGAAATTCCTCCATCTTACCAGTTCCTTTTGTAAGGGCTAACCAAAGCTTATGAAAAAAAAAGTATCTGACTATATCCTGTAACCACGTTATGGACTCCATGCCATGATGACTGTTTGGGCTGTTATAAACTAAGTTATCAAAATATGCATTACAAGTTTTGTTCCCAGTCCCTTTCCCGCCTTCCCCTTGTAAATGGGCATCCTGCTTATTACAATAAACTGTTATCATATTTTGTGCAGATGATAGCAGCTGGAGCGAAGAATACTGACAAGGCAGTCGAAGACCTGAAGCCTTTGACCACTAGCAGCGATAAGTACACACTGGGCAAGTTCTGGGTTCGGATCTATCATGGCCTCTCCACTCACGACTTGTCTGTTCAGCTGAGCAGATTCGACACCGTCAAGCAGCACCGAATCTGGTTCCAGGAATGGACCTTGCTGAAGCGGACGTTTACCCTGTAGGTGTGAATTCAACATCTGTGTCGTTACATAATGATTATGGTTGGATAATATAGATCTACATGACATGCTTCGATACATAGAACATGCTTTCATATACGGTGGATCGGTGGTCTAGAGGTAACTCACCCGCCCAGAAACGGGAAAAGTCCGGGGGTTTGAAGTGTGTGGTGGTTCAATCCCCGTTTGGGCCCAAAACTTCTCCCCCCACCCCCATCCCCATCCAGTAGACCATGAGTGGTGGTCTGGATGTTAGTCTTTCGGATGAGACGATAAACCGAAGTCCCGTGTGTTACACATGTCTAGTGCAAGTAAAAGAACCCACGGCAACAGGAGAGTTGTCCCTGACAAAATTCTGTAGCAAAATGCCACTCTGATAGGAAAACAAGTACAGTTGCAGACAGGAAAAGAAAATCACTATGTGTGTTTGTGTATGTGTGTGAGTGTGTGTGTGAGTGTGTGTGTGTGTGAGTGTGTGTGTACCACTTCAAGTCATGGCAGTGAAATTCGGGCTACTCTTCCGGGAAGAGCACATCGCCGCAAAAGCAACGCCACCCATTAATATATATATATATGTGTGTGTGTGTGTGTGTGTGTGTGTGTGTGTGTGTGTGTGTTGTTTGTGTGTTTGTGTGTGGTTTTTAATATATATATATATATATATATATATTATATATATATTATATATATCACATAATTGGATATATATGTATTACATAGCTTACAGACCTGGGATCCTTCGGGTGAGACTATAAACCGAGGTCCCGTGTGCGAACGCACGCAGAACATCTTGCGCACACGTTAAAACCCGTTTCACTTTTCGGAAGAGTAGGCCATTGTGTGCCGGTGAGAATGGATGAAAAAACTGACAAAACTGCATACACACGGGGACTGGATGACAAAAGCACATGAGCACTTATTCCATTATCCTCGAAATAAAAGAAGAAAAGAAAAAAAGGAAAGGAGTGGAAGTCTAAGAGGTGGTTATTGTTCAAGACCAAATGTATGATACATTTTCGGCGGGGGGACGGGATAGCTCAGTGGTCAGAGCACTCACTTTCCCCAAGCTAAGGCTAAGCAGAATTGAGCGTGGTTACCAAGTGGATGGGTGACCGTTTGCGCGCCTTGGCTTCAGTACAGTTTCCCATAGTTCACCCAGCTGTAAATGGGTACCTGCCCCTTAAGGGTCAGGGAAGGTAAAGCAGCGAGGGAGAGGAGATGGGCGCCGCTCTCCTCTATATGCTGGCCCCTAGAGAAGCTGAGGTTTCTGACGCCTCGCTCCCCTGCAATGGCATAGGCTATGGGAACACCTTTACCTTTTTATATTATAATATCATTATTTCAAGATTTGTCGAATTTTGCTGGGTTTAATTGCAGTTTGGTATTAACAAGATTGTTTGTGTTAGTGTGTGTGTTTGTGTGTGTGTGCTAGTGTGTGTGTTAGTGTTGTGTGTGTGTTAGTGTGCGTGTGTGTGTGTGTGTGTGTGAGTGTGTGTGTGTTAGTGTGTGTGTTCCTCAGCTAGAGCCCTGAGGTTCACCAATGGTGAGATTTAGCGTGTGCGACTGCTTTCACCCTCCATAACCGTAGCCTCATTCCCACTTCGCAGCTGGTGTCTAAACATAATATAGTACCCGGGTATCATTAGGCAGGTGTGTGGTGTTTGTTTTCTTCAAGTGTGTCGTCCGTTCCAACCGGCACGAAATAGCTTGCTCTTCCTAAAAGCAGAATGAGGTTTTAACGAGCGCGCAAGATGTTCTGCGTGCGTTCGCACACAGGACCTCGGTTTATAGTCTCATCTGAAGGACTTTTGGGGGGAAGTGGAGTCGGTACTGATGTTAACTCCAGGGGGAAATCCCAAATATGGGCTCCTCCTCCTTCTCCTCCTCCTCCTTCTCCTCCTCCTCCTTCTCCTCCTCCTCCTTCTCCTCTTCCTCCTCCTCCTTCCCCTCTTCCTTCTCCTCCTCTTCCTCATCCTTCCCTTCTCCTCCTCCTTCTCCAACTCCTCCTTCTCCTCTTCCTCCTCCTTCTCCTCTTCCTCCTTCTCCTCCTCCTTCTCCTCCTCCTCCTCCTTCTCCTCCTCCTTCTCCTCCTCCTCCAACTCCTCCTCCTTCTCCTCTTCCTCCTCCTCCTCTCTCTCCTCTTCCTCCCTCCTCCTCTCTTCCTCCTCCTCCTCATCCCCCCCTCCTCTTCCTCCTCCTTCCCCTCTCCTCCTCCTCCTCATCCCCTCCCTCCTCTTCCTCCTCCTTCTCTCTTCCTCCTCCTCCTCTCTCCTCCACCTCCCTCCTCCTCCTCCTCCCCTCTCCTCCTCCTCTTCCCCCTCTGTGGTGGTTCAAGCTTTAGCGCAAGGCTCTCGCCGCTAGCCCCCCCCCCCCCCTCCTTCCTACCCACCACCCCACCCCCGTCAAGCTGACGTGTAAAACCCGATCCTTCTGTCGTGGAAGAGTAGACTCTCTATGGCCATTGGCATGGATGACACGAACATGCCCAAGCATAGTGCCATCAGGAAAGGGACGGCGTCTACCAAGTTCAGCTTCGTCAATAAGACGCACAGCCTGAAACACAACAACAGCAGCAACAACAACAACAACAACAAAAGTTCACCGCAGTAGTCTAACGACTGCTGAAGGAGTTCAGAGAAAAGGGAAGAGGGAGGGGGGGGGTGGGGGGTTGATGCAAGATGACAACAGGGATCACTACTGCGGAAGCTGGAAGACAAGAGTCTAACAATGGATCGGTTGTTGTCATGGTCTTATCTGCAAAAAGTGGGTGGGGGGGGGGGGGGGGGGGGGGGGGGGTGATGTGGGGGTAGCTCTTTTCGTTCCTCCTTGGGTAGAGCTCTGAAGTTCACCAGCGGTGTGTGTGTGTGTGTGTTTTGTGTTGTGTTGTATACCACTTTAAGTCACTGCAGATTTACCTGCTTGAACTTCAGGCTGCTCTCTTCGTCGCCACAAGAGCAGTGCCACCCATTATATTTTTTTCTTTTTCTGTCTGTATATGGATTTGGTTTCCTATCAGAGTTGCTTTTTTCTACAGAATTTTGCCAGGGACAAATCCCTTGTCACAGTGGATTTTTTTTAACGTGCCCTAGAGTATTGCATACGGAACTTCGGTTTGTCGTCTTATCGAAAGACTAGCACCCAGACCACCACTCACAGTCTAGTGGATGGGGGAAACGTTTCGTTCCTCGGCTGGAGGTCTGAAGTTTACTAGTGGTTAGATTTTGTGTATGCGACCGTCCCCCCCCCCCCCCCCCCACCCAAACCACCACCACCACCGCCACCATCTAGGTGGCCGCATTCTGACTCTGAGGATGATGTCTAATCTGACACCAGTGTGCGTGCGGGTGTCCTCTTCTACATGTTTTCATCTGTTCTTACTCGCATGCAATGCCCTAGTCTTCTGAAAAGCGGCACAGGTCTCCAATGTGTGCACAAAATGTCCTGCGTGCGTTCATACACGGGGACCTTGGTTCTTTGTCTCATCCGAGGGACTTTCGAAAAGTGGAGTCGGTAGTGATGTTGAATCCCGGAGAAAAATCCCTTGAACGTGCGTCTCGAACCCATGCCCTCAGAATGCGAGCTGAACACTCTAACCACTGGGCTATCCCACCTCGGCCCCTCTCCCTCCCCACCCACCTCCCCATCAAGAAACGTTCCCCTGTCAAAATTCTGTAGCCAAAAAAAGACCACCTCTGATAAGGAAACAAAAATCTACACATGCAATCAGAAAAGAGAAAACAAAAAAGAATGATGGGTCGCTCCCCTCAGGGAGAGATCAAAAAATGAAAAACACATGCAGATAGGGAAAACTCATAATTATGGAGTGCACTACACTTGTGGCGACGCGCTCTAACCCAGCAGAGAACTCTGCCGTGACGTTTTAAAGTGGTATCCAAATAGTAGCAGGCATCCCTCAGTCTCGTAAGACAATGGAGTTGCACTCTGGATGTTTATTCTGGAACAGCGCCGGGTGTGGCTGGTCAGTCCGACACGGGAATGACAGACAGTCCCTGTGGCAGAGAGCACAGATGAAGTCTGACAATGCTGGTCTGTCTGTCTGCCTGGGCTGCAGCCTTTCTTCTCGTTCTCTTTGCCTCGTGCTGCTGAGCAAGTGTCTCTTCGAACTTGGAGAGACCTTCCTGCACAGTCTGTCTCCAGGCTGACTGCTCGAGGGCTGTTGCTTCCCAGTTGTTCTGGTAGATGTTCAGGGGTTTCAAGTCCCTCTTGCACACTTGCTCCCTACATTTCTCATGAAGTTGGTTGAGGGAGAACACAATGTCTATAGCGGATCTGTTGGCACAGGAACTGCACTGTGATTCAGGGTAGACTTGCTCTGCAAGTACCTGGAGCCTCTTCAGTACTACTCCTGCAAAGACGTTCCCAATGATTCTGAGGAAGGATATACGGAAATATATTGCAATCGCTTCTGTCACCTTTGTTGTTGTATAGTGTGACGACGTTAGCATCCCTCATGTCTTGTGGCACTTTGCCTTCACTCCTGCAGAGGCAGCGGATTTTATACCACTCGGTGATGAGTGTCTCTTTGCAGCACTTCAGTACTTCGCTAGAATACCATTTTCCCAGATGCCTTACCAGAGGCAAGAGAGTCCAGGGCTTTGCTGAGTTCATCTATGGTTGATTCCCTGTCAAGCTCTTCCAGCTCTGGGAGGCACTTTATGGCATTAGTGGCATCTTCTGTGACTTCATGTTTCCTTGTGTATAGCTCAGTGTAGTATTCTACCCAGTGCTGCATCTTGTTTTCTTTGTCTTGAATAACTTCCCCAGTAGCTGATTTCAAAGGGGCAGTTGTCTTTTGCTTTGGACCCAGTGCCTGCTTGATGCTGTCATACATCACCTTGATGTTGCCTGTGTCAGCTGTGATCTGAATCTGGGAGCAGAGCTGAAGCCAAAAGTCGTTGGTACATTGCCTGGCACACTACTGGACTTTGCTGCAAGCAGCACAGAGAACCTGGAGGTTCTGCTCACTGGGATTGTTTTTTTTATGCTGTCAAGGCGTTTCTCTTGGCCTCAATGACTGGTGTCATTTCTTCTGAGTGGGCTCCGAACCAACCAGCTGACATGCTGGGGGTTTTGCCAAAGTTAGACACGGCAGCATTGTAGACAGCATCTCTGAAGTATTCCCATCGTTCTGGGGCATTTTCAGTAGGTGGACCAGGTAGAGAATCCTCCAATACATGCACAAACTCCACTTTTACTTGATCACGTGTTTTGCTGGTGTCGATGTGAGGTCTGCCCTCCTTCCTCGTGTGGTGCAGTCTCTTTGCACGGAGCTTTACATTGCTGCAGACCAAAGAATGGTCAGTGTCACAATACGCGCTCTGGTAGCTGTGAGTGATCTTGATGCAGGAAAGGTTGACACATCTGGTGAGGATCAGGATAAGCTGATGCCAGTGTTTTGATCACGGGTGTCTCCAGTAGACTCGATGCTGAGACTTCGTGTTGAAGAAGGAGTTACTAGCGACAACCCTTGATGAGAGCAAAGCTCCAGCAGGCGTTGTCCATTCTCCTTCATTTTCCCAGTGCTGAACTGACCCAAGCAGGTGGGCCAGGTGCTGTGATCAACATCTACTCTGCGTTGAAATTGTTGGCAATGAACAGTAGTTCTTTATTGGGAATTCTCCTTATAGCAGCACTGAGGTCGTCATAAAACTTGTCTTTTGTTTCAGCTGTGGATGTCAAAGTTGTTGCGTAGGCACTGATTAGACTGACTGGTCCTGAGGATGTTTGGAGTCAGAGAGACAGGATATACTCTGTTCCTTCTGCTGGTGGGATTATGGATCCCAGCAAGCTGTTTCTAACTGCATATCCCACACCGTGTTCTCTGACCTCGTCTGAGGGTTTGCTGTGCCAGAACAGTGTGAAGTCTCTCTCCCTCACAGATCCTGCTTCTGGGAGTCTGGTTTGCTGAAGGGAGACATGTCCATCTGCAGTCTGCTCAGTTCTCTGGTGATGACAGCTGTCTTGTGAGCATCATTCACTTCCTGCAGGTCGTCAGAAAAACCTGGTCTCATTGTCCTTACATTCCATGTGCCCAGTTTCAGGGCGGGAGTTTTCTTTTCAGTTACCGGGTGCACAGTTGTGGATCCGCCTGTCGGTTTTCCCCCTGAGCCCCACACACCCAGTGAGGCTAACGGACCATGGCGGGGCGGCGCCTTACTGGCTGGGGGCTGCCCAGCTTGAGGCGGGTGGTAGTTGCTCAATGAGATACGACGACCTCTCCCACCGTCGAAAGCAGGCCCTGGCGCTTGACTCTATACCAGTTGAGTATACAGGCTTATGACCGATAGACTGCTGCTTGGGTTGTGTCGACGCTGCAAAGCGAAGCTGGAGTGACCTCTCCAGAGCACAAACCCTGGGTAAGTAAGTACTGAGGGAAAGCTGTTACCCATGCAGCAGACCTCCTCCTCCTCCCCTCTCCACGTCACTGGAATGGTCCATTGGAAAGGCAATCGCCGATACACATGGTTCAAAGGCCGTTGCAGGAGTTGCCAGAACGTTGCTCTATACAGCCTCGAACTGCCTTGAGGACTCCGACTCTCGACTTTCCTCAGGGCTGACTCCCGAAGCCTTTCCCATGAGTAGGTACAGCCCCAAGGCAGTGGAGGTTTGAAATCAGAGTTTTCCTTCTCCGAGATGGACTGTTCCCAGACTGATGAGCTCCATCTGCCCACATGGCACAGGTAGTACTGGCTTACGTGGTTACCAATAGCAGAGGAGACCTCTGACCTGACCTAAAATCCTAATATACCTAGCATCTAAATACAAATACATAATTATACAAACGATCACATCCCACAGATATTACCTGGAGAAGGGAAGCTACGTGAACGCTCTACCCCATCAATGTATCAAACATGTACCTTTGAAGCCCAAACCCCAGGGTGACGGGATAGACAACGACTGCGATGGGCTCATCGATGAAGAAATACCTGACCTCAAAGATAATGACGGTGATGGCGAAATAGATGAAGACTTCTCCCCTCAACTCATCCGCAACTGTATGAAGGAGAAGAAACCTTATTTGTTTGAACTTAACAGATATGTGAGTTTGGGTCAGGAGCGCGGGGAGAGAGAGAGGGGGGAGGGGGGGTTGGTTGGAAGGAAGTTGTATAGGAGGGGGTTGGGGTAAGGGTGGGGAGGGGGATGTGGTGGGTGGGTGGAGGAAAGTGTGTGTGTTACACAGAGACTAACTAGACACAACTGAATCACGAGTTCGCACGCACGCACACACACACACACACACACACACACACACACACACACACACACACACACACACACACACGTGTGTGTACGTGTATGCCTGCCTACCTGGATGCAGACACGCCTGTATAATGTTCACAAAAATGATGAATAATTACTTAAATTCTTCCTGAATGATTTAGTCTTTTTTATATTCTTTTATATTGAGGATAATAGAATAAGCACTTGTGTTTTTTTGCATCCAGTCCCCGTGTGTATGCAGTTTTGTAAATTTTTTCATCCGTTTCCACCGGCACACAATGGCCTACTCTTCCGAAAAGCGGAACGGGTTTTAACGTGTGCGCAAGATGTTCTGCGTGCGTTCGCACACGGACCTCGGTTTATAGTCTCATCGGAAGGACTTTTGGGAAGAGTGGAGTCGGCACTGATGTTAACTCCAGGGGAAAATATCCCCTTGAACGGGAATCGAACCCGGGTCGTCAGATTGCGAGCGCAATGTTCTAACCACTAGGCTATCCCTCAATCTGTGTCTCTCCCTGACTGTCTCTCTCTCTCTCTCTCTCTCTCTCTCTCTCTCTCTCTCTCTCTCTCTCTCTCTCTCTCTCTCTCTCTCTCTCTCTCTCTCTCTCCACCCTCCCTATATTTCAGAAAGTCTAATGATGTTGATCAATGTCAGGCTGCAGTGTGGTTTTTAAAGTCTTCTGCTTGACTGGAACAATTGTCTTTTTGTTACTTGCAGGTATATTGCGATAACAGAGACTTGCAAAAGAGCAGTTGTGTTTGTGACAATTTGATTTTTGATTTTTCTTGCAATCAATTGCGAATTTAAGAGGTTGGTTTGGGTTTTTTAAATCTATACTCCTTGTCACTGTAGCTTTGTGTTTTAGGGCTTTATATGAATACCTGTAGTGTGTAAGTGAGATTTATTGTTTGACAAAAGAAGATTGTAGTGCCGTAGTTTATCAAAAGTATACTATGTCTTAATGTGTGTACGTTTTATATTTTGATTTCTATATATTGTATGCAATACAAACCGGACTGGATTTACCCTTTTTTTAAAAATAACACTTGATTTATTGCAGATACAGATCTGCAGTATGTATCCTGGATTTTTAAAATTGTATTTTAACATCGTTCTGTTTCTGTTGGGTGCTTTTTTAAAGACTATTTTTATTCGCTTGTAGATTACCTGTTATTGCTTAAACGTACAGATCAAGATTACATATAAACAACAGTAATCAATTCAATTCAATTCAATCCAAACACAGAGAAAATCATGTGGGTTACAGGCCGTACATAAAAAAGTAAATAGGAAAATATTTAATATCACGAAAAATAACAGCACAGTATACAAACATCACCTGGAACATATTACAAGATAATACTAATACTAATACCAGCACTTTATCATCTCAATAAAAAGAGGAATTCAAGTGATCACAAGCCATATCTACATAAAAATGATAAATGGATACATTTTCATAGAAATTAATAAAATTCAGTCTTAAAAATCACATACACACGCACGCAAGCATGCACAAACACATACACACATGCGCGCGCACATGAGCACTCACACATACACCACGCATAGACATATGCCAATGCACAAATGATTATAACATGTCATACAATAAGAGCACTATCAATTGATAAGATTACTATTTAAAAACAAAACAAAACACATATCTCTAACTTCAGACAAGAGGCCAACAAAACGAGGCATTCGTGCAGAGTACCTGAATATCAACAATGCAACAAACAAAAAAGATGATATTGCAACCATACTCTACAAGAGTGGGAATCAGTTTCATTTGTTTTGCCTAGCTGAATGCCGACTTTCTCCAAATGTAACTGATGCATACATGAATATCTCAGGGCATGAGATTTTCCGCCAAGATCCACACAAACCCAAGTCTACAGGGTTACTTACATTGTTAGCTTCTTCGCTCAGTTGTAAAAGACTATACAACTTCGATGTTTATAACATTGAATCCATTCGGGTTGAAATCAAATTAAAACACAGCAGTCCTATTAATATTAACAGGATTTGTATACCAAATCCTTCAGAAACCACAGACTGGTTAGAAAAATTCAACTCCCTTATGGGTGAAGTAACACTTTTAAACTACGGAACAGTTATACCTGGGGGTTTTAACATAGACTTATTAAAACCAAAGCCAAAACGGAGTCACATTACTCGCATCAAAATCATATCAAAATTCCTAAAGTAGGACATAGAACTATCTTTTACAGAAAATTTTAAAACTTTAACGACCAAGATTTTCTGTCAGACTTGGTAAAACTCGCCATTATATGACATATATCAAATCAGAGACCCCAATGAAACTTCTGAATTTTGGATTAGCACATTTAACTCGGTGTTTGACAAGCATGCCCCCTTCATTAACAAAAGAGTTTAAGAAAAAATCAGACTACCTTGGATAACAAAAGACATAGAATCTGAAATGCATTTAAGAGACTATCATTAACAACAAAGTTAAAGAAAAAATCAAACCACCTTGATTAACAAAAGACATAGAATCTGAAATACACGTAAGAGACTATCATTAACAACAAAGTTAAAGAAAAAATCAAACTACCTTGGATAACAAAAGACATAGAATCTGAAATACACGTAAGAGACTATCATTAACAACAAAGTTAAAGAAAAAATCAAGCCACCATGATTAACAAAAGACATAGAATCTGAAATACACTTAAGAGACTTTTTTGAAAACCCACGGTTCAAAAGAACAATTTAGAATGCAAAGAAACAAAGTAACTTCACTAAAACGCAGATCAAAACTTTATTACTTTCAGTTTTAAATTACAACTACCTACTCTTGCCAAGTTTGGAAAGCCATCAATACATTATGTAATAAACCTATATCAAAAAGTCAACAGACAATCAAAGACATTTCAGCTGATGAATTGAACAAGCACTTCTCAAACATCGCTCCTAAAGTAATATCATGGGATAAGTCAAAAGAAAATAATCTCCATTACTTAGAATAATATATCAAATCAAAAGAAATAAAATTCCAATTCGAACTGCTGCCAGTGACAATCATAGACATGTTGGAAAGACTATCTCCCCATACGAATTCCAGAACACATAATCTAAACAATCTGGATGAAAGGATAAGGAAACTTTCTGGTCCAGTTATAGCTGGAACACTGACATATCTATATAAATTGTGCATAGAGAAAAACAACTTTTCTCATATTTAAAAGGGCAAAAATCATATCAGTCCACAAATCAAGTGATTCTTCTTGTCCTTCAAATTACATACCAATTTCAGTTCTGTCTGGTTTATCAAAACCCATCGAAAAACATCGAAATATCTTTGTATACAATAATCTTATAAATGAAGATCAGTCAGGTTTTCATAAAAACTATTCCTGTCACACAGCTCTTACTCAACTTACGGACAGTCTCTTACACAATATCAATGGAAATAGATATACGGGGCTTCTTTTGTGGACTTTGAAAAAACATTTGATGTAATTAATCACTAGCACTCGTATAAACTAACACCAGCAATAATCAATCTTTTGAAAAGCTTTTTTGTCAGATAGGCAGCAGCTAGTAACTGCAAATAATCAATCCGTCTGAGAGCCACAACTATATATCTCCATACATTTCTATGTAGTCAAGTCAAAGTCAAATCAAGCCAAAAGCACTTTAATCATATCATGAAGGGCAATTACAATACTGACAGGCAGATTGATACGTATCAAAATCTCGAAAGATACAAAAAGCTACATTTCATTTTTGTTAAAACATTCAAAAATAACTTCAAATAAAAATGTCATGAATACACACACACACTAATTTGGAACACAAGGTTATAAAAACCATTGGCTAGAAATACATATAAACTAATTTTTTGGCACGCACATAAGCAACACGCACGTGCGTGCGTAAACACACCCACGCACACCCACACACATACACCGATGTATGAATACAATGTTTCAAAGACCACTGACTAAGAAGACAGAGACTTATTTCATACACATACACACACACACACACACACACACACACACACACATGCATTGACTACTCTCATAACAATAACAATCAGGCAAGTAATTGTATGGAGATATATGGTTGTGGCTCTCAATAGACGTAGTATCTATTAAACATGGAGTACCACAAGGTCAATATTGGGTCCACTTCTATTTTCAATCTATGTAAATGACTTACCCCAATTTCTAGAATGTAGCTGTGAAATGTTTGCTGATGACACATCCCTCTATTCTAGTGATTCTGACCCCCACAAACTAACACTCAAACTTCAAAACAGTATTGACAGATTGATTGCTTAGACTCAATTAAACCATATGTCCTTAAATATACTAAAAACTAAATGCATGTACGTACTAGCAAGACAAAAGAGACCGCGAAAAATAAAAGATAAATTCTAACTTCTGTTAATACATAACAAGAGTAATTGAAGAGGTTGACTCAAAAAATTCTGGATTTAATTATTGACAAAAATCTTACTTGGACTGACCACGTGATGGCACTAGGAAACAATTGCTTACAAGCTACTTCAATTATCAAAAATAAAACACTTTCTGAATAACCATTCTTTTTTGCGGCCATAGTTTGCCTATAGTTTACTATGCATCATCTTTTTGGGACAGCTGCAGTGAAACACATTTAAAATTAATTCATTGATTATATAAAAGAACCCTGGAAGTTGTTCTATTAAAACCAAGCTCCCTAACCATCAACAGTTATAAGCAAACGCGTATTATAACCTTCAAAAACAGACTTTATCAAAATAAAGCTCTATTTTTACAGAAAGTTGTCAATGGAAATGCCCCTCTGAAGATCACCAATACCTTCAAAATTAATAAGAAGAGGCATAATCATCTACTAACATTTCCGAGACTCAGAAAGAATCTTTGCAAAACAAGCTTCTTATCTTCAGGTAGTGATCTATGGAACAAGCTCCCAACACTTTTTTAATGTATCATAAAAAATCAGTTGAAGACACAGCTGAAAAATCATTTAATGCATAAATGCCTAGCAATCGACCTGTAAGTCAAATTAGCCATGCTTAGATTAAATGCATCAGCACTTTCTGTATCCCTTGAATATGTTTCAGATGTGATTTACTGTGACTTGAGATATTACAGTTACATACTTTGAATGTGTGTGGAAGGGGGCAGGGAGAAAGAGGCATTTTTATTAAGCTATGGTTTATGTCAATGGAAACCTAAGAGTAATCTATATGTAGCACAACCGCCAAGGATTAAGTTCTGACATGAAGAGTGACAGTAAGCCAGCTTGTAAACATATACTTACATTCATAGCAAACAAAATTAGCATGGGAAACCATGAATCTGTGCCCCCTGGGAGCAATGGTTAAATTATTAAGTTATGCAAGAATGTTGACACTTTTGCTGTAGAGGAGTCCTGATAAATGCAAGGGCAATGGGCACAACCCGCCACCCCCCCCCCCCCTTTTTTGTTTTTAGTTACCCCTCCCCTTACTAACACCCTCCTGCCCCCCCCTCATCTGCCCTCCCTCACTGATCCTCTCAGCTACTCCTCCCTCCCTCCCTGTACCAACGCCCACCCCCCAGCGTCCCCTCATCCCTCCTATTCCCCTCCCCAAACTACCCTCCCCTTTCTATGCTCCTCCCCCTGCCCCCCTCTATCCTTCCCCCCCCCCCCCCCCAAACTACTCCTTGCCCCTCTATTGCCCCCAATTATCCCTTCTTCCTGTTTCAAGGGATTAGGATCTTCATATTAAATTTGAAGTGAAAGTTTTACAGTTATTGAAATTAAATGAGGTGACAGTCTTAATATGACCTTCATGGTCAGTAGGCCTTTAAACAACACGAAATGAAATAATAATAATGATCATAATAAAATGGAATTTGGATGGCGCTATATCTTGTAAAAACAAAAAAAAAGAAAATCAAAGCACTTGTATTTAACCTATTCTTACACATGCAACTAAATCACAAATAGTTTTAACAAATTCAAATTTAACACAACACACACACACACACACACAACACACACACACACACACACACACACACACACACAGATACATATGGACAAAGATACAGAAGTTGGAAGGATTTTTTTCGCCTGTTCGATAATAAAAATGTATGGATTGTTTGAATCTAAGCAGCCCTCCACCATTTCATTTTCTTGTCCAGGTCATATTGTACCAGTTCGCTGTTCTAAATCCTCTTTGTTCAATCAAATCCTAAGGTTTTAAGCCCCACCCATCACAGAAGTCGAATTAGACATGTCGCCATATTAATGTTAAAATGTCATATTAAATCCATCCCCTGATTCTGAATGTTCCTACCACCTTAACAGTGGGTAAATGGCCGCATACACAAAATCTCTCCATTGGTGAACCTGGGAGCTCTAGCAGAGGAAAGAAAAAAAACCCACGTAATAATTATCTACAATTAAAGCCAGCTCTTCTGTCATTCCTGGTATCAATGCCCCAGCCAACCATAAGGGTCAAACAAAGATGGTAACTGCGTTGTAGGAGACCCCCATAAATGACACATAGAAATGAAAGA
>CM054157.1:24200022-24225022 GCA_028751875.1 Rapana venosa | reverse complement strand
ACGTGATTTGACCTGAGGGGAGCAGAGGCCCATATAACTGACAAGCAGCAGCCTTTCTCTCTGTCTTTCACTGAAGCCACGCCTGCCAGGCCTACTCTTGCCTCTAGAACCAGATCTATAAGATCGGAAGTTGCCCCTTTAATTAAGGAAAGCTAATGGGTTTTTTTCTGGTTCTGTCTTTGTTGTTTGGTTGATCGGTTAGTTGTTGTAGCAAACGTTTTATACGGAATTCTTAAGGGGGGGGGTTGGGGATATTCTCTCATCTGCTTTGTAAAATATGTTTTCTAACTCAAATCAGGCCTTTTGTCACTGTATGTATTAAGTTTGTATGATGAAATGTCCCAGATGGTGATGATACAGTGCAGACATAACTGCAAAAGGTAAAGGCGTCCCATAACTTATGTTGTCGTAGGAGAGTGAGGTATCAGAGACCTCAACATCTTGAGGGCGGTACCCATCTCCTCTCCCTCACTGCTTTACCTTCCCTGACCCTAAAGAGGCAATGTACCCATTTACAGTTGGGTGAACTGGGAGACTGCACTGAAGCCAAGGCGTACAAACGGCCACCCATCCAAGTGGTAACCACGCTCGATGTTGCTTAACCTTTTTTTTAAAAAACCCACAAAACTGTAACTTAGTAGTGATTTCACAAGAGTGTTCTGAGGTCAGGTGTGTGTGTGTGTGTGTGTGTGTGTGTGTATAAAAAGTTGTGAAGCCTGTAGTTTGAGGTATGTTGGTGTATTATTGTTTGTTATATTATTTCCTGTTGGTTTGAATTTTTTTGTTCTGATAATAAAGGTTTGTTATTTTCTGTGACATGTTCAGTTGTGCACGTGGGTGTCAAGTGAAAAGTGTGTGTGTGTTACGTGCGATTCATCAACTCGAGGCTGGGGGGAGGGGGGGAGAGATACACACACATAGCATTCCCTGTTAGTTAAAGGAAACAGATTCGCTGCAGTGTAGGCTCCTCCTGAAACCAAACCTGAATGTAGAAGCTGGCAAAGTGTTGTCTATTTTCTGCCCTTCGTGAATCTAATAGTTCCATGACTGAGAGAGAACAACAAACCTAACAAATAAAAAGGTCATCTGTCTTTGTCCCATCCAGGCAGGCTGTTTTACTCTAAGCCTTTTGTTTTCTCAAGTGGGTCGGTGGTCTAAAGTGAAACGTCCGGGTCGGAAGTGTGCGGTGATTCGAATCCCGTTTGGGCCCGAAACTTTTCCCCCATCCATTAGACCATGAGTGGTGGTCTAGGCGCTAGTCTTTCGGATTGAGACGATAAACCGAGCTCCCGTGTGTTACACAAAATTATTTAGCACGCGTAAAAGAACCCACGGCAACAAGCGAGTTGTCCCTGACAAAATTCAGTAGAAAAAAAGCCACTCTGATAGGGAAACAAATACAGCTGCAGACAGGAACAAAAATAATGGGTGGCGCTGCTCTTGTGGCGACGCGCTCTCCCCGGGGAGAGCAGCCCGAATTTCACGCAGAGAAATACGCCGTGACGTAAAAGTGCTATATTAAATAAATCTGCAGTGGCTATGTATGTGTCGTGATTCTCATCTCCAAACTGATGATCACTCCCAACTGTAATGTTCATAATGATAAGTGATGATGATGATGAAGTCGATGGTGATGATAATGACGATGATAAAAGCGACCAGTATGATGAGGAGGGGGAGGATAAAAGCGACCAGTACGATGTTGATGATAATGACGATGTTGATGACGACGACGACAATAATGATGATTGTGATGATAAAAGCGACCAGTATGTTGTCAACTTCACAACAAAAAGAAACAAAAATCGAAACAAAGAAAAAGGACCACCAGAAGACAAAAAGCAAGAAATAAACACCGAACAAACGAAAAAAGAAAATAAACCAAAAAGAGAGATTGAGTGACAAGGGGAAAAAATGAACAAAAGTAGAAGCAAACAGGGAAGAAGGAAAGGAAGATGAGGATATTAAAAAGAAAGGAGGGGAGAGCAAGAAAAAAATAGAAAGGACAGAAAAAACAAGGGTATAGAAATGGGGGAACAAGAAAAGAATGAACAAACGACGAGGAGAAAAGAATGAATAAATGGCTGAGTAAAGAAAAAAAATTAATGAATGAACAACCAAGCAACCAAGAAAATAATTCGAAAAGAAAAGAATGAATGGAAGAAAAGAAACAAACAAGCAAAAAAGAATAGAACAGAAAAGAAAGAAAGAAAAGAAAAGAAATGAAAAGAAAGAAAAGAATAGAAAAAATAGAAAAGACAAAGAAAGAAAAAACAAGAAAGAAAGAAAAGATAAGTCAAGACAAGAAAGAAAGAAAGAAAAGAAAAAACTAAACCGGAGGCAAAGAAACGAAGTGAAAGAAAGAAAGAAAATATGAATGAATGAAAGCCATGAAAAATAAAAGAGCAAGGTATACAGAAGAGAGAGAGACGCATACACACACACACACACACACACACACAACACGCACGGACACACACAAATAACACAGAGAGAGACGCACACACACACACACACGCGCGCGCACACACACACACACAAACGGGGACAGAAATCCAGAGAAACAGACAGACAGACAAAGAGATAAATAAAATATAGACAAAGATAAATAAAATATTCACACAACAGAGAGGAAGACAGACAAGCTGACACTAAGGGTAGCATCAACAAACAACCGAGCATACATACAGGAATTTTTCCAGTAATGAAAAAACTCACACACCTGCCACTGCTGTTTCGAAAGGGGGAAAAAAGTCCTGTGCATTTTAATACATCAGTGCCACTCAACCATGAAAGACTCGAGGAGATTACACAGAGAGAGGGAAGAAAATCCACATTAATTAATTGATGATTTGATTGCATTGTTACAAAGTAAAAACAAAATAAATCATTAATCTCAAACACACAAAGTTCACCCCAATTTTAAGCAGAAGAACTTTCAGACATATCGCGCGCAAATCGGTTCAAGTACAGATTTGGCAGTAGGTGCGCAGGCGCGCGTACACACACACACGTACACATACATGCATGCACACCCGCACGCGCACACACACACATACATACATACATACATATATAATCTATATACACGCGTGCGCACACACACACACATAATAATTTTATATATATATATATATATATCAACTCCTACCCACCCCTCTCTTCTTCACCACATACACTCACACCGCACGCACACACCACACACACACACACACAGTTATATAAAACAATCACAGAGTTATAACACACACACACAATCACACACACACAATCAACCCTCCTCCCCCCAAAGACACACACACGCGCGCGCGCACACCGTTCTTCCCAGACTCAAATACTATAGAAACGATATGAAAACTATGATGCCAGTAATATTCTTATAACAAATATTACGTACGAGTAATATCCGTGTGACTTAGGCGAATATCATTCCCAGTGTACACACACACACACACACACACACACACACACACACACACACACACACACACACACACACACACACACACACACACACACACAAACTGAGAAATTGTGAGTCAAAAGAGAGACTTGAACCAAAGACAAAACACCCAAGTGATAGCCGAATATTTCTGCGACAATTCTCGTAGAATTTCATTGTAAGGATTTAGCACAATTTGACCAAAGGTACTGACGTTTGTATCAAAATCAACAGGAGTAACAAATGTTTAAGTTTATATACTTACACATGAAAAACATAGTATACTATATTCACATAAAAGTGGCACAAATCTAAATTATTATATGTATACACAAAATATACTGACAGATATCGAACTATTGTACACCCATAACAGTGACAAAGTTTAAAGGACACAAGTGACATACCACAGACAGCAGTGGCAAATATCAAAGTGTACTTAGACACACATAATGTGGCAGATATGGTGAAGTAAATTCACACACACACACACACACACACATCACACACACACACACACACACACACACACACACACACACACACACACACATACAGAGCAGCTG
The DNA here is from genome assembly GCA_028751875.1 of Rapana venosa. Taxonomy (NCBI): domain Eukaryota; kingdom Metazoa; phylum Mollusca; class Gastropoda; order Neogastropoda; family Muricidae; genus Rapana; species Rapana venosa. The sequence goes on along the minus strand of CM054157.1, from coordinate 24,221,014 downwards.
CAAATTTCAAAGTATAGTATGTACACACAAACAGCAGTGATAAATATGAAAGTATACACACATGAGAGTGGCAGATATCAAAGTATACTACGCACACATTAGAGGGGCAATGTTTAAAGCATACTGTACAGACCGGAGTGGCCAAATGTTAAAGTTTACGGCACACACACAAAACAGGAACAAATGTCAAAGTATTCTACACACACACACACACACACACACACACACACACACACACACACACACACACACACACACACACACACACACACTGGAGAGACAGATCTGTATGAATGTATGCCATACAGACACTGGGGTGCCGTATATTCAAGTATATTATACTCGCATAACATGGAAAATTTCTAAGGTACACTATATGCACATAACATAGAAATATTTTAAAGTGCACTATACTAACATAACAGAAAATGTTTAAAGTATACTGTCCTCACATAACATGGCAACTTTTAAACTATACTATACTTACATAACATATAGAATTTTTAAAGTATACTATACTCACATAACATGACAAACTTTAAACTATACTATACTCACATAACATGGCAAACTTTAAAGTATACTGTGCTCACATAACCAGGCAAACTTTAAAGTATACTGTCCTCACTAACATGGCAAATTTTAAACTATTCTGCACTCACATAACATGGCAAACTTTAAAGTACACTGTACTCATATAACCAGGCAAATTTTAAACTATACTATACTCACATAACATGGCAAATTTTAAACTATACTGTACTCGCATAACATTGAAATTTTTAAACTATACTGTACTCACACAACATGGCAAACTTTAAAGTCACTGTAATCACATAACATTGCAAATTTTAGGGTACACTATACACACAGGAGTGGCAAGTATTTAAGTAGACTAATCACACAGTAAATGTGACACAAACTGCATTTTGAGTGTTTCATTTCTTACATGATTAATTTTGTTCAGTTGCATAGAAGAATATTAACAAAACGTTCAGCTTCAAGGTCTCTTCTTAAAAAGATCTAGTTCCTTTTTTGATCACACTCTTTACAAAAGTCAAACTGACGAATTAACTAAAGCAGAATCTCTCTCTCTCTCTCTCTCTCTCTCTTCCTCTCTCTCTCTCTCTCCTCTCTCTCTCTCTCTCTCTCTCCTCTCTCTCTCTCTCTCTCTCAGAGAGAGAGAGAAGTTTCAGTTTATTTATGTTTTCATCCTGATATAAAACACTTTGGCTACCAGTTTCGTTGTACAACTGACAGCACATACGCGCACGTGTGTGCATGCGCGACCAAACACAGGCACAGACACACATGACACACACACATCACTCACACACATACACATCACTCACACACTCACACACACACACACACACACACACACACACACACACACATACACACATACACGACACCACCACCTCCCCCCCCCCCACCCCCACACACACACACACACACACACACAACACACTTTTTCCTTCTTGACTTTCCCCAACTCCTTAATCTCAATGAGTCACTACGACACAGCACGCAGTTTTCAGGCCTAATTACTTTGATAATTAAAACTTGGCGGAGCCCATTCCTCTCCAGACACAGGGTGCATGCTGGACTTTTGTGCTTCTGTAACCTATCGAGCGGTGATATGAATCGCATGACCTTTATCGTGTGTATTTGGTCTGCAGGTGTAATCATGCAGACAAGACAGATAAGAAAATGAAGACTTTGGCAGGTCTGCACTCAAGGAGGTGGTAAAAACCCCTCCCGTAATTCACCAGAGGCTGCTGGCCAGATTCAAAACCACGATTACATGGGTCCAAGGGATATTTTCTATTTATTTATCATTTTATTTCGAGGATGATGAAATAAGCACTCGTGTGCTTTTAACATCCAGTGTGTATGCAGTTTTGTAAATTTTGTCATCTGTTCCCACTGGCACAGAATGGCCTACTCTTCCGAAAAGCGGAACGGGTTTCTAACGTGTGCGCAAGATGTTCTGCGTGCGTTTGCACACGGGACCTCGGTTTATAGCCTTATCCGAAGGACTTTTGGTAGGAGCGGGAAGGGGGGGGGGGGGGTGGAGGAATCTGCACTGAAGTCACATGCTTTCTGAGTTCAATTCCCAGCCTTACCCTTTCTTTGCAGGTTGACAGGAAAATCGAACCGTATGTCAAGTCTTTCGTAGAAGACTCTAAACCAGTCGGACCTGTGTGCTTACGAACTTGTGCACGTCATAAGAACCCACGACAGTTGAAAGTCCGAAAGAGCAGAAGGGTCGCTCATGACTGTCCTGGCAAAATTGGCAGGTTCAATTCCCAACTGTTATCCCGAAGTCGGAATGCGGCTACTTTAATGGGAGGAAGGAGGGAAGGAATGGTTGGATATGTAAAAAAATCTCACTTTTGGTGAACCTGGGAGCTCTAGCCGATGAACGAAATAAAAGAAAGAGAGAAAACCTTTCTCCATTCAACTGCAGCCGCCGCCATCGCTTGATATCCACAGGTGGGTAATAGTTATTTGTTCTGCAGTGGGTTGGTTTTTTTAAATTTCAGCTTGTGTACAACTACTACTTCGTTTGTTTGTTTGAGGTTGTTGTTGTTTGTTTGTTTTGGGGTTTTTTTTTATAGATAGAATAATGTATCACTATTAAGAATACTGTTCTTATTGACGTACTTTGTTGTGTTATTGTCATTAGTATTGGGATGTAACTGAGACATAAAATACAAATGTGAACAGCCTTGTAAAGAAACCACACAGAAAACGGTCCTTTTCGCACAGAAGTCACGTCAATAAAGAGTTGTTGAACATATCCAGGCATTTTCTGAAACTTTTACCTATAGTTCTGTTTACTCCACATTTTTGTTTTAATCAAATTGTGCAGACGAATTGTTATATCATAATACAGACACACCCCCATGGGGATGTCGGAACGTCCCCATCTTCTGGAATTTCGATGCCAGGAATTCCCTCTTTTCTATCCCTCTGTTTTGTTACTGCCTTGATCCTTTTCTTTCTGCCACCTCCTTCTTATTTATTTTCTGCCTTCTTGGTCCATTCTCCTGCCTTTTTCCAGAAAGACTTAAAAGATAACAATGCTCTCCCACGCCAAAGTCGGATGTGCTGGACCTGGCTTGTCAGGCGCTTAACGGCAGCATGACGCATTTTTGCTCATATGACAGACAACAATAGTTGCTGTCTGAGCAATCCACCACCACCACCACCACCACCACCACCACCACGACAACGACGACGACGACGACGACGAAGAAGAAGAAGAAGAAGAAGAAGAAGAAGAAGAAGAAGAAGAAGACATGAATAGATTTAAGAATACGCACGTTATGGTCCCACGATCTTCAACTGGTGTCCAAACAGACAAACAAAACAATGCAGCGAAGAAAAATACAGCATTATTAAGAAAGCACATATACCCGGCCTGCACTTGTTTAGAGTGGGAGAGAGAGAGTGTGCAAGAATCTTTGTTCATCTTTTTCGTTATAATTATTTTCCCTCCTGATGGCCATAAGACCCAAGCAGGAGTTAGCGAAACTGAGAGTGTGCCAGTCTCTTTGGAGTAAACACGGTAGCAGATGCTCCTTTCCAACCCTACCACTGGGGAGGACCATCAAAACCTGTTGGTCTAGGTCTGTCAGAATGGCCGGACCCGTTGCTATACCCAACAGCTGCACGCCACGTAATGTGAAGATTGTCGCCAGCCCCAAGGTTTCAATCACATATGCACAGCACACACACACACACACACACACACACGCTCACGTCAAACTGGCATGGGTTTAAGGAATGGTGAACCTTGAGTTGCTGGAGGATACCAGCCATCCCCTTAAAATAGATCATCATGATGTCTTTCCAACGGTGTACTGGATGAAGGATAATATTCAACCCCTTGAAAGAGATCATGATGTATTTCAAACGGTCTACTGGATGAAGGATAGTATTCAACCCTTTGAAAAAGATCACCATGTAGTTCATACTGTCAGGTTTAACCTGATACCTCAGGCCGTTTGAGACACGTTTAACTGTGACAAACAGTCTGGGATATAATTTGCCATATCTTCCCAGACATAATTAGGTTTCGGTAGGTTCATGTGTCGTCATCACTCCCATGATAACCCATCTCTTTGAGATCTGTTTCGTCCTGTTGTACCCACGCATGCGTTTCTGAAGGATCGTCTGCTCTCCCCCCCCCCTCCACCACCCCCCTTTAACGTTTGCATCTGTCTATACGGTTTAAAGTTCTTCTGTGTTTGATCTGCCTCTTACAATCGTTCTTTATTACCGAGGTAACATTTTGTCTGTTCTCTTCCTACACACGTTGCAGATTGTCCACAATCACCAGGCTGAAAAGAAACTTATTTCACCTACTAGGCGCTATACTTGGACAACCCACCAGTTGACAGCCACCAACACACACCAGAAGGTACAGCATTCAAACAAAAAGCTACTGGCCCCGGAGTCTTCTTCACGGAACTCGATGGGTTGTGGCCGAACCAGATCCGCTGGGAAAGCGGCATCACAGTCGTGTTGACCTTGATTCAAGTACAAGATGTTGTGCAGGTGATCTCTATGCAACGCGCTGTCGTTCCCGCTGGCTAGAATTTCTCTGGCGGTTGGAGAATTGCAGGAGAAGTTCTAACGACCACCACGGTGGTGGAATTCACTACCAACCAACAGAGGATTTCCTTGGGGTTGCCTGACGTCACCGTCAGCAAGGACTTGTAGCTGTCCACATAGGTCATCACGGCCAGGCACTGGTACAAGACTTGTGTCCGAGATTTAACATGGCTGCCGTTTCGCTTGTATCGACCTCTGCGGTTTGAACTCGGTGAGTCTTCCTGAGAAACGAATTGTTTCCCTTTACGTGTTTCCGCATGACTGCGATGACTGTTGAGTGAACGAGACTTAGAATGAACGTTTCTGTGTATTTCTTTGGTAAAGGTGTTGAACAATTTCATATCGTTGTCATAGTTAGTCCAGTTGTGTTTGGTGTGGGGGGAAAATCTATCCCAGTTACGTCTGTTTGCCTTTTCACCCAAATCTGCCATGGCGTGATCATTTCTGGACCTGGTTTTGCTCCATCCCTTACTGTCATGTTCAGGGTTCTTGTATTTGACTGTCCGGTGTTTTGAGGGAACAAAAGATTCATCAGGAGGAGTTTTATGGAAAAGATCATCAAAACTGCCAGGGTTTTCCCCGGGATGTGTATCGTGGATACCAGGATTCAAGTTCACTTGCTTCTCTCTGGAAGGGTCATAAACGTGGTTGATTTCCACATGCACTTTTCTGTGATCTACGTCCGATTTTCTGTGCTTTACGTCACGAGATTTGCCGTTGACGTCATATCCTTCACCACGATGATTATGGGGACCTTGTCCAGACTGACTGGCCTTGAGTTTCGGCTGAGGGAAGAAGGTGAGGGAGATGTCACGTGGCATGTAGTACGTGCCGTGCACCAGACACCCTGAGCGCCCTCTCTTGTCCCGGAAGGAGATCACCCGGGGTATGTAATGGGGCAGAATGCAGGCCAGTTTGTGAATATGGCCAGAGCGCCTCACCACCTCCCAGCTTCGCACTGTGTATCTGCAAACAGATTTTTTGGGGTGTTGAATATATCTGAGGATATATGCTTCTGTACACCTATGTATTCCTGAGTAGATGATCATGAATCTGCAAGCGGCACAATACTGTCACAGCATATTCAGCTCTAAGCTGGTTGATCTACGTATTAGACGCTTTTTTATTACAAAATAAGTCAGATATATTTTCATATTCATAAAGGCCGAAAATATTCATGCCGAAAATAAGATAAAACGAAATAAAATGTTTATAAAATGAAGTTTTACAGATAGAAAGACTATTTCTCTTCAGATGAAAGGTGAATTTTTTTTTTAAAAGATTCACATTTACAAATGCAGCCAATTTTCTCTAGCTTAAAAAGGACCAAGTCAACTAAGTTTCATATGGATAAAGAAAATCATTTTTCCTCCATGCAGAAAACAAAACAAAATAAATAAAATAAAATGTTAAAAAATAATAAAATTGCTAAAACATTCACGTCCACAAAAGACATCCTACTTCTCTGAAAGCTAAAACTGTAAAGAAAAGAAAAGAAAATGAAGTAAACGAAACTTAGAAAAAAGAAACAAAAAGTAAATACAGTTTCACATTCAGAAAGGCAGCTTACTTCGCCCTTCTTTGGAGAGGTGAAATGAAATCAAATAGCATCCTAAACAACAACAACAACAACAAAGTTTCACACCAACAAACGACTTCTCCCTGGAATGAAAACTATATGAATTATATATAAAAAAATCAAATAAAACAAGGTAGAAAAAATAAGGCAATGCTTCATCTTCATAAAGACAATTCACTTTTCTTCAGGGTGAAAACGGAACAAAGTGAAATAGAAAAATAAAAAGATAAAAGACAAAACGAAAAAAAAGTTGGGGGAAAATCAAAACCAGATAAAATATAAATTAAATAAAATAAGGTTTAAAAAAAAAAAGGTTTCCCATTCCCAGACCCAACCTACTTTTCTCCGGGCTGGTACATGTCAGGCGGCTCCATGAAATGTCTCTGGTCACACATGTCCTCATCAGACAGCGGCAAGGGCCATAACTGCATGTCTGCCAGCCTGTACCGCATCACAGACCGGGCGAGTGTTGAATGGTACAGGTAACCTGGATAACACCCTGTTCCTTGTACTGCTCCACAACACACGCTGCAAATGAGCGCTGTGGGCCGGTGGTTTGAGAAGTCACACACTCTACGTTCAGGCGGGATTTTAAACGTAATCCGTATGACGATTTTTTCGTGTTTCCATCGACAACCGTCGCAGCCATGTTCCTCGTATTACTCCTGGCGGGAAGTACACTTCTGCTTGAATTGGGGTTGTTTGGCGCGAAACTGTGGTTGACCGAAATGATTTTTTCTTCATAAGGTCTCTTTCCATCGATTCTCGACTCGTTCTTCTGCGATCAAGCGTTCTTCTCTTGCTTGGCGTATTGGCAGGAAGACGATGGTTGATGGTGGTTTCTTGGCATGAGTGGGTTGAGATTCGCCTGGATCTGAGGCGTGCATTTGCCGCAGGTCCTCATGCATTGGAGGTGTTGGCAGAAGTTGGTGTGGTTGTGGCAGAGGGAGATCTGGTCGCTGCAGGGCTCTGTGATGGTCTGCTGGTCCTGCACGCTCAGCGCCATGTGCGGGGTGCTGAGGGGGCTGACGGCATTGCCCGTGATGGAACTGCTGCTGGCAGAGTCTGCGTAGCTGCTGGTGGGACACACCCAGCCCAGGAACAGCATCACCTCGTCTATCTGTTGAACAGCAGAACCAGACTGTTGAACAGCAGAACCAGAGTGTTGAACAGCAGAACCAGAGTGAGAACCAGACTGTTGAACAGCAGAACTAGACTGCTGAACAGCAGAACCAGACTGAACCAGACTGTTGAACAGCGGAACCAGACTGTTGAACAGCAGAACCAGACTGTTGAACAGCAGAACCAGACTGTTGAACAGCAGAACCAGACTGCTGAACAGCAGACCAGAGTGTTGAACAGCAGAACCAGACTGCTGAACAGCACTGAACAGCAGAACCAGACCTGCTGAACAGCAGAACTAGACTGTTGAACAGCGGAACCAGAGTGCTGAACAGCAGAACCAGAGTGTTGAACAGCAGAACCAGAGTGTTGAACAGCGGAACCAGACTGTTGAACAGCAGAACCAGACTGTTGAACAGCACTGAACAGCAGAACCAGACTGCTGAAGAGCACAACCAGACTGCTGAACAGCAGAACCAGACTGAACCATACTGCTGAACAGCAGAACCAGACTGCTGAACAACACTGAACAGCAGAACCAGACTGTTGAACAGCAGAACCAGACTGTTGAACAGCAGAACCAGACTGCTAAACAGCAGAACCAGACTGTTGAACAGCAGAACCAGACTGTTGAACAGCAGAACCAGACTGTTGAACAGCACTGAACAGCACTGAACAGCACTGAACAGCAGAACCAGACTGTTGAACAGCAGAACCAGACTGTTGAACAGCACTGAACAGCAGAACCAGACTGTTGAACAGCAGAACCAGACTGTTGAACAGCAGAACCAGACTGCTGAACAGCAGAACCAGACTGCTGAACAGCACTGAACAGCAGAACCAGACTGTTGAACAGTAGAACCAGACTGTTGAACAGCAGAACCAGACTGTTGAACAGCAGAACCAGACTGTTGAACAGCAGAACCAGACTGCTGAACAGCAGAACCAGACAAAAGCTTTGAAGAAAGTGTTTGAGTTTTGCTTGGATGTGGAATAGACTTGTGGTTAGTGCGTCTATTTACTGTTTTGATCGTAACACAGACCATAGTTTCGTGTCTTCTCTGAGGCGTTGAGGGGATTATTTTTCTCTGGGATTAGTACTGAATTTGACTCGTACTAGTTCTCTGGATGAGACTGTAAACAGATCCTGTGTGTGAACTCACGCAAAACATCTTGTCTACATAATAAAGACTTGTCTCTTGTAGAAGAATGGCCCGCTATGGCCAGTGGCATGGATAACACAGACTTCTCCAGCTTAGAAATGCAATGTAGAGAGCATGGGACATGCAGACACTGCTGACACAGTTGTCCCAGACACATCTGACACAGTTGTCCCAGACACTGCTGACACAGTTGTCCCAGACACTGCTGACACAGTCACTTGTTAAAGACACTACTGACACAGTTGTCAGTCTGTTACTGTTAAAAATAAAGGTCATTATCATAATCTTTAGCAGCAGCAGAAATATCACCACCGTCATCGATATCAGCATCATCGATATCAACATCATCACTATCATAATCACCACTATCATCATCATCACTATCATCGTCGTTGTCATCATCACCACTATCACTATCATCACCGCCATCATCATCATAGCTATCATCATCATCATCACTATCCTCATCCTCCTCACCATCATCATCACTATTATCACCATCACCATCATCACCATTACCATCACCATCAATATCATCATCACTATCATCACCATCATCACTATCGTCCTCACCTTCAGACTGTCTCTCTCCGGCAGTCGCTTGGTTCTGCCATCTCGGGGGTTCCTGTCCTCGTGCTCTGAAGCCAGGGAGACACGCAGACAGAAGAAGGCCCTGTCGTTGTTATGGGCCCTGAGCATGGCAAAGCGCTCCCGCCCTGACCGCCAGGTGGCCATGCACAGCGCCCTCTGCTGCAGGGCTATTTCCGTATCCGCCGGAAGACAGGACTGATGCTTGAAGTTGAACACGATCCCTTCTCTGGAGTTTCACAGACAGGGTTGAAAATTAAACGAGTCGGTGTTTAAAATATTAATAAATAATTATGTGCAATGTGGCTTCTCTAAAAAGGACTGAAGATGATTAAATACTGTGTACGAGGGCGGGATAGCCTGGTGGTTAGAGTGATGCATTCGTGATCTGCTGATCCGGGTTCGAATCTCGTTCAAGAGGACTTTTTCCTCTGGAGTTAACATCAGTGCCGACTCTACTCTCACCAAAAGTCCTTCGGGGATAAACCGAGGTTCTGAGTGTACGCACGCAGAACATCTTGCGCACACGTTAAAACCCGTTCCGCTTTTCGGAAGAGTAGGCCATTGCGTTGGGAACGGATGACAAAATTTACAAAACGGCATACACACCGGGACTAGATGTAAAAAAAAAAAAGCACATGAGTGCTTATTCCATTATCCTCGAAATAAAAGAATAAATAATTATGCGAAGTCTTCCTTTTAAGATTCTTATCTTTCTGGGATTTTCTTCATGATTTGTATACACAGGTCAGCTTCAACATAAAAGATTTGCCAAGTTTCTGTCGTTGAATTACAAACTTTGATTCCAACTGAAAGACTTCTGATTATATCTTATGAAGAGTAGACGGGTTCCAAGCATGATTGTTTTTTTTTATGTGAAGAAACGTTCCAATCAAGCTTTGATTTACTTGTCCAAATTTTGTGGCTTTGGGAAAGAGATAGCAACCAGCAGTTATTTGAAAAAAATATACTGAAATTAAATTCACTCTTTTGTTGCATAATAGTCACCTGGTTACTCCCTTTGTCTTCTTTCCATAGAAAAAAAAATAGACATCTTTATTCATGTTATTTTATTTTATTTATTCTTTTATTTCGATGATAATGGAATAAGCATTCGTGTGCTTTTTTAACGTCTAGTCCCTGTGTATGCAGTTTTGTACATTTTGAAATCCGTTCCCACCGGCACACAATGGCCTACTCTTCCGAAAAGCGGAACGGGTTTAACATGTGCGCAAGATGTTCTGCGTGCGTTCGCACACGGGACCTTGGTTTATAGTCTCATCCGAAGGGCTTTTAAATTAGTCAGATGAAAGTCGTGTATGGGAATGTCGCTAATGTATATGGGAGTGATGTTCTATGGTAAAGTGTTGGGGTTTTTTTTTATTGTAGTGTATTGTATGTACTTTTATGTACAGTATGTTCATTTATATTGTAACTGTATTATTAAAGTGTAATGTACTACAATATTGTTTCTTTCAACGGCGTTTTGTACTTTTGTCCTGTACACACATTACCTTGTGTCGCATCTTGTTATACTGAGCACTCTAAATTGAATGGTCCTAAACTGCACAGCATTGCATTGAAGACAAACTTCGGAAGCATCCTATATCACTGCACTGCAACGCATTTTGTTGCAATTGATGACTTCACATGACAAGGGATGCTGGGCTGGCATGGAATGGTATGGCATGGAATTGAAAGGCATGGTATGGCATGGAATGGCATGGAATGGTGAGGGGTGCTAGTCTTTCAGATGAGACGATAAACCGAGGTTCCCGAGTGCACCACGCAGTTAGTATAAACAACATTTTATTTCTGAAAAAATCATAGATACACACACATACAAAACAGCAACAAGAGATTAAAAGCTTACAATGTGCTCAACAGCGAAGAAAGTTTCAGTCTTTACAGAAACACGCACTTAGCGCAGATAAAAGAATCCATGGCAACAAGAGAGTTGTCCCTGGCAAAAAAAAAATTCTGTAGAAGAAAAAATCCTTCTCTGATAGAAGAAATAAATACACTTGCAGACTAGGAAGAGAGCAAAAATAGGTGGCGCTGTTCTTGTGGCGACACGCTCTTCCCCAGGGAGAGCAGCCCGAATTTCACGCGGAGAAATCTGTCGTGACTTGTTTATTTTATTTTTATTTTATACCACTTTAAGTCACGGCAGATTTCTCTGCATGAAATTCAGGCTGCTCTCCCTGGGGAAGAGCGCGTCGCCACAAGAGCAGCGCCACCCATTACTTTTTTTTTATTTTCCTGTCTGCAACTGTTTTCGTTTCCTTATCAAAGTGGCTGTCTTCTGCAGATTTTTGCCAGAGACAACTCTCTTTCTTGGGTTCTTTTACGTGCGCTAAAGAATTTTGTGCCACACACGGGACCTCGATTTATCGTCACATCCGAAAGAATAGTACCCAGACCACCACTCATGGTCTAAAGGATAGGGAGGGGGGAGAAAGTTTCGGATCCAAACGGGGATCCTACCATCGCACACTTCCGACACGGAATTTTTCGCTTTCTAGGCAGGTGCGTTACCTCAAGACCACCGATCCACTCTTAGAGTAAGGTGAGGTAAAGGTGTCCCATAACCTATAAGGTCGTGGGGGAGCGAGGCGTCAGAGACCTCAGCTTCTCAAGGGGCCAGCATATTAAGGACGGCGCCCATCTCCTCTTCCTCGCTGCTTTACCTTCCCTGACCCTAAAGAGGGCAGTTACCCCATTTACAGCTAGGGTGAACTGGGGGAACTGTACTGAAACCAAGGCGCGCAAACGGTCACCCATCCATCCAACTAGTAACCACGCTCGACGCTGCTTAACTTGGCTGGAGGGAAAAGCGAGTGCTCCGACCACTGAGCTATCCCGTCTAATAATAATAATAATAATAATAATAATAATATAATAATAATAATAATATTAATTTATGAATTTATATAGCGCTGAATCTTGTAAAGCTACAAATCAAAGCGCTCAGATGACTTTTTTTTTTAATGTATGCGTGTGTATGCGGTTTGTAATTTTTGTCATTGTTCCCCGGCCAAAGGGCCACTCTTTGAACGGGGAACGGGATTTAGTGTTGCAAGATGTTTGAGCTTCGCAACGTGGCCTCGGTTTATTCTCACCCAAAAGGACTTTGTGTGAGTAACCCATTTTCGATGGTGTAGTGCCACGCGGGACAAGGTAATCCCTTTGACGCAGTACTCTCCATGGGATGGGGGCCGTGGGCTGTGGGCCAGTTTCTCAAGCGGGATCTCCCGGCCCGGGAAGAAAGGAGGGCCCGTAGTACCCCCTGGGATCCGTAATACCCGGGGACGTCGCCCCCCCCACACAACACCTCGCGCGCCGGCGGCGCACACACACATACATCAAACACACATACACCAACACGTAGACAGAGAAGAGAGAGAGAACAAACACACAAAAACCAGTGACGACCGCTACAACAACCCATCCACACATACACAACACATCCACAAAACACATAACACACACATAACAGTTGACCCCCAAAAACCATCACCACACCCCACGAGACGGGACGAACACCAACGTAACAGAAAAACCCCACATACACAACAAAACATACACAACCATACAAACACAACATACACAACACATACCCACATACACACAACACGTAGCGACAGCCCCCAAAAACACCACACACACCTCACACACCATACACCATAGTGCTTGTAAAAAAAAAGCAAATGCCCCCAATTAAATGCCACGAAAATAAAAAGGGTTGCTTTGACTTTAAACCCCAACACTTAGCATACACCACACCAACACAACCAACCAAAACACACACAACACACACCCAAAAACACCACCGTAGACAGACCGAGTGTTATTATGTGAGATGTGGTTGTTTAAAGTGGTGGTTGGGGGGGTGGGGGTGGGGTGTGGGGTGGGGGGATGATGATGAGGATGAGATGATGATGATGGTGATGGTGGTGGTGGTGGGGTTTTGGATTATGATGATGTGAGGGTTCACAACCTGACTGTGCACGCGCACGCACACACACTTTTAATTAAATACATACATAATCCTTACATACATAATAACATCCATACATACATAATACGACGGCGACAGACAGACGACGAAGATGATAAAGATAGTAGATAAAAAGGTAGGTGGGTGGTAGTAGTGGGACGAAGATGATAGATAGATGATGAAAAAAATATAGAGATAGAAGATAGAAGATAGAAGATAGATAGTGATGTAGATCATACTAACACACACACCACTAAACATCCCTCCCAAACCCCCCCACTCCACCCCATTCACCCCATCCTACTTCCCCCCTACCCCCCCCCCCCCACCCCCCCCACTCACCCCCCCCCCCCCCCCCCCCCCACACACACACTGCCTTATTGGGGGGGGGGGGGGCTTATTGGGGGAATTTATGAAAAAAAAGGAAAAAAAAATTTTTAAAGTTAAATCCGGGCCGGGGGCCGAATGCATTAGGTTCGTACCAGGGAGCATAATTGCCCCCTTGGATCGGGGGAATCTCCCCTAGAGAGGAGAAGAGAAAAGGGCAGAGACAGAGGAGAGACAGAAAAGAGAGAGAAAGGAAAAACAAATACAAATTTTTTTTTTTGATTTAAAAATGGATAAGCTTACAGTTCTTTACCCCATCCCTAACCCCACCCACTTTTCCCCTTTCCCCAAAAAAAAACGAAAAGGAAAAAGCCAAAACAACTCAAATGTTAATTTTTGCAAAAAAATTTAAAGAAAAAAAAAATGACATAAACAACAAAAAAACAAACAATAAGCTAACAAAAAAATTTGAAATTCTGATTTAGCACCTGACTCCTTTTCAAAACTATTTTCAGAAAATCCTTCACCCCATACCTTTAATCAAAATTTTTTTTTTATAAAATTTACAACATATGTTTAATTTTACACTACAACTGTATGCATACACAAAAATATACTAAAAAATTAAATTGGAGAGAGCATCGAACAGAAGAGAGGGGAGGGGGGGGGAGAGAGGGGGGAAAAGAGAGAGAGGGAGAGGAAGAGAAAAGGAGAGAGAAAGAGGAGACCCCGACAGACAGCCAGACAGACAAAAAACGAAAAGGGGGAGAAGTTTAAAAGCTTTTAAATTTGCTTGCTAATTGGAATAAAACCCAATAAAATTTCCCATAGACAACAAAAAAAAAATAATTTCAATCAAAACGTTTTGAATAGATCCTGTGGTAACTTTTTTTTAAATGATGACAGCTCTTTTTGTTTGAGTTTAAAAGGAGAGGAAGGAGAGAGAAAAAAGAGGAGGAGAGGAGGGGAAGAGAGAGGGAGAGAGAGAGGAGAAGAGGAGAGGAGAGAGGAGAGAGAGAGGAGAGAGAAGTTTAGTCGTAAATAAAAAATTACTCTCTTTTTAAAAAAATATTTCATCACCCCAACGCTATAATCAGACGGGCCAACAACAACAACGCAACAACAACACCAAAAATAAGCTTCGGGATGCAACTGCTGTGGGATGCAGGGGCTGTCTTAAGTAGCTTCCCCACCTTTCTGGTTTTCTGTGTTTTTTACGATTCCTTTTTTCTTGCCCCCTTTTTTTTTTGTTTTTGTTTTGTCCCTTTTCTTCCCTGTCGCCTCCTCTTGTCTATTTTTTCCTTTTGGCCACCCTTGTTTTTTTCCCAGAAACTTAAAAGATAACAGCCCCAGCGGGGCCCGAGTTGGGCCAAGGCGGGAACACACCCAAAAAAGAAAAAACAGTGTTGCTTTTGAGCTTTCATGGAAAAAGAAGAAGGAAAAGGGAAGGAAAAAAAGAAGAAAAAAAAGAAAAGAAGAAAAAAAAAAGGAAAAAAAAAAAGGGAAGGGGGAGGGGAGGGCAAAAAAAAAAGGAAAAAGAGAGGAAAAAGGGAAAAAGAAAAAAAAAGAGAAAAAAAAAAAAAAAAAAAAAGGAAGGAGGAGGGGGGGAGGAGAGGGAGAAAAAGAAAAAACCAAAATACAGTAAACCAAAAGTTTTTAAACAAAATTTCTTGAGGTTTTCCCTCATTCAAAATTCATCGTAGAGAGGGAGATCTGAAAACGTTGTGAATTATGTCAAATCTTGAACTGGATTTCAAACACACACACACACAACACACCCACACAAACAAAACACACACACACACACACACCCCACCCCCAAAACAACACACAGGGGGGTGGAGACAGACAGAGACAAAGACAGAAGACAGTGATTATTAAGCTAAAAAACACCCTAAAAGTAATACCCAAAAAACCACACACAAAACCACACACACACACACACAACAAAACACATAACACACACACACACAAACCCAAACCCCCCAAATGAAAAGGTAAATGAATGTTCCAGACAACTGTTGATATCTTTCAAAGTGGCACAATTAAGCTTGAGCCCAAAGTAAACTGTAAGAAAAATTTTAAAACAAAAAAAAAAGGGTTTGACTTGTAAGTAACAGTACGAAAAAGAATAAAGTCTCTACAAAATGCAATAATAGAATCATAAAAAACCTGAATTCGAAAAAAATTTTTTTAAAAAAAGAAAAAACAGATAATACTTTCATAAAAAAAAAAAAGAAAATCTTCAAAATTCACGGGTATCACAAACTGGTGCCATTGCGAGGATCCAAATATTGAGAAAATTTTTAAAAAAAAATTAAAAAAAGCGAAGATGATGGATTAAAGCATCAAAATCATTTTGTAGAAAAAAGGGATGAACACTTAAAAACCTTTTTGGTAAAAAAACCGCAAATAGACCCCAGACCGCAAAAAAAAAGTACAAACGGGTCCAATAAATTTTAAAAGTATCTAAAAACCCAACTATAAGAAAATTTTAAACAGGGGAAAATTTAAAAAAACAAAAAAAAGCTAAAAAAATAACAAACCCGGAAAAAATGAAATTAAAAACGAAATGACAAATCGTTTCATCTAATGTTATGGACAATTCGGAATTTTTCAATTTAGTATTAGAGGGGTATATACCCCTGTGACGGAAAGTGGGAGTAAATGCCCAATCTAAAAAAAACGGAGATATACAAAACCGAAAAAATACAGAGAATAGTGTTTAAAACACTATTGGAAAAATTTTTTGTCAAATATTGAACCCCTAGAAATTCTGAATATTTAGAAAACAACAATAGTATTGTCAGAGAACAACTGGTTTCAGAAAAGCAGAGAAAAGGACCCTATCTTCCCCATTAACAATTTAATGTGTGCACAAAAGTAAAAAAATAAAAACTTTATTGCTGCTTTTTGGGTTTTTAGAAAGTTTCGATATGTGGGAAAGAGGGTTTCTTATAAAGTTAAAGAAAAAGGAATAACAGGAAAAATTTTTATTTTCATTAAAACCCGTATTCAAAAAAACAATATTTCAAAATACGGGCAAAACACGATAAATCATAGCAAAAAAAGGGGTACATCAGGGAAAAACATTTGTTTTACATTTTTTTAATGTATTGCAATGATTATTCAATAAAATTTATGGAAAAATTCGCCCCATATAAAACCCCAAGAGACAGAATTCCTTGTTTTCTTGTGATAAAAAAGCATTTGTACAACAAACCAAATAGGTTCAACTAAAGAAAAACTCAAGAATACGTTTAATTGGGGGTTTAAAGAAAACAAAAAAAAAACCAAAAATAATACTTTACGAGATCCCTCCCAAAATTCCAATTAATTTTTAAATTGGAGGCAGTAAAGAAAAATGTAGAAACTTTAAATATATAGGTGTCATTTTCCAGAACGGAAAATTTCAAGAACACAAGAAAATTTAGAAAAACAAAAAACAAACAAAACGCCTTTAAAAAGCAATTATGGACAAAATTTAAGCATAATATGGTTTATTCGACCACTAAACCTCTTTTTAACCTAGGAGCAGAAGTTTGGTTTCCTTTTTTTTTTAATGGGGGGAAGAATTTCATATTAAAAAGCGTTCAAGGGATGCTTATCCCAATCATTTTTGTATAGAATTTTCGTTTTAAAATTTTTTAAACAAAAAGCAGGGGGTTTATTAAAAAAAACATTTGTACTACCCATTTGGTAATTAGGAAGATTTTCACGACCTTTAAATAAGCCCGATAAAACCTTTTGGATTTATTTGGGCAGAAACAAAATGACCTTTTATTAGAATAGTATACTTTTTTGTATCAGGGGAAAAACATACGATAAATGGATAAAAACAGTGAAAAATTTCTGTACACAATTGGGGTTCAAAATGTCTGGACGAAACCAAGTATCTTAAAATTCATCGGGTTTATTATGCTTTTAGAGAAAATTTAGGACTGTTAAAAATTTTGGATTCCCAAAGAAAGAAGAGTTTTCAAATAAATTTTTTGATCTTGTCCAAAGAAACAGACTGGAACCCTATTTAAAAAAAATTAAAACAAAACCATAGAAGAATAGTAAATTTGCACAACTGTCACAATTTAATGATAGAGAAAGGGGCACCCCAAAAATTTTCCAAGAGGACAGAAATTTAGTACTGTAACAAAATAGAAAATAAATTTATTTACTCGATGAATTTTTTATGTGATGAATGAAATAATTTTTTTATTAAAAATCAAACCAAAAAAAAAGAACACAAAAAATGTGTACTAAATTTAAATGGCATAATCACGTTTATATATATCAAAACGATACCAAAATTGTGTTGAGTGTTTTGAAAAAAGAGAAAAAGAGAAATAGAAGCAACGTGTTTTTTAGTGTAATCACTTTTAACCAAAAAAAATAATTTATTGTGTTTTTTGTGTCAATAAGTCTACTGACTTAAAAAGGGATAAAAAATTTTAATTGAATCTGAATCGAATCTGAATCACCACCAACCCACCACACAAATACAAAACACACCACACCACCACCACAACACACACCACACACACACACACAAACACACACCCCGCGAATTTTACTTTTTCAAATCCAAGTTTGGGAAATCAGGTTCCCAAGCAGTAATTTTTGCTATACATCCAGTCAATTTTTTTTCAGGCCCTTTGGGTTTTTGGGGGTAGTGCCCGCTTCTCCTGCGTTGCACTTGAGGAGGGGCCCCGGGTCAGGGGCCCTTCCTCTTTTGAGCAGCTCCTTAACAGTTCATAGGAACAAATTTCAGATTTCTTGGAAATAAAAGCAAGAGAATGGGCGGGTAATAGAAAATAACAAGAGGAGAGAGTGGGGTAGAGATTAGGAAAAGGAAAAAACCAAGAGGTGATAGAAAAGGGGGAAAATTTTTAACAGAATAGCTGAAGGGGGTCCCCGATCCTTTGGGGGGGGGGGGGGGGGGGGGGATTTTAAAAAAAATTTTAAAATTTTAAAAAAAGATTTAAAAAGGAAAAAATTTTTTAGAAAAAAAAATTTTTTTAAAAATTTTGGAAATAAAATTATTATTTTTCTTAAATTGAGTCAAAAAAAGGGAAAAATTTTTTTGTTTATTTTTGTTTTTACATGCTGCCCCCCGGGGAAGGTTTTTTGCAAAAGGAAATTCGTGGGCCATAAAAACTTTCAACGTTAAAAAGGGCAAAAAAAAAAACTCTTTTTCCAACATTGATGAAAATGACGATTGTTTTTTGGAAATCGGATTTTTAAAAAAACAATTTTTGAAGGCTTAACTTATTTTAAAATTTTTAAGGGGGTACTCGAAAACATTGATGAAAACGATTTGGTCGTGTTTTACATTTTTAAAAATTTTTGCAGTGAATAATGCTAATAATTTGAGTTTTTTAAGTGTTTAAAATAAAATTTTGGGTAAAAATTTAGGAATATTTGAGTTTTTTTCTGATAGAGGGTTTTTGAAACAAGCATGGTAATAAGAATTTTATTCCCCCGGGAATAGGTGCACTTGCACTGGGAGTTTAGGTTCATTCCCCTTTACTTGTAGATTTTTGTTGGGGTTTTCTTTTTTCTTCTTTTGGGAAGGGTCTACTTTACCAATTTGGGGGGGATTAAATTTCGATGTGACCATTTCTTTCTTTTTGTCTTTCTTTCTTTATTTTTTTATTCGAAAAAATGAAATAAAACCCCCTTTAAAGGCTTTTTTACATCCATTCCCGTGTGAGCAGTTTTGTCATTTCGCATCCCAACTTTTGGTTTCCATTTTTTCTGCGGGGGTTTCTTCTTTTTTTTGTTTGGGCTTCATTTCCCTTAACTCCTTCAGGGGTGATTGGGTTATGCAGCATTGATTTTCTTTTCGGATGTGTCATGGCAAAGTTTAAATAAGTGGAGCCCATCCCTTTTCTAATTACAGGGAGCATGCTAGGTATTTTATGTAGGAAAATCAAGATTTACTGTAAATCTCAATGATAAATTCTAGGACCCAAGTAAAAAATACAACCTATAAAATTCAATGAGGATACTAATAAAGCAAAGACAGACAACACAACAACACAGCAATGGGGCAAGGGCAACAAAACAGCAACAGTAAACTAACAGCCCTCAACAACAATTCCAAAAGTAAAAACACCACCAGCGAAAACGTAGCATCAAAAACAAAATTTTTAAAAGTAAAACAACACCAGCGACAAACAGCAGCAGCAACAACAGTAAAACCAACAACAAGCTCACCTGATCACCTGATTTCCCCGTTGAAAAAACTCCAGCAATGTACTTGCTCAAAATACTCTCCCCCGGTCGTACCAAATATTTATTCCCGGGGCCCTTCTCCCCAAACCCCGGTGTAATTCAACTTCGTGCACTCGGCTCCCTGCCGGATTGACGCTGCTTCCCAGGTGTATTTTACCCGGGTGCGGGCCCCGTGACGGCGAAAATTTTCCCGCCATCCACTTCAAAGGGCCATGGCATTGGCTGGTTTTATCCTTATTTTTTCGCCGGGGTTTTTAATTTTAAAGCGCGGGAATTTACAGCGAGGTTCCGAGGACAGAACGAGGCTCGCGCTGGAGAAAGGTTTTGGGGGCCATAACCCGGGGAAGGAAGGGGGTGAG
Organism: Rapana venosa; assembly: GCA_028751875.1. Taxonomy (NCBI): domain Eukaryota; kingdom Metazoa; phylum Mollusca; class Gastropoda; order Neogastropoda; family Muricidae; genus Rapana; species Rapana venosa. The sequence continues at coordinate 24,201,019 of CM054157.1, read as the reverse complement.
CATCGCAAGTCACATGCCTGCTTGCGTCGAATGTGAAACCTACCCATAGTGAGGGGGGTGTGAAACGAAAAAGTCAAAGAATTTTTTATTTTTAAAAAAATTATTGTTATTTGTGATTGTTATTTTCGACCCAAGGTAAGTTCTTTTTTTCCACATCATTGTTTCTGATTGTGTTTTGTATTTTATTCGCAGTTTTATTGCACATCTAGCTTTTTGAATGGTGAACCATTTTGTTTTGTTTTGTTTTTGTTTTTGCTATCAGGCAATGTATCCAGTTAAAACTGCCACCATGGTCTTGAGAAGATACAATGGTCACATTTTCCATGCAAACTGAAACAGAAAAGAGTATCATATAGAATATGTATCTGCATATCTATATCTATTTATCTATCATCTATCTATCTATTTATCTATCTATGTATCTCTCTCTCTCTCTCTCTCTCTATATATATATAATATATATATATATATATATATATAGAGAGAGAGAGAGAGAGAGAGAGAGAGAGAGAGATATATATATATATAATATATATATATATACATACATACATACATACAGACAGACAGACATAGACACATAGATACATAGATACATAGATAGATACATAGATAATGATATAAATAGACAGACATATTTAAATAGGGGTAGGCAGGGAGTGTGTGTGTGTGTGTGTGTGTGTGTGTGTGTGTGTGTGTGTGTGTGTGTGTGTGTGTGTGTGTGTGTGTGTGTGTGTGTGTGTGTGTGTGTGTGTGTGTGTGAGAGTTGTTTTGATGTTCATTTTTTACCCCTTATTTGTCTGTAGTCTGTTTGTCCTTTTGTCTGTCTATCTGCCTCTCTCTCTCTCTCTCTCTTTCTCTCTCTCTCTCTCTCTCTCTCTCCTCTCTCTCTCTCTCTCTCTCTCTTCTCTCTCTGTCTCTCTCTGTCTCTCTCTCTGTCTCTCTCTCTGTCTCTGTCTCTGTCTCTCTCTCTCTCTCTCTCTCTCTCTCTCTCTCT
>CM054157.1:24192522-24197522 GCA_028751875.1 Rapana venosa | reverse complement strand
AAGACAGACAGTCAGAGACAGTCAGACAGACAGACAGGCAGATAAACTGAGATAGAGAGATAGAGACAGCGTGTGAACAAAACACTTGAAAATCTAGTTTTCTGAAAGCCAAAAATGTCAACGTATTATGTGTAAAAGAAGAAGAAGAAGAAAAGAAACGCAGGCCTATATAACAGAAAATATTAAAACGAAACACTGACAAAACAAACAACAACAAAAACCCAAAAACAAAAACAACACAAAGCAAACATAGGAACAAACAAGAAAAGGCAAAAGACAAAAAATGAGGGAGGGAAACGAATAAAAAGGGGGTAAAAAAACCCTGAAGAAACGATTTTTTTTTTCAAAATAAAGACACAAAAAAGCACGGGAAATGAAAAAAAATAGGCTTTAGAGTGGACGATTTAAAAGGAGAAAGGGAGAAAAAAATCATAAAAAGACAGAAGAAAAAAATTTTAAGACAACAAGAATGGGACAGAAAATGACTACCAGAATAACCGACATAAAATAAAACAATTTTTTTTTACAAACGCGGGAAGAGGACAAATAAGCATAAGGTAAAAGGTAAAGGTGTACCATAACCTATGTGGTCGTAGGGGAGCGAGGCATCAGAGACCTCAACTTCTCCAGGAGCCAGCATATTGAGGGCGGTGCCCATCTCCTCTCCCTCGCTGCTTTACCTTCCCTGACCCTAAAGAGGGCAGGTACCTATTTACACCTGGGTAAACTGGGGGACTGTACTGACGCCAAGGTGTGCAAACGGTCACCCATCCAGTTGGGAACCACGCTCGATGCTGTTTAACCTTAGCTGGGGAAAGCGAGTGCTCTGACCACAGAGCTATCAATGGAAAAATCTAAAAACAAACGAACAAAGAAACAAACAAAAGGGGGTGGGGGCGGAAAAGCTTAGTGGCTAGATCATTGGGCTCGTGGTCTGATGGACCAGGTTCGAGCCACTACCCAGAGGCCCGTTTGGGAGCATTTTTCCTCTGGGGTTAACATCTGTACTTTCTCCACTCCCCCAAAAAAGGCCTTCGGATGAGACAGTAAACCGACACCCCGTGTACCAACGAACACAAAATATCTTCCGTACACGTTAAAACCTTTTCCACATTTAAGAACAGTAGGCCATTAAGTGCTAGTAAGAACGGATAACAAAATCAAACACACACACACATACGCACGCACGCGCACACACACAAAATTCAAGATTTAATTCCTTTCACCCCTTTTGATGCATGATGGATTACAAACTCAACAGGAGAATAACCCTAACAGCAATACACCCCCAAAAATAATATCCATACTAACGAGAACTGAAAAGCAAGAATTCATCGCAAAATGATGAGCACACACAGTATCAAAGACTGCAGACTATTTTATAAAGTATACAGGTTTCTTTAACAGACACAACCTACTCTTGTGAAAGACAAGTGAAAACTTCAAGAAATGCACACACACACACACACACACACACACATCACACACACACACAACACACACACACACAACAACGAACACACACACACACACACAACACACACACAACACATGCACACTAGTGTCGTGTTTAGACATCATCCCCAAAGTCCAAAATGCGGCTGAACTAAATAGTGGGAACACTATCACCTACGCAAAATCTCACCATTGGAGAACCTTAGAACCCAAAAGGGAAAAAAGAGAGAGGAAAAAAACAGGGAAAAAACAGGAAAAAAGAATCACATAAAAGACAACAAAAACAATGGAAGGAAAGAAACCAAAACGAAGGAAATGAAGAACCAAAGAAAAAGAAAAAGGAAAAGAAACAAAGGAAAGAAGAAGAAGAAGAAGAAGAAGAAGAAGAAGAAGAAGAAGAAGAAGAAGAAGAAGAAGAAAACAACAACAACAACAACAACAAACAACAACAGCAACAACAACAACAACAAGAAATTATGCCTAAAATGAAAATATTTCAAACGAAGAAAAAAGGTGGATAAAGAAAGGGAAGCAAAAAAAAGCAAACAACAACAACACACGGACAGCAACAACAAGACAAGAGAATTAAACCAAGCAAATAAAAAAAAATGTACAAAAAGGGAGAGGGTAATAGGCCTGAAAAGAGAAATAATTGATAAGAAGAAAAAATAAAGAAACGCATATCGATAATATAAAAAAAAATAAAACAATTTTTTAAAAGAACTCACAAACCAAAAAAGCTTGAACGACAACAAAAAAGGAAGGAAAATGGACAGCGAAGAAAAAGACGAATAAACCCAGAAGTACTGGAAGGACAAGAAAAAGCTAACGTAAAAGAGAAAGAGCCGAAAGGAAAACAAGTTCAAGTTCAAGTTCAAGTTCAAGAGAGAGAGAGAGAGAGAGAGAGAGAGAGAGAGAGAGAGAGAGAGAGAGAGAGAGAGAGAGAGAGAGAGAGAGAAGAGAGAGAGAGAGAGAGAGAATGACAATGACAATGACAATGACAAATTCTTTTATTTCGAGGATAATGAATAAGCACTCATGTGCTTTTTTACATCCAGTCCCCGCCCATAGGGATACATCTTAATAATAACCCAACACTTATACAGTCTCACAGTAGAAACATGGGAAAATAACCCTTTTCAAAGCAGCCCCCCTCCCCCAACAACCCCCCCCCCCCCCGCCCCGAAAGCAAACTAATAAAAGAAAACCCTAAAAGCATCCCCCACCCACCCCAAATAAACAACCCACAACCAAAACAAACAAACAAACAAAGAGAAAGAAAAACCAAACCAACAAAAGAAGAAAAAAAGAGAAAAAGAAACAACAACAACAACAAAACCAAGAAGAATAACAACCAAACTTAATAAGTCATAAAGATAAACATCTACACATTGTCAAATGGTACATATACTTGTTACACATAACAATAAGATATTGAAATAGGGCACTCGTTAAGACTTAAGTAAAGAGGACAAGTCCAATAAGTATTGAAAATATAAAATATGAATCCTTCATCAGGATACACCATAACTATAAGCAAAATGATAAAAGTTGAGAGAGAGAGAGAGATAGAGAGAGAGAGAGAGAGAGACAGAGACAGAGACAGAGAGCGTGTGTGTGTATTTCAAAGATAATATCCAATTTATAATTCCCAAAACAGTACCCGATCACCATCAACACTCAATTTGGATTATACTCGTTTCAAATTATATATCATGATAATGAAATAAACTCAATACCCATATATTCACACAATAAAAACAAGAAACAAAACAAAAGAAGAATCTAAACCTATACAGTCATTGAGGGAGAGAATGTGAGTGAGTGAGTGAGTGAGTGAGTGAGTGAGTGAGTGTGTGTGTGTGTGTGTGTGTGTGTGTGTGTGTGTGTGTGTGTGTGTTGTGTGTGTGTGTGTGTGTGTGTGGTGTATGTGTGTGTGGTGAGTGTGTGTGTGTGTGTGTGTGTGTGTGTGTGTGTGTGTGTGTGTGTGTGTGTGTGTGTGTGTGTGTGTGTGTGTGTGTGTGTGTGTGTGTGTGTGTGTGTGTGTGTGTGTGTGTGTGTGTGTGAGGGATAATACTAAATATATAATAATCACAGATCACATGATCAACAACCCCAACACTTTTTAATTATACTCATACAAATTGAATGTCATGATAATAAAAAATAAGTGCAATACCCATACACTCACACAATAAAGAGGGGGGAAACCCCAATAAAGTCATAAAAAGAACATCTAAACATTGTAAGTAATAGAGACAAATTCTTTTTTTTCCAGGATAATGAATAAGTACTCAGGTGCATCCAGTCCCCGCCCGTAGGGTCACATATTAATAATGAACTCAGTACTCATACTTTCAAACAGTAGAACGAAAAGGTAAAAACTTTTAAAAAAGAAAAAGAGAGAAAAAGAAAGCAAACAAACAAAAAAACAAACCCCAGACAAACAAGAAACAAAATAAGCCCCAGAGCACCCCCCACCCCAAAAGAAAGGAAAAAAAACAAAAAGAAACAAAACAAAAACATCATCCCCAACCAAACAAACAAACAGAAAAAACAAGAAACAACAACAACAACAAACAAATGAGGAGGAAAAAGACACACACAAAAAACCCAACACGTCCAACCCCCCCTCCCCCCCCCCCCCCCCACACACACATACACACACACATACACCAAAACAAAAAACAAAACAAACAGACAAAAACCCAAACAAATCAACAAACAACAAAACAACAACTACAGCAATAACAACAGCAATAACAACAGAGAGAGAGAGAAGAGAGAGAGAGAGAGAGAGAGAGAGAGAGAGAGAGAGAGGAGAGAGAGCCAAACTTATAGATCATAAAATTGAACACCTTCAAATTGCAGAATAGTACACATAGTTGTTACACGTAATAATAAGATATTGAAATAGGACATTCACTGGAGCTCAAGTACAGTCAACAAGCCCAAAATAATATTGAAAATAGAACGTATGAAAATGCCCTTTATTAGAAGACACAACAACTATAGAAGGAGAGAGAGAGAGAGAGAAACACTGAAACACTGAAACACTGAAATGATTTAATGTACATTGGCCTTGGACCACAATACATTTGTTGGGCTTGGGATAGAACAATGGGTTCATTCATATCATTGGCAAAGCAAATACACAAACAAATAATGATTTATGACTGATTAAAGAAGAAAAACACCAACATAAACATAGCCAAATAATGCAAAAAGATTATGTCAGTAACAGTTCATGACTGAATACAAAAGAAAAACACCATTTATTCTATTTCTTGATTATAAACCTTAAATCAATCATAACCCAATCATAGAAAGAAGATGCTGTCTAAGGAAAATCATTTATATTGAGTATATCAAATCGTAGCAGTTTTCCAATAAAGTATTTGCGACAACATTATTTTCCTTTTGTTAATAGAATGAAAAATGTAGCTAGACAAACTATGTTTGCACTCATCATTTCTTACTTTGAACATATCTGTCAATGGTACATTGATACATTTGCTTCAACACTTTTCTCTTAAGTTTGAGTA
>CM054157.1:24157522-24182522 GCA_028751875.1 Rapana venosa | reverse complement strand
GCACTACAATAGCATAACACATGTTAATGTTGGTGCTATTGTTGCTGTTGTTGTTGTTGTTGTATACTGCTGGTGTTTTTGTTGTTGATGTATAATGCTGGTGTTATTGTTGTTGTTGCTATTGTATAATGCTGGTGTTTTTGTTGTATAATGCTGGTGCTATTGTTGCTGTTTTTGTTGTTGTATAATACTGGTGTTTTTGTTGTTGTATAATGCTGGTGCTGTTGTTGTTGTATAATGCTGGTGCTGTTGTTGCTGTTGTATAATGATGGTGGTGTTGTTGTTGTTGTATAATGGGGGTGTTTTTGTTGTTGTATAATTGGGGGTTTTTTGGGTTTTGTAAAATGCGGGTGTGTTTTTTTGTATAATGGGTGTTTGTTGCTGTTGTATAATGATGTGTTGTTGTTGTTGTATTTTGTGGATTTTTGTTGTTGATAATGGGGTGCTGTTGTTGTTGTATAATGTGGTGCTGTTTTTTTGTATAGTGGTGTGTTGTTGTTGTTGTTAATGTGGTATTTTTGTTTTGTAAAATGTGATACATTGTTGTTGTTGTTTTGTTAATGTGGTGTTTTGTTGCTGTATAATTCTGGTGCTATTTGTGTTGTATAATTTTGGTGTATTGTGGCTGTTGTTGTTGTATAATGCTGGGTTTACGTTTTTGTATAAGCTGGTGTTTTCGTTGTTGTATAATGTGGTGCTATTGTTTTGCTGTATAATGCTGGTGTATTGTTGCGTTGTATAATGCTGGTGCTTTGTTGTTGTTGTTGTAAAAATGGGGTGTGGTGTTGTTTTGTTGTTGATAATGCTGGGTTTTTTGTTGTTATAAAATGGGGGCTATTTTTGCTGTTGTAAAATGTGGTGTTGTTACTGTTGTTAATGTGTGTTATTGTTGTATTATGCTGGTGTGTTGTTGTTGTTTTTGTTGTTGTTGTTGTTGTTTTTGGGCCCTTTCCTAGCTCAGGCACTCTGGGGGTCCAACGTATCCAGCTATGTAAAAAGGTAGGTCAGCTGGGCCGGTGGGAAGCATGACCCGGATGTACCCAGCATGCATCCGGCTACCTGAGGAGGGATGGGCTCCGCCAGATTCAAATTCTCACGATGACACGCTGCCTGAAAAATTCTGCGCAGTACCTCCAAAGGCTCCTTGAGGAGTTCATGGAGAAGTCAAGTCAATTCGACGTGGAATTTGGGTTTGTTTTTTGGTGTTTTTTTAGCGGTTTGTTCTGATGTAGGCTAAAGCTAACTGTGTACCTTTTCTCATTAGCTGATGGCATTCAATTAATTCAGAGCCGTGCGAGTAAATGAAGTAATTTATTTGCCGAAAGAGTAATTAGTTTTTATTGGGGAGAAAATATTCGAACAAATAGGATAGCAGAAGCTCTCTAACTATCTATCTATCTATCTATCTATCTATCTTCTTCTGACTGTCTGTCTTGTCTTTTGTCTGTCTGTTGTCTGTTTCTCTCTCTCTCTTCTCTTCTCTCTCTCTCTCTCTCTCTTCCTCTCTCTCTCTTTTCCAACATCATTGTTTCCTTGTATGACATTCTCGTCATTGTATCTATTTCCCATTTATAGTGTTTGATTATATAATCAATTTTAAATTTTATTTTGGTGTCTTTAAAACTGTTGATAATGTTTGTTTGCGGGTTTGTTTGGGGGGGGGGGGGGGTTGTTTGTTTTTTGGGTTTTTTTTTTGGTTGTTTTTTTTTTTTTGTTGTTGTTTTTTTGTTGTTGGTTTTTTTTTTTGGGGGGGGGGGTTGGGGGGGGTTGTGTTTTTGTTTGAGAGCTTTTTGAAAAAAACCCCTGAGCTTACCCTTTTACTTCAATAAAATTCGAGTTCGGGGCGAGTTCGAGTTCTCTCTAAGTTTTGAAGACAGAAGAAACAAAAAAAGGCAGCCCAAGAGAAAGAGGGAGGAGAGGGAGGGTAGATTTTGTTATTTATTCTTTTATATCGAGGATAATGGAATAAGCACGCATGCGCCTTTTTACATCCAGTCCCAGTGTGTATGCAGTTTTGTAAATTTTGTCATCTGTTCCCACCGGTACACGATGACCTTCTCTTCCGAAAAGCGGAACAGGATTTAACGTGTGCACAAGATGTTCTGCATGCTTTCCCACACAGGGCCTCGGTTTATAGGCTCATCCGAAGGACTTTTGGCGAGAGTGGAGTCTGCACTGATGTTAACTCCAGAGGAAAAATCCTCTTGAACGGGATTTGAACCTGGGTCGTCAGATTGCGAGCGCAATATTCTAACCACTAGGCCATCCCGTCCCCCCTCTGTATAATCAGAGAAAGAGAGGAATAACTCGCCAAAACCAATATCATCCTGCAGTCATTCCTCCTCTGAGATTTTTCTGATGAATAACGTATCTGTCCCTCTAGAGACTCCTGTAAGATGGAATTCTTGGATAGAGAAAAAAAAACACAATTAGTGATACACCACTACCCCACCATAACCACCCCCACCATAACCCCTACACCCACCAAAAACCCCTGCCTCCCCAAACCCCATCAAAAATCCATCACCATAACCCCATCACCACCATAACCCACCACAACCCCACCCCCATAACCAAAAACCACCACTATAACCCCCACCCCACAACAACCACCCCACCAAACCCCCCCACCACCCATAACCCCCACCACCTAACCCACCCCTCATAAAAACCCCCTTAACCCCTCCCCCCCTTTTAAAACCCCCCTACCCCACCCCATAACTCCACCCCATAACCACATCCCCCCAAAATCCACCCCCTAACCCCCATACCCCAAAACTCCCCCACCAAAACCACCATCCCACCTAACCACCCCATCCCCCCAAAACCCCCCCCACCATAACCCCACACTATAACCACCACCCCACTAAAACCCCCCACCATAACCACCACCCCATAACCACCACCCCCAAAACCACCCCCACCATAACACCACCCCCACCAAAACCCACCCCACCACCACCATAATCCCACCCCATAAACCCACCACCAAAAACTCCCACCACCAAACCCCCCCACCATCACCACCATAACCCCCACCCATAACCCCCACCACCATAACCACCCCACTAAACACCCCACACCATAACACCCCACCATAACCCCCACCGCCTAACAACCCACCACCATAACCACCCCCCCACCTAAACCACCACCATAACACCACCCTAACACTACCCCCCAAAACCCCATCACCCCCCAAACCCCCCCAAAACCACTACAGCCACCTAACCACCATCACCCCTCCCCACCATCCCCCCATAACCCCACCATCATTACCCCCCCACCAAACCACCACCCCACCACCAAAAACCCCCACCCCATAACCACCACCCCATAACCCCCACCATCATAACCCCCACCCCCATCCCCACCACCACCCCCCAAAAACCACCCCCACCAAACCCACCCCCACAAAACCCACCACCCCCACCATCAAAAACCAACCCCCCTCCCCACCACCCCACCATAACCACCATCACCCCAAAACCCCTCACCACCAAACCCCCACCCCCCAAAACCCACCACCACCAAAAACCCCCACCCCATACCCACCCCACCATACCCCCCCCCCTAACCCCACCCCCAAACCACCCCCATAACCCCACCACCATACCCCCCACCACCCCACCAAAAACCACCACCCCCAAAACCACCACCCCCAAAAACCACCCCCACCCCCAAAAACCACCCCCCACCATAACCACACCACCAAAAACCCACCCCCATAACCACCACCCCCCAAAACCCCCACCACCCTTGGGTATAATCAGGGCATTTAGCTTTGCCCCCAAAAGTTTCATTGTCACGAATGTCCTTGGAGAAAGAGAGAGAGAGAGAGAGAGAGAGAGAGAGAGAGAGAGAGAGAGGGAGAGGGGGGGAGAGAGAGGAAGAAGGAGGGGAATGAATGAATTTGAATTTTTTTTTTATATCGAGGATAATGGAAAAAGCATCATTGCTTTTTTAACCCAGTCCCCGTGGTATGGGGTTTTTGAAAATTTTTTCTCTGTTTCCCCGGCAACAATCCCCTACCTTTCAAAAAGCGGAAAGGTTTTAAACGTGTGCGCAAGATGTTCTGCATGCGTTTTGCACAGGGGGTTTCGTTTATAGTTCCCCGAAGGGGCTTTGAGAGAGAGAGGAGAGAGAGGGGGAGAGAGAGAGAGAGAAGGAGAAGAGAGAGAGGGAGAGGGAGAGAGAGAGAGAGGGGGAGAAGGGGAGGGGAAGAGAGAGGGGGAGAGAGAGAGAGGGAGAGAGAGAGGGAGAGAGGAGGAGAGAGGGAAGAGAGAGAGGAGGGAGAAGTAGATCCCCATCAGAAATCCCCCAGGAAAAAAAAAAGGGAAAAAAAAGCAAAGTCTCTTTGTCTGACGATCTCAATGTTTTCAATTGTGCCATTTGCACTCATGTTCCCCGTTTGTTTCCGGGAAATTTCATCCATCATAAGAGCCTCTTGAGATACTACGTTCATTCATCAGAAAACCTCACAGAAAAAAAGATTGGGGAAAATTGGTTTGGCGAGTGGATTCCCCTCTCTTCAGAGAGGAATTTGGTAAAGAATGCCCGGTGCGATGGATGGCGGGAATATACGTTCTCATTATTTTATTATTATTATTATATTTTTATTATTATTATTTTATTATTATTATAATGTGATAATGTTAAAAATATAATAAAAAAAAAAAATAATAATGTAGGGGGAATTTATTTTATATGTGGGGAAATTCATCGCATCAATCCAACAATCACCACACCAACACCCCACCAACACTTCCACACCACCCCCACCCCCCCCCCACAACCACACTTCTTTTCCTCCGTCATTATCCACAACCCCCCATACTACCACCACCACACTCTTTTTTTTTTTAATTCTTTTATTTCGAGGATAAAGGAATAAGCCTCATGTGCTTTTTTTCCATTCAGTCCCGTGTGTATGCGTTTTTTCAATTTTTTTTCCCCGTTCCCCCGGCACACAATCTTAAAATCGTAACAGTAGCTTTGTCTGAATTTCCATTTGTTACGAGTGTCCGAGAGGAGAGAGAGAGGAGAGAGAGAGAAGAGAGGGAGAGGGAGAGAGGAAGAGGGGAAAAGGAGGAGAGAGGAGGGGGAAAGAGAGAGAGGAGAGAGAGAGAGAGAAAAGAGAGAGAGAGAGAAGAGTTTGGTTTGGTTGATTGATTGATTGTTGTTTTTGGTTGATTGATTGATTGGTGTTTGATTGATTGGTTGTTATTGATTGTTTGATGTTTTGTTTGATTGATTGTAATCTTTACCCCCACGAAAAGGGAGTACACACACATAGAGAGATTTTTTAAATTTTTTCTTTTATATCGAGAATATTGGAAAAAAGCACTTAGTGCTTTTTTTTACATCCAGTTCCCGTTGTAGCCTTTTTGTAAATTAGTCATTCATTCCCCCGGCACAAAATGGCCTATCTTACGAAAAGCGGAACGGTTTTTAACTTTGTGCGAAAAGAGAGAAAGAGAGGAGCGGAGACGGGGAAGAAGACAGCAGCCGGGACAGGCAGAGACAGAGACGAGACAGACGACAGAGACGAGAGATCTCATCAAAAAACCTCCCAGTAAAAATAAAGAAGGACAAGTTTTGCTTTGATTGTGATGATTCAATTCTTGTTTTGGGGCCCAAATACACTAGTCGGGAGGGGGGGAGGGGGGGGGGGGTTGTGTGTGTGTGTATTTTTGGGGAAATTCCTTTGGGGAACAGTGCTTATAGCACTGTCAGTCAGGGGAAAGGGGATTGAAGCGCGTTTGTTGGTGTGGGGAAGTTACAGTGTTTTTTTTGGGGGGGAAGTTGGTGGCTATTTTGTGTGGTTTAATGTTGGGTGGGTTTTGTTGTGGGGTTGTTTTGTTGGGGTTTTTGTTGTGTTGTTGTTGGGTTTGTTTTTTTTTTTTTGGGGGGGGGTAAATGTTGGTTAGTTTTTGAAAAAATGCTCAAAATCTTGTTGTGTGTAGTGTCTTTTTGTGTCTGTTTGTCTGTGTCTTTTCTGTTTTTTATCTTTGTTTGTCTGTGTCTTTTTTTTTCTCTGTTTGTTTGTATGTCTCTGTCTATCTCTGTTTATCTGTGTCTTTTGTCTCTGTTTGTCTTAAAAGCGTCTGATTTGTTTTGAAAGATATCGCTAAAAAAATTCCCATTTATTATTTTTTTTATTTGTCTGTCGCTATTGTCTTGTCGCTCTGTCTCTGTTGTCTGTGTCCGTTTGTGTCTGTCTCTGTTTTTTCTGTGTCTTTTTTTATCGTGTTTGTTCTGTTTGTGCTGTCTTTGTCTGTCAGTGTCTGTCTCTGTTTGTGTCTGTCTCTGTTTGTCTATGTTGTCTCTTGCCGTGTGACTGTGTCGTCTCTGTTTTGTGTCTGTCTCTGGTCTGTTCTGTTTGTGTCTGTCTTGTGTCTGTCTTTTTTGTCTGTGTCAGTCTGTCTCTATTTGTGTCTGGGCTGCCTCCCTTTTTGTCTTCTTCGCTCCCTCCCTGTTTGTCTGTCTGTCTTTTTGTCTCTCTCTGCCTCGCTTGCCTCTTTGTCTTATCGTCTGTCGCTGAATGCCTGTCTCGGTTTTTGTAAGCGTTGTTGACTGGCCCCGTCTGCCCGTCAGCCAGTTGTTGTCAAAAGTTGTCTCTGTCTCGGCTGTCTGCCTGTCTCCTCTCTTACCCCCCTCTTCTCTCTCTCTCTCTCTCTCTCTCTCTCTCTCTCTCTCTCTCTGTTTCTCTGTCTCTCTCACACTCTCTTCCCCTTCTCTCTCTCTCTCTCTCTTCTCTCTCTCTCTCTCTCCCTCTCCCCTCCCTCTCTCTTTCTCTCTCTCTCTATCTATTATTCCCTCCCCCCCCCTTTCCTCTTATGTATCTTTTCTCCCCTCCCTCCCGTTCTCCTCTCTCTCCCCCTCTTCTCTCTCTCTCTCTCTCCTTTTTCTCCCCTCCTCTCTCTCTCCCCTCTCCCTCTCTCGCTTTCTCTCTCTTCTTTCTCTTTTCTCTCTTTTCCTCTCTTTTCTCTCTCTCTTTTCTCTCTCTCTCTCCCCTCCTCTCTCTCTCTCTCTCCTTCCCTCTTGTCTTCTCGCCTTCTCTTCTTTTCTCCCTCCCCCCCTCTCTCTGTATCTTTATTCTCCTCCCTCTTCCCTCCCCTCTCTTCTCTCTCTCTTTTCTCTCTTTTCCTCTCTCTCTCTCTCTCTCTTTTGGGAACTCCGTGCCTGTGTAGGTTTCAAATGTGACAGTGCTTCTCAAATGAAGCAGAATGCCCTCAGAATGACAGTGTCAGGGTTTGTGGGCGACTGTTTCCCGTGAAGAATGACACGAAAGAGAAGTTCATTGACGAAAATAATAAACAAGGGGAAAGGGAAGGGAAAGGGAAAGGGAAAGGGGAAGGAAATAAAGAAGGGGAAAAAAAACAAACAAAAAAAGGAAAGGGAAAGGGAAGTAAAAAAACAGACAAAAAAGAAAAAAGGGGGGAAAGAAGGGAGGAGGAAGGAAGGAAGAAAAAAAAAAAAGGGAGGGAGGCGGAAAGAAAGAAAGAAAGAAAGAAAGAAGAACGGAAGGAAGAAAGAAAGAAAAGAAAAAAAGAAAACAAAAAACCCCCAAAAAATATAACAGACGATCACAAAAAAAAAAGAAAAATAAGAAAATAAAAAAATTAAAAAAAAAAAAGAAAGAAAAAAGAAAGAAGACAGTTTAAAAGTTTTTTAAGAGACACAAGTAAAAAAAAAAAGCAGTCAAAAAAATAATTCAAAAAAAGAAAGAAAAAATTGAAAAGTTTAACAGACACAAAGGAAAGAACCAAAGCAGGAAGAAAAAAGGGAAGGAAAAAAAAAGAGAAAGAAAAAAAAAGAAAGAAAAAAAGAAAGATGGAGGGAAGAAAAAAGGGAAAAAAAAACAAGCAAAAAGAAGTAGATCCTCAATTTAAAACAGACACAAAAAAAAAGAACCAACGCAGTCAAAAAAGAAAGACGCAAAAGGGAACAAATGGTAGAAAAAAATAAAAAAAAGGGGAAAAAATAAAAAGAAAACGATTTTAAAAAAAACAACAACAACAAAGCAGAAAAATGCATAACATACCCCAACATAACCACCATGAAAAAAACGCATACACAGGGTGGAGGGATAAAAAAAGCCTGAGTGTTTTTTCCCATAATCTCGAAAAAAAGAATTTTTTTTAAAAGAACACACAATACCACATGGCACCCCCCCCCCCACCCCCCCCAACACACACAAACACACACACAAACACCACACACACACACAACACACCACAAACGACAAAAAAAGCACGCGGCGCACAAAAGAATCAACCATTCACTAAAATAAATTTGCTAATCACCCAAAAAGAATTAAATAACAAAAACATGTAATTTATAAACCTAAAAAACCAAATTCACCCCCCCTATCTTGGTTTTTTTTACTACAGGTGACATGGGGTAACCCCCAAAAAACTAAATGTTCATACAGCAAACAAAGCAGACATACTTTACAAACATAACAGAGCTGGCCTTTGTCAAAATTCATTCCATTTTTTGGGATGTTTTCCCCGTCTAAGAAGAAAAACATCCAAAATTCTTATAAACAGAAAAAAAATAACAGCCCCAATTTGATTTGGATATTGTTTTGTTCTAGAAAATTTGATTCATCCAAAATTTGTAAACACGAGTTTAAAAAGAAAGAAAAAAAGATCGTGATTGATACGAGACCCTCTTTTGCTTTTGGGGGAGGATTGGGTTTTTTTGGGGAAAGGGGGGGGGTTGGGGGGAGAGTGGTGGTGGTGGTGGTCTTTTTTGGGTTTTGTGGTTTCCCCAGTTGCAACTTTCTGTACGAAATTTTTTTTTTTTTTGGTTTTTCCCTCATGGAGGTCTTCATTAGGGAAAAATCTCAGAGAGATTTTGGATTTTTGTGTGTGGGGGGGGGGGGGGGGGGGAGTTAGAGGGGAAAGGAGAGGAATAAACAAATATTAGATAGAATTTTTTTTTAAATTTTGGGTATTGCTGTGTGAATGATGAAACTTTTTGTTTTTTTTCTTGTGTCTGAATTAAAATCATGCAAATCAAATTTTTAACTGTGCTTTTTTTTTCTTTTCCCATTGGTTTAAAGTAGTTTTTGTTTTGATAAAATATGTTATGTTTTTTGTTTTTGAACATTTTTTTTACCCCCCCCCGGTTTTTTTTTAAAAAAAAAATAAAAAAAAATGAAAGTTTTTTTAAATTTTTTTTTTTTAAACTTTGGCTGATTGGTGGAGAGAATGTCTTTTTTGTGGCTCTGTTTTTCCTTAACGAATTGAATTTTTGTGAGTTTTTTGAGAAATGAAGATTGCAAAGGATGTCCGACAAAATACAGTTTTGTACTTTAATCCATCCTAAAAAATAAAAGTATAGCCACTTTATTGGTGATGACCCAACCTCAGTTCATTTGAAAATGTCAGGTGGTTTTTGGGCTGTACAAAAATTTTCATTGACTGTCCTAACGATTTTAGAATCCCTAATTTTCTATACGGAAAATTTATTCTCTTTATTTTGTAGTCAATTCAAATCTCTATGAAATAGATCTCTCTCTCTCTCTTTTCCCTTTCCCTTTTAGTTTTAGTCTTATGGTATCAACATAGTTTTAACTTTTTAATTTCCCACCATTTTGTAACAATTGTAGGTTCTTTTTTGCCAAATTTTGAGTACTTTTCCTGTCTATTTTTAAATTATACCCTTGCAATACGTGTTTTTTAAATACATCATATGTGTATCTTTAGATTAGAATTGTAAAAAATTTTAAAATCTCCCTGTATAGCGTATGGTCAGAGGCTGGCCACTGAAAAAATTGGAAAGAGACGAAAAAAACGCAGCCAAAATGTGTTGTACAGGCGACTTCTAAGAGTAAAAATGGCCAGACGGAGAAAAAATGAAAGCTTCTTGATGAAGTTCAATGCAAAAAAATGTCGGCGAAATGAGAAGCGCAGACTGAGGTGTGCTAGTATGCAAACAGAAACATAAAAAAAATCTGTGATGACAGTTCCCCAAGGTAAGGTTGAGGGTGAGGGAGAAGATGAGACCCCAACATCCTGCATTCAAAATCATCACTGGTCAGTGGTCTGGGGGAGGGCAAAGGAAATGGTAGAATCAGCAGAGACAGAGGAGATGGAGAACCCGGGTGGCATTGTGGGGAGTCCTCCCTGGGGACAGCGGCGAGCTGAGTTGAGTTGTGATAGAAAATTTTTTTCTTTGACGAGCCGCAATATAAGAGTTAAGCTTTTTGTTGCCCCAAGTACGCTTGTATTTTTAAAAGTTATTGTGTTTTTTAAAGAACAAATATAATTTTAAACAAATTAATTACTCAAAAGAAAAATCTAAACAGAAGTCATGTTAAGTCAGGGGGGACGGGATAGCGTAGTGTTTAGGTGAGTATTCGTGTCTGCTGCCCCGGGTTTGTTCTCATTCAAGAGGTTTTTTTCCTCTGATTTAACATCAGTGCCGACTCCACTCCCCCCAAAAAAATCCTTCGGATGAGATTAAAACCCAAGGCCCCGTGTGCGAACACACGCAGAATATCTGCGCACACTTTAAAAAACCCGTTGTTTTTCGGAAGAGTAGGCATTGGCGCGGCGTGGGAAGGAGACAAAATGACAAAACTGCATACACAGGGGGGACTGGATAAAAAAAAGCACACCGAGTGCTTATTCCATTATCCTCGAAATAAAAGAATTTTTTAAAACATTGTTTTTAAAAGCCTTTGGATTTGGCCGTGGCCAAAGGCTGAATCAGTTAGTGACGTCAGCAAAGTAGCAAGACCTACTTGACGCTGTGGCTATGCTTTGCAAATGTTATGTGATCCGTGACAGACCCCTTCCACAACATGCCCTCTTCCCTCAAGGGAAATGATAGTTCCCTTAAAGTCGGAGCATGGCTCCTGTGTGGGGAGGTACCTGAACGAGTAGACACGCAAAATTTTCATCCCGCGTGTGCTTTATGATCTCCCAGGACTTCAGGGGGGTGGTGACTTCTGCAGGATCACCCACCCCTGCTTAAAAATGGGGAACGTCAACAACAAAACAACAGACATTCAGACAGACAGACTGATGACGAAGAAGAAAGCAAAAGAAAAGACAGAGACGAAAGGTAAGCACAGGCAAAAAAGCGAGGGCACGGAAGAAGGGCACAGAGAGACAAAAAAAGGGGGGCAAAAAAAGAAAGACAGACAGAGAAAAGATGGCACAGAGGAGACAGGAGAGAGACAGACAGAAGGACAGGAGAGAGATTGGGGTGAGAAACGACGACAGAGCAGAAAGACAGAAAACAAGGCACGCAGAGCACACAGAGAGGAGAGACAGACGACAGACAGACAGACCCCAGACAACAGACGGACACAGAGAGGACCAGAGAGAGAACAGAGAGAGGGAGGGAGGGAGAGAGACAGAAGACGACGGACCACAGAGGAGACAGAGGAGAGAGAGGGGGGGAGGGAGACGACGAAGACAATAGAGACGAATAGAGAGAAACACACCGAGAGGGAGACAGAGAGGGGGGAAGGGGAGAGAGACAGAGAGAGGGGGGGGGGGGGAGAGAGAGACAGAGAGGGACGAGGAGCGAGAGACTTTGTTTCATTTTTGTGAACAAAAAGGGTTCTTTGCATTCCCCAGGACTGGGAAAATGATGGGCGAATTGACCTGACAAGGGGTGAGACTGTTTTCTACGTTGAATGGTCTTGTTTTGTTTTTTGTTTTTGTTGTTTTTTTTTTTGTTGTTGTTTTTTTTTGGGGGGGTTTGGGAAACAATGTATCGTTAATGAAGAAACAGGTTTCGTCTGACTTTAACTGTTTCCACTTTCTTTACTTTTTTTTTTTCTTCTTCTTCTTCTTCTTCTTCTTCTTCTTTTCTTTTTGTTCTTTTCTTCTCGTCTTTTCTTCTTTTTTTTTTTCTTCTTCAAATTTTTTTTTTTTTCTCTTCTTCTTGTCTTTTCTTTTCTTTTTCTTTTTCATCCCATCCGTTCTTCTTCTTCTTCTCGTATCGTCGTCGTTTTGTCGTTCTATTTGTTTATACTTGTGGACTGTCGCTCTGTCGTCTGTATCCTTCTCGTCTTTCGGGGTCTTTCATGTCTCTGTCTGAATGCTGTCCCCGTTTTTTTTTGTCTCTCCGACTCTGTCTGTCTGACTCTCTCTCTCTTCTCCTTCTCTCTCTCTCCTCTCTTTCTCTCTCTCTCTCTTTTCTCTCTGCCCACCTTCTCCTGTCGTCCCTCTTTTTACTCGGTGTGTGTTTGGTTGTCTGTAGTCCCGTTTGTCTGTGTGTCTTGGTGTCTGTATCTGTGTCTGGCCTGGGGTGTGTGTGTGTTTTGTGTGTGAGCTTCTGGCTAACCCTTAGAAATAAAAGCTGCAGTGTAACTAAGTTTAAAAGGAAAAGAGAAAGGCTTTTTAACGCGGGCCTATCTGGTCCGTGCGCTCGCACTCCAACCCCTTTGTTTGGAAACTCCCCTGAAAGTCTTGCAGGAATGGAGACAGAACCTTGTTAACTCTAGAGAAAGAATCCACACGCTCGCAACATGTGCACAAAAAACCAATAATAGTTGATAGTTGGGGCAAAAAAAAGGTTCGCATGTAAAAATTCGCCACTGGTGAACTTGGAAGCTCTAGGAGAAGCAAAACAAAAAAAAATCTGGGGAAAAAGAATCAGTATATTGCTAAAATTGCCACCAATTTTACGTCAAAAATGAAATGATGGGGATTTTTTTAAAACCCAATTTTTTTATTTATTTTTACCCTTTAAATCACGAGATTTTCTGCGTGGAATTCGGGTGCTCTCCCGGGGAAGGCTCGCCACAAGAGCAGTGCACCCTTTTTTGTTTTGTTGCAGCTTTTTTGTTTCTTATCAGAGTGTTTTTTTCTAAGAATTTTGCCAGGGACAATTCTTGTTGCGTGGGGTTTTTTACGTGCGCTGAATAAATTAACCACAACACACCAACACACAACAACACACACCCCACAACACAACAACCACAACATATATCACTTAGAGTGAACAGACGTTAAAATTTAAGACAACAACAAACAAACAAACACTCACACACAGATATGTTATATTCATATATAACATATATGTTGTGTATGTGTGTTTTGTGTGTGTGTGTGTGTGTTGTGTGTGTGTGTGTGTTTTGTGTGTGTGTGGGAGAAGACAGACGGACGGGCGGACAGACAGACAAACGAGATAGATAGATAGATAGATGGTAGATGGATGGATGGATGGATAAAACATAATACATAATACATACTACATACATACATAATACTAGATGGTGGATGGATGGATAATAGATAGTAGTGTTGATAGAAAATAGTAGATGATGAAATTTGTAAACATTGCTTCTCATGTTGGGGGAAATTTTTTGTCTATTATATATCGATTTTCCTTTTACTGTTTACAATAAATTGAGCAAAAGCTTCTATATATACATTAACTAATAATGTTACAAGCTGCGTTTTCAATTTCAGTTCATATATTTATGAATTTGTTTTCAAGACGGGGAAAGGTTTCAGCTTTTTGGTAAAATTTGTTTGCAAGAAGAGCAAATAATTATTTTTTAACTTTGTTTCTTATTAAAAACAAAATTGTTCCAACTGATCAACTATTTCCAGTACTATTCACATTCAATAATATTATTTCCAAATAAACCCAATCTTCTCAATATGTTCAAAACATCAATTTCAATTTAACAAAGGGGCCCGGGAGAGGGAAAAAAAATTTTTGTTTTTGGGAGGAAAGGGGGAGAAGAAAACAAAGGGGGACCACAAAAAAAGGTAATGTACTTACGGCAAAATGGGCCCACCGACAAAAGAGCTTTGGGGAAGGGACGATGTAAAGGAGCGATTTATGGCCCCGAAGAGCCTTGTGGATGCTGTAGCAAAAAAGGTCTGTGTCTGCCAGGCTGAACGAAGAAGAAAGGGGGGGGGGAAGAGGGGGAGGAGAACAAGAAAAAGAAGGAGGGAGGAAGAGGGGAGGAGGGAACAGAAGAAGGAGGAGGAGGAGGAATGGGGGGAGGGGGTGGAGAGGGAGGAGAGGAGAAGGAGAAAAATTAAAAAAGGGGGAGGAGGGGAGGGAAAAAACAAGAAGGAGAAAGAGGAGGAGGAGGAAAACAAAAAAAGAAGGAGGAGGGGGAAGAGGAGGAGGAAGAGGGGGAGGGGAAGAGGAGGAGGAAAGGGGGGGGAGGGAAAAAGAAGAAGAGGGGAGGAGGAGGAAGAGGAGGAGGAGGAGAAGGAGAAGAAAAAAAAGGGGGAGGAGGGGAGGAGAACAAGAAGAAGGGGGAGGAGGAGAAGAAGGAGGAGGAGGAGGGAAGGGGAGGGGAGAAAAAGAAGACAGAGGAGGAGGAGTAGGGGGCGAAGGGGGAGGAGGAGGGAAAGGGGGGGAAGAGAAGGAGTAGGAGAAAAGGAGGAGGAGGAAGAGGAGAAGAAATTTGAGAGGAAAAAGGGGGAGGGAAGGGGAAGGAAGAAAAAGAAGAAAGAAGAAGAAAGAAAAAAGAGTAAACCAAAACAATCCGAACTACGAGGGGCCTCTGCTTGTTTTCAAAATGTCGATCATTGACCCTTTCTCCCCAACTCGATGTTTCCCTTTTCTCTCCCCCTCCCCCTTTCCCCTCCCCTCTCCCTTCTCGTTTCCCCAAACCCAAATGCCCCCTCCCCTCCCCCCTCCCCCCTTCCCTAAGCTTTCCAATCGTCTAGTTTTGACGGAAAACCCAAAAGCATTGGTATGATGAGCAGCAATGTTTGTGTTGTCGTTGTCTTGCTACTGTGGTCGCTTTTTCTTATTTAAAAGGAGAGAGGAGAGAAGAGAGAGAGGGGGAGAGAGAGAGGGAGAGAGAGGAGAGAGAGAGAGAGGTGAAGGAGAAAATGCGAGAGGAAGGCAAAAAATTAAACTTGTATGAAAAGTGTTGATTGCATTATTGTTTGAGAGCAGAGGGATACCCTAAATTTACAGATAATGAAATAAGTAATTATGTCCTTAAAAAAAAAGAAGAAAAAAAAACATGTCTATGAAAAATAATAGAATGTGAAAAAAAATGCTAGTGCCCCTTTGCTTCCTACCCAACCCCTCCCTCACCATCCCCCCCCCACCCCCAAAAAATAAAAAAAAAGCAAAAACAAACAAAAAATAAAAGGGGGCCAGGGATTTTATAGTATAGTATAGTGTGTTAGTGTAGTTTGTGTAGTAAGTGTAGTATAGTGTGGTTAATTAGTATAGTTGGTGTTATGTGTAGGTAGTGTGGGTGTGTGTTTTTAGTATGTTTAGTATAGTATAGTATAGTTAGTATATTTTGTATAGTTTATAGTTATTGGTTGTGTTGTTTTTTGTGTTTTGTTGTTTACATTGTATTTTACAGCAATGTTTTGTATTTTGTTGTGTTGTTTTGTTTTTCATTGTACTAATACCCCTTTAGTCACAGCAGATTTTTCTGCTTTAAAACTCAGGTGCTCTCCCGGAAGAGCGCGTGCCCAGGACCCGCTCCACCCAAATTTTTTTCTGCCAGGTGGTTTATTTTCCTATAAAAGCGTCTTTTTCTGCAGAACTTTGCCAGGGGGAACTCTCCTTTGCCGTGGGTTCTTTTAGTGCATAAATGTACACAACAGGATCTCGCTTTATTGTTTTATCCCAAATCATATGACCCCCCATCAAGGATACTCAAGGATACTATACCATACCCTACCATACTACTTCCAAAAAGGGTTGAAAACCCCCAATTTACGCTTTCTAGGGCAGAAACGTTTCCCCAGGGAAAAACCCATCCCCCCAGTTTAAATAGTGGGTCAAATCCCCCACTTTTGGAAAGACCTGTAAAAAGGGCGGGTCACTTATTAAGTAGGGGCCCCTTTGGGGAAAGATCCCTCACGACGGCCATGTGACTGTGCATCAAAGCGACACCGGAGATAAAGGGACAAGTAACACAGGGCCAAAAAAGTGAGCCAGGCAAAAAAGGGTCCTCCCTGGCAGAGCAGTGAGGTAACGGCCCCTCCCCCCCCTTTTGTCTTTCACAGGATGTGGCAGCAGCAGGGTATAAGGCTACCACCCGGTATTAATTTGGGGTCAAATATATTTCTATAGAGTGCGGTGGAAAAAAAAAATGTTGGTGATTTTTAAGATTTTTTATGCATGAAAAAAGTGCACTGTGACTTGGTTTTTGATTGAGGAATAGAGCAATACCAGGGAGTCCGAGAAAGTTGGAAAATAACCTCAAATGAGGTTTGCCTGTATTCCTACAGCGTTGACCCCCCGATGCATATTGCGGTAGGAAGCTAGCGACGACAAAGGACTGAGGGGTACAGTGTTTGCTGAAAAATAAAAAAATTTCAAACCTACCAAATTTGTTCAAATCAATGAGTTTTGAGTCAGAGGCTAGTCTTTCACAAAAAGTGGTTTTTTTTTCTGTGGATGCCCTTTGTGGTGGGTTGAATATAAGGTTAATAGAAAAACGAAGGGAAAAAAGTGATTTTTTAATAGGTGTGTAGCCTAGTATGGCTATGTGGGTGGAGGGTTTTGCTGATCGTGCCCTTTTTTTTTTTCCCCCCACCCCCAAACTCCGTAGTGTTTGTGCCCTTTTTTGACTGGTTTTGGCGGTTTTGTTTTCATGTCGTATGGGCTCGTTTGGGTTTTTAGGTAGTGTTTTTGGTTGTTGTTGTGTGTGGTTTGGGCGCGTTTTATTTTCGTGTGGTTGGGTGTGGTTGGGCGCTTTTGGGGTTTTTGGATTGTGTTTGTGATTGTTGTTGACGTGGTTTGGGGCGTTTTGTTTTTCATGTGGGCTGGGCTCCTTTTGGTTGTCAGGATGTGTTGTGTGGTTGTTGTTGACCCCTGGGGGGGGCGCGTTTTATTTTTATGTGGTTTTGAAGCGATTTGGTTTTTTTCTGGTAGTGTGTGCGATTGTTGGTGGTCTGGGGGTGTTTGTTTTTATGTGGTCGGGCGCGTTTGGGTTTTTAGGATAGTGTTGTGTGGTTTTTGTTGTGTGTGGTTTGGGGAGTTTTATTTTTAGTGGTTTTGGGGGCATTTGGGGGTTTTTTTTTATGGGAGGATGTGCGATTTTGATGTGATTTGGGGTGTTTGTTTTTCTTTGGTCTTGGGCGTTTTGTTTTCCACTATATTTTATGCAGTTGTTGGGCGCGTTTCGATTTCCATGTGGTTTTGGGGCGTTTTGTCTTTCAGCCCTGCCCGCATGTGGACCCGTGGAACAGAAATGTAAAAAAGACCATGATGTTTAAGGCTCCGCAGGCGCGTGTGTGCCGCAGCACATGTATACGCCAAAAGAGGCCAGTTTACCCCTTTCTACATAATTTGGGATGGGCGGGGGGGGGAAGGGAGTTGGGGGTTAAAGGCTTTTTACTTGTAATAGACGTAAATGAGGGCTAGATTCAAGTCTCTATTGAAGTTTCCCTTTTGGGAATTCCCCCAAAAAAAGGGGGGGGGGGGGTGGGGGGTGTTCTTCGGCTAGAGCTCCCAGGCTCCCAATGGTGGGGTTTTTTGGGTATGCAGCCTTTTTTACCCCCCCATGAAGGTTTCCCCTTCCGTCTCAGGGGTTTAGCATTAATTTTGTGTTTTTTGTTTTAAAAACAAAAAAATAATTGGTTTCTTTTCTTATTTTCAGTCACCTCTTTCCCCCTTTTCCCTGCTGTTTTGCGCCCGTAGGGATCACTATGACTGAATATAAAAAAATTTTTAAAAAAAAAAAATTTTGGTTTTTTTTAAAATTTTTTGTTAAATTAAAAAGGTAAAAAGGGAAAAATGTCCCCTACCTTTTGGTCGTAGGGAGCAGGCGCGAGACCTCACTTTTAAGGGCCCGCATATTGAGGGGGCGCCCCATTCCTCTTCCCCGTGCTTTACTTCCTGACCCTAAAAAGGCATGTACCCCTTTACAGCTGGGTGAAAATAGGGGACTGTACTGTACTGAAAACCAAGGGTGAAAAGGTCATCCATCCAAGTGACATAAAAAAATGTAAATTTTTTTTTGCATAAAATTAAGGGGAAAATTGAACGCTTCCTACAAAGTCCTTTCAATAAAATTAATATGATCATTAAAAACAGTTTTACCCCATAAGTCTTTTTCATTATGGTCCTATTTTTACTGAACCGTATTGTGTTGTGTTGTTAGTTTGGGGTTTTGTTGTTTGCTGGTTCACTTACACGTCATGGCAATTTTGGCTAAGATAAGCTGAGAAAAGAAAGCTAGTAACACAACAGTCGATCAGGGAGAGAGAGAGAGGAGAGGAGGAGAGAGAGAGAGAGGGAGAGAGAGAAAGGGAGAGAGAGAAGAGAAGATAGATAGATAGATAATGATGATAGATAGATAGATAGATAGAAGAAAAAGGGGGGGAGGCAGACAGACAAAAAGAAAACAGGAGACTACAAAAAAGATATACAAAAAACACAGGGAAAAGAAACAGAGGAGCGACAAAAGAGAGACAGGGATACTATAAACGTCGACAGGCGATGCAGACAGGCAGGGCTGAAAAAAGAAGAGAGAAGATACAGAGAACAGGAAAAAAAAAAAAGGAAAAACACCGAGAGGTGGGATCTGGAAAGGGAGATAGGTAAAAGAGAGAAGGGAGACTCGAAATCGAATGATTTATTTACAAAAAGGTCATTGGCCCCTAATGCCAAACTGCATATATTTTAGTGGGGGTAAAAGAAAAGCAACAACAGCAAAATGTTATGTTAAACCAAAAAAAAAAGTCATTACAAAAATATGACAGAGAGAAAAAAAAAAACGAGGGGGGGGGCGGGGAAGATAGGGGAAAGGAAATTTGGGAAAAAAGGGGAGTGAAAAAGAAACAGACGACAGAGGTGGGGAGCGAGAGTGGGGCCCCGGGAGGGGGGGGGAAGGGGGGGGGGGGGGAAATGTTCACAGTACAAGCAGAGAAAAAAAAAGGCATTTAGTTCACGTTGGTCGTATCTGGCTAAAGAGCTGACTGTGGGGGTGACACACTGCGGAAAAAAAAGGATGCCAATTTTGTTATGGGGCCTTTGAATTATTTCATTCTTTTTGTTGGGAAACAGCATTATATCCCCTTTTTTTTTAAACCCAAAAAATTTTGTCGTTGTTACAGAAACCAGCTGAATATTAGCAGCGGGCAGCATATAAAGGGCAGCTGAAAGTTTTATTGAAGGCAGTAATAGAGTGGGAGGGGTCCTGGGGAATATGACTGTTGTCTGACTTTGAAATAGGGAAGTTTTGGACAATGTTGCAATGTTTTTGACCATGGTGTGTGGGTGTGTGTGTGTGTGTGGTATGCGGGCGGAAGTGGAGGTTCTTGTGTTCGAGCATGCTTTTGGCGGCGTGCGTGGTGCGTGCGCGCGCGGTGTGTGTGGGTGTGTTTTGTGTAAAATACGCTTTTAGGAAAAAATTTTTAAAAAACTTTTTTCCGGAAGGGTTGTTATTTTTTAAAATATTACAAACAAAACCCCATCAATGTTTAAGAACGCTATTTTTAAATATGTTTATTATTTTTATTTTTCTTCGTTTTTTTTTAAAGCTCAAGAGAAAGAGGGGGGTTTTGGGATTTTTTGCATTTCTACGAGCAATATTTTTTATGCCTTTCTCAGGTAAACATTCTTATGTTTTTTCAAAAGTAAGATAAAGGTTGTTGTTAAAGGGATTGGGAATGCCTGTCATCTTTTTAGAAAAAATCAGTATGGCAAAAAAGGGGGATCATAAAGCTGGGCCCCAAAACCCCCCGTATGGGTGTTGTAAAGAGGAGGAAGCTGGCGTGGTTTGGGCGTTAGCATCTTAGAAACAACGTCTTTGACAAATCCATATTGAAAAAAAAATACATTTGTAGTCCGACCGTATTTTGAACTATGAGCAGCTATTTCTACTAAAATGGTCTGAGAAGTTTTTTTGGAGTTTTTCTGTTTGTTTTTTGTTGTTGTTGTTGGTTTGTTGTGGGGGGGGGGGGGGGGTTTGGGGGGGGTAAATATTTGTACTCAAAGACTATTTAATGTAGTCATCAATTTCTTTTTAAAAAGTATTTGATGCTCAAAAGCCTTTTTTGAGTTTGTTTTTTTTAAGGTATTAATTTAACACACATAACTCTAAATATGGAGCCCGTTGTTGGAGCAGTACCCTTTGTTACAAAAAGTCTCCACAAAATGACCCTCCTTTCCATGTGAAGTCTTAACCTGTAAATCCTTCACGTTTCCCCCCGCCTACTGCAGATTTCCTTGTGCCTACGAATACCCGATTCAACCAATCCACTGTTGGCCGCCGATCATTCTTTTTCGGGTCCATTGACGGGGTGAGCTCCCTTCTCTCTTGCCGAAACCTAGTTATGACACTTTTTAAATCCAGCCTCAAGACATATTTATTTCAAAATAAGATTCCCCCCCCCTGTTTCCTTCTAACCCATGTTATCACCCTGCTAAAGTTTGGCCTGTCGAGTGGTGGTGCTTTAGAAAAACATTTGACTATCGAAATTTTATTTCTGTTTTGTCTGATCGACCTGTTTGTAAAAAATTGTTTGTTTTTTTTTTTTTTATCATTGATTGCCCTGACTGTCAAGATTAGGTTAAAAGCATGCGCTTTGATTTTTCCCCTTTTAAAAATGCGCTATATAAGTTCCTTTTTTTTTATTTTATTATTATTTAAGCAAAAAATATGTAAAAAAGCACATTTAAAACAGATTCAAAACAATTGTAAAACAGTAGAAAGCAAAAATGCATAGTTAGTTGTACGTATGTTCGAGTTTCAATTTTGTAGGTGGGAAAAACCCCGAATACGCGTGTTTAAAAAATTATAAACATTAAAGGGTGGAGGGGGAAGTGGTTATGGTGGTTTACCTATTTATGCAGATTTGGAACGGTAAAGTCCAGAACGGGGTTTTTTACTGATTTTACAAATTTTTTCAAAGAGAACCTATTTAATTCAATTTTGAATTTGACAAAGATGAACCCCTACTTTAATATCAATTTTGCAAAATTTTACAATGACAAAACCTCTTGAATATCAATTATGCAAAATTTGACAATGATGACCATACTTGAATATCAATCATGCAAATTTGACATGATGAACCATACTTTAATATCATTATGCAAATTTACAATGATCAAACCCTATTTAATTCAAATTTTGCAAAAATTTTACAAAGATGAAAAATATTTTAAAATCAATCATGCAAATTTTTACAATGATGAACCCTACTTGAATATCAAACATGAAAAATTAAAAATGATGAACCCCACTTGAAAATTTAATCATGCAAATTTAAAAATGATGAATCTTCTTTATATCAATCATGCAATTTTTACGGTGTACTATGGCATCATTTAGAGTGTTTGTGCAAATTCGCATGTGTGAAGGCAGTGTAGTTCAGTTTTGATTATGCAAAATTTTAAATTGGCGAAAAAAAAGTACAAGTCAAAGTGTGGGTGAGTGAAGATTTAAAGATATTTTTATTCCCGTATGAATGAATTTTCAACGTAGTAATTTTCTTGACACGTATCGGGAAAAGTTAGCAAAATTTTTTTAATAAAAACTGTCAGAATGCAAAGAAAGGAATGGTATATTACAGTGTAAACGTATGTTTACGCGTCAGCACTGGGCTTTTTCAAAGTTTTTATTAAACCATTGACGTGGGGGCAAAAGCAAAGTGAGAGGCTGTATGACCAGTGTTTCCACCATGGAATTCCACTTTAAGCTTAGTCTTTTAGTGATCAAAATTGCCTTTTGTAGGGGGCTTTACTCGAAGTCCTTTTGTGTGCAGCCCTGGGGGGTGGTTGCCCTTTTGGGGAAAATCTCCAACGTTGATTCCTTATGCCCCCTAGCGAGGAGTGGGGATGTGCTGTGGGCCCGGATCTCCCTAACTCAAATTTTGCCCAAATTTTCCAAAAAGCAGTGCCCCCTTGCTGTTTTGGAGGTCAGCGGGCAGACGGACAAAATTCATGAATAAAACAGAGTTGTGATATTACAAAACGTTAAGTTTTTTCTTTTTTTTTTTTAAATATATTGTAAATTTTATGGATAGAGAGGAGACAGACAGACGGGCAGACGAAAATATTAGATTGATTGGTAGATAGTGATAGATAGAAGATAGATGATAGATAGATGATGGATAGATGGATGGATGGAGGAGGTGGGTGGATGGATAGATAAAATAGATAGTAGATAGATAGATAGATAGATAGATAGATAGATAGATAGAAAGAGTGGATAGATAGAAGGCAAACAGGTGGACAGACAGACAGCGATGCATGGCTAGTGATCAGCAGTTCCACAGCACCTTCATTAGCGCCCTAGCTGAATGATAAATCATCCAGCGACACGCTTCGATTGTCTCCCTGTCCTCTTCTCTCTCTTTCTTCTCACTACATCCTCTTCCCATCTGCTCTCCCTACTCCTCTCTCGCTATCTTCTCCAGTCAGGCTCATCTCTCTCATCTTCTCCTCTCTGCTCCATCTCTCTCTCTCTCTCTCTCTCTCTCTCTCTCTCCTCTTCTCCTTCCTCTCTCTCTCTCTCTCTCTCTCTCTCTCTCTCTCTCTCTTCTCTCTCTCTCTCTCTCTCTCTCTCTTCTTCTCTCTCTTCTCTCTCTCTTCATGTCTTTCTCTCTCCCTGTCTCTTCTCTCTCTCTCTCTCTCTCTCTCTCTCTCTCTCTCTCTCTCTCTCTCTCTCTCTCTCTCTCTCACTCGCTCGCTCGCTCTCTCTCTCTCTCGCTCTCCTCCTAACCCCCGTGGTGTTTTTTTCACAACGACATCAGAAATCTTCCCATATTTTCTGTTAAATATCAATGAACAAAGGAAGGAAGCAACGAAGGGAGGAAGGAAGGAAAAGAAAAGAAAGAACGAAAAGAAGAAATAAAGAAAGAAAGAAAGGAAGAAGGAAGGAAGGAAGGAGGAAGGAAGGAAGGAAGGAAGGAAGGAAAAGAAAGAAAAAGAAAGGAAAGGAAAGAAGGAAGGGAGGAAAGACAAGAAAGAGAGGAAAGAACAAAAATGAAAGAAAGAAAGAAAGAAAGAAAGAAAGAAAGAAAGAGAAGGAAATAAAAAAAAGAAGAAAGAAAGAAAGAAACGAGACAGACAGACAGACAGACAGACAGTCTAGTCGCGGACAGGCAGACAGAGAGAGGAGAAAAGAAAAGACAGAGAGAGACGGGAACACAGAAGCAGGACACAGCAACAATACAAGCAAGTTGATAAACATAGAACTGTTTTTTTTAATATTAATGGGACAGACAACAGATTGTGTAGCAAACGAAAAGGTACATGTCCAAACAGATAAGAAACAATAATCAAAGATATAAAAATATAAAAAGAAATGTAAAACTTGGCATCACACAAGTAAATGATGTAAAGTAGACAAAAAAAAGAATAACATGACACAGCGCACGCGCGCTCCGCCACAACACACACACACACACTCACTCACTCACGAGCGTGTGCACGCGCGCGTACACCGCACACACACACACACACACACACACTCACTCACTCACGAGAGCGCGTGCACGCGCGCGTACACACTCATACACACACGCACGAGCGCGCGCCGCACACACACACACTATTGTTTTCCCTATTTGCACTTTTAGGCGTTACATTGATGCTTTAATACCAAACTGTTACATGGCTCTCTTTCCATATGTCTTCTTTTATTTTGCTATAGGTCTTTTTTCCCCCCGTCTAATATCACTTATAGTAGACAGACGTTAAATACAAGAACAAACAACACACACACACACACACCACACACACACACACACACACACACACACACACAACAACACACACACACACACACACACACACACACACACACACACACACACCACCACCACCACCACCACCACCACCACCACCACCACCACACCACCGCCACCACCACCAACAGCAACAACAACAACAACAACAACACACACACACACACACACGTACGCACGCACGCACACAACACACACTAATATCCTTAATAAATACTGATTACTAATATCACTTATAGTAAAAAGACATCAAATCATGTACGCACGCCACACACACACACACACACACACACTAACATCCTTAATAATTACTGATTACTAATATCACTTAATGTAAAAGATATCAAATCAAGAAAGAACCACACACAGACACAGACACCACACAACACACACACACACACACCACACACACACACACACACACTCACACACACACACACACACCACCACCACCACCACCACCACCACCACCACCACCACCACCAACTAAAACTCTTCTCTTCCACTGTCATGATTATTTGTTCTTTTCATCAAACACATTCATACCTTTCAAAACTTACCTGCAACACGGCAAACCCTTAGCCAAGTGGTAACACGCTTGTTCAGCAACGCAAAAGATGTATGGTTCAAATCATACTAGAAAAACGAGATGCTTTTCCCTCATTCACTCCACTATGTATACATTAGAACAACGGTTTGTTTTCTACGTTTTTTCAGCCAAGAGAGTAGCTGGCACCCGTTCCCAACTTCTTTTTTGGGGGGTAGAGAATTTGAAAAAAGTGAATAAATGAATGAATGAATGAATGAATGAATGAATGAATGAATGAATGAAGGAAGGAAGGAAGGAAGGAAGGAAGAAAGGAAGGAAGGAAGAAAGGAAGGAAGGAAGGAAGGAAGGAAGGAAGGAGTAAATAGTTAAATGGTTTAAACAAATGTTAATTCATTAAAGAAAAACCACACTGTAAACAAATCCATTTTGTAATAGCAGCAACAAGCTTATAGTGTACTCCACCATCAAACAAAACGAAACTAGAAACACAAATAGTTTTATTTCATCTTAATTTAATTTACTCCTTTATTTCGAGGATAATGGAATAAGCACTCGAGTGCTTTTTTACATCCAGTCCTCGTATGTATACGGTTTTGTCAATTTTGTCATCCATTCCCACTGGCAAGCAAACACCTACTCTTCCGAAAAGCGGAACGGGTTTTAAAAAAATTTGAGCGAACCGGAAAATAAACGCACAGTACTGATCAACATCTAGTCTTTGGAAAAGACCTGTCAAAGACATTATAAAAAAGCAGAGAAGAAAATTATAAGA
>CM054157.1:24130394-24157022 GCA_028751875.1 Rapana venosa | reverse complement strand
GGTTTTTATTCCCATATCCCAAAATAAAAGAATTTTGTTAAAAGAACACACACTACACAATGCGCACCCCCCCCCCCCCCCAACACACACACAACAAACACAACACACACACACACAACACATACACCACACAAACGCACGCGCGCGCACTAAAGAATCACCATTCACTAAAATAAGTTTGTATCATCAAAAAGAATTTAAAAAACATAAATGTAATTTTTATCAACCTAAAAAACCCAAATACACCACCCCTATCTTGGTTTTTTTTTACATACAGGTGACATGGGGTAAAACCCAAAAAATCAAAGGTTACATACAGCAAAAAAAGACAGACATCACTTTACAAACATAACAGCAGGGGCCCTTTGTAAAAATTCATTCCATTGTTTGGATGTTTTCCGTCTAAGAAGAAAAACCATCCAGAATTCTTATCAACAGAAAAAAAAAATAACAGCCCCCAATTGATTGAGATATTGTTTTGTTCTAGAGAATTTTGATTCATCCAAAATTTGTAAACACGAGTTTAAAAAAAAGAAAGAAAGAAAGATCGCTGATTGATACGAGATCCTCTTTTGCTTTGGGGAGGGGGATTGGGTTTTGTTGGGAAGGGGGGGGGGGTTTGGGGGAGGAGGGTTGGGGTGGTGGTGGTCTTTTTTGGTTTGGGGGTTTCCCCAGTTGCAACATTTCTGTACGAACATTTTTTTGTTTGGAATTCCCTCACTGGAGAGATCTTCATTACGGAATCTCCAGAGAGAGTTTGGATTGTGTGTGTGGAGGGGGGATGGGGAGTTAGAGTGGAAAGGAGAGAGAACCGAACATATTAGATATGAATTTTTTTTTAATTTGGTTTTTGCTGTGTGAACTGATGTAAACTTTTTGCTTTCTTTCTTGTGTCTTGAATTCAAATCATGCAAACCCAAATTTTTAACTGTGCTTTTGTTTTCTTTTCCATTGGTTTAAAGTAGTTTTTGTTTTGATAGAATATGTATATGTTGTTGTGAGTTCATCATTCATTATGTTATCAGTGGCTGTCTTTTTATTAAAACAAAATGAACATTGGATTTGAGAAAACGAAAGTTTGTTTCAAGCTTTCTTGGAAATTAAATTACTGGGGGATTGGTCGGAGAGCAGTGTCTTATTTTGATGGTACTGTATTTCCTTAACGATTGAATTGTTGTGAGTCTTGAGAAATGAACGCATTGCAAAGATGTCCGACAAAATACAGTCTTTGTACTTTTCCCTCCATCCTAAAAAATACAGGTATAGCACTTTATTGCGTGTGATCCAACTCAGTTCATTTGAAAAAAGATCAGGTGGCTTTGGTGTACAGAAATTATTGCACTGCCCCAAAGATTTTAGAATGCCTACACTTTCCAACCAGGAAATTAGGTTTCTTTGTTTTGATAGTCATCTTAAATCTCTATAAAATAGATATCTCTCTCTCTCTTTTTCCTCTCTCTCTCTTTTCTCTCTCTCTCTCCTCTTCCCCTCTCTCTCTCTCTCTCTCTTCCCCTTTGCCCGTTATCGTTGTAGACCCTTAGGGCAAAAAAATTGTTTTACATTTTTATTTCCCAAAACCATTTGAAACCCAATTGTCCGGTTCTTTTTTTTCCAACTTTTTTAATGGTGGTATTCCTTGTCTTATTTTCATTCAAAACCTTGCAATGCGTGTTTTTTTAAATGAAAAATCATCTTATGTAAATCTTATATATCAGATTTGCCCAAACCAAAATCGGGCCTGTATAGTTTTTATGGGGTAAAAGGGGCCGGGGCACGCAAAAAATTTGGAAAGAGACGAAAAAAACGCACCCAAAATGTGCCTGAAACAGGAAGTTTCAAAGAGTAAAATTTTTCAGAAAAACCAAATGAAAGTTTGGGTTAGGAATCTCAGGAAAAGACAAATTTTCGGCTAAAACTGAGAAGAAACAGAATAAAGATACGCTAGTCATGCAAACAAAACACACAGAAAATCTAAAGACGACAGTTCCCCAAAGGAAAGGGTTTGAGGGTAGAGGGAAAAAACGCAGCCATAACCCCCAAAATTCCCAACTTTCCTGAGATCAGTGGTCTGGGAAGGGGCTATGAAAGGGAAAATGGTAGCCCTCGCAGAAAACAGAGAAAAGATGAAAACCCCCTGGGGGGCGCTTGCGGGGAGTTTTAAACCGACGACATTTGGGATGGAGACATTTGGGAGTTGAGTTGGGTTTTTTGTTTTGGGTTTTTGAGTTAGTTTTAAGACAAAAATTTCCATTGCCCGAGCCGAATATGAGAGTTAAGTTTTTGGGTGTTCAAAGTTAAAATTTTTGTGCTTTTTAAGTATTTTTTTTTTTTCCAAGAACAAAAAATTTTAAAAAAAACAACAAACAACGTACTAAAAAGAACTTTTTTTCTAAAAGAAGATCATTTTTAAGCCTTTGGCTTTGGCCGTGCCCAAAATTGAATCAGTTATTGACGTAAAAAGTGGGCAAGGTCTACGTCACGCTGTGGCTATGTTTTAGAAAATGCTATGTCTTTATCCGTGACAAACCCCTTTTCCACACAGAGCCCTCTCCCCGATCAAGGAGAAATGTTTAATCCTCTAAAGTGGGAGCGGGCTCCGTGGGGGGAGGTCCCCGAACGCAGCCAGACACGAAAAATTTTCTATCCAGCGTGGCTTTATGATCTCCCGGGACTTTTCGGGGGGGATGACTACCCATTGGGGAAAATCCCCCACACACTGTTTAAAAGCAGAAAAACCCGAAAACAACAACAAAAAACCCAACAAAAACCCAAACAGACAGCAGAGGGACTGAAGACGACAAGAAAAGAAGAGAGCAGAGAAGAAAGGTAAAAAGGGCAAACAACCCAGAGAACGGAGGAAAGGGGGAACAAAGAGCAAAAATAAAGAAAAGAAAAAGACGCCCGGACAAGAAAAGAAAGGCACGGAGAGCCAGAGAGAGAGAGGGGAAAAAGATAGAGAAAGAGAAGAGAAACAGACAGACAGAACGGGAAAACCCAGAAAAACAAGAGGGGCCGAGCACAGGGGAGGGCAGACAAAACGGGAAAACACAGACACAAGACACACAGACAGAGACACAGAGGGAAGAGGGGGGGGGGAAAGGACAAAACAGAAAAGACGGAGAGAGACAAAAGGAGGGGGGGAAGAGGGGGCGGGGACAAAAGGGAGACAGAAGAGAGAGACACACAAAAGGAGAGGGAGAGGGAGACGAGAGGGGGGGGGAGGGGGGAGAGACAGAGATGGGGGGGAAAGGGAAAAACAAGGAAAAGACAGAGGAGACAGAGAGACTTTAAAAACATTTTTTGTGAACAAAAGTGGCTTTTTGCTTTCCCCCCGGGATAAAAAAAATGATGGGCAAAATTTGACCTGAAAAGGGGGTGGGACTGTTTTACATCTTTTTAACATGGTCTCTGTTGTTGTTGTTTTTTTTTGGGGAGGGGGGGGGGGGGGCACGCGAATGCCCCATCTTTAAAATAAAAGAAAAAGGTTTCGTAGAATGAATATTTTTGCCCCTTTCTTTTTTTTTTCTTTCTTTTTTCCCTTTATTTTTTTTTTCTTTTTCTTTTTTTCTTCTTTTCTTCTTTTCCCTTCTTCTTCTTTTTTCTTCTTTTTTTTCCTTTTTTTAATCTTCTTTTTTTTTCTCTTTTTTTTTTGGGTTCTTTTTCTTCTACTTCTTTTTTTCTTTTCTTTTCTTTTTCTTCTTTTTTTCTTTTCTTCTTCTTCTTTTCTTCTTCTTCATCTATCCCACATGTTCTTTTTTCTTTTCTTCTTCTTCTTGGGCGTCGTCTTCGTCCGTCGACTTTGTCGTCGTCGTCATCGTCGTCGTCGTCGTTCTATTTGTCTATAAAAAATTTTGTCGGCCTGGGGCTCTGTCTGTCGGGTTTTCTTCTCGTCCTCTGTGTTTTTAAAGTCCCCTGTTGAATGTCTTACCCGTCTTTTTTCGGCCCTTCTCCGTCTCTGTCTGTCTCTCTTTTTGTCTGTCTGGTCTTTTGGGTTCTGTTGCCCTGTCTGTTCTTCTCTCTCTCTCTCTCTCTCCTCTCTCTTTTTCTTTCTCTTCCCCCCTCCCCTCTCTCTCTCTTCCTTCTCTTTTAACCCCCTATCTCTCTTCTGCCCGTTTTTGGGATGGGAGTGTGTGTGTGTGGGTGTGTGTGTGTGTTGTCGGCCGGTCTTTGTGTCAAAGTGTGTCTGTTTTTCTGTGGGGTCGTGCTGTCTGTCTGTCGTCCCCTCTGTGTGTCGGGAGTGGTGGGGTTGTGTGTGAGCTTTTTGCTAAACCCTTAGAAATAAAGCTGCAGTGTAAAAAGGGTTAACGGGAAAAGATGAATGGTTTTTTAAGCGGGGTCCCTCCCTTTGTCCGTGCACTCGACTCCCACCAATTTTGGGAATTCCTCTAAAAGTTGCAAGAGAATGGAGACAGAAACATTTTTTAACACTAGAGAAAAACCCGGGAAAATCGAAAGCATGCACCACAAAAAACACCCTTTATGAAGATATGGTGGGAAAAAAAAACGGTGATCCCGCAAAAATCTCCCCATGGTGAATTTAGGGAGCTTACCGGGGAAACCCAAACCAAAAAATCTGGGGAAAAAAATCAGTTTTTATTGCATAAAATTGCCCCCCCAATTTTTAGGGTAAAAAAATTTAAAGTAAAGGGTATGTTACCCCCCTATATGGAATTTTTCTGCTCATTCTGTGTTTGGGTGATAAAAAGGGGGAAAACAACAACAACAAAAAAAAAGCCAGAAAAAAAATTTCCTGAATTACTTATTGCTCCTTCCTCCTGTCCCCCCCTTCCCCCCCAAAATTTTCTTCGGATGAGACAAAAAACCGGGCCCCGTGTGCAAAACGTACGCAGAACATCTTGTGCACACTTATACCCTGTTCCCTTTTCGTAAGATAGGCCATTGTGGGGCCGGGGGAAAATAAAAAATTTTTTAAAAAACCCCGCATCCCACCCCGGGGAAAGGATGTAAAAAAGGCCCCTAAGTGCTTATTCCATTTTTCATCGATAAAAAAAGAAGAAAAGAAAAGAAAAAAAAGAAATAATTTTTGTTTCAACATTTAAAAAACCGGGCATCCCCTTTCCACTAAAAAATTTTTTTTCAGAATCTACAAGCAAGCGACACCTCTTTTATTTTCAAACTATCCTGTATGAAAGTCAGTATTTAAATTAATTGATATAAAATTTTGTGGGGGAATATTTTCGAAAAACAAAGGAGTAAAAAGGGTTACAGATGGTCCTTTAACCCTTTTCGGGGGCTGGGGAGTGAGTGTCAAAAATTTTTCAGCTTCTCCAGGGACCAGATTTTGAGGGCGCGTTCATCTCCTTCCCCCCCTTTGGCTTTCCCTTTCCCTCCCCCTGAAGGGGGCAAGAAAACCTATTTACAGCGGGATAAAAGGGGGAAAAACTGTATTGAACCAAGGTCCCATAAAAACGTAAAACCCATCACGCTCAATGCTGCTTAAATTAGTTGGGGGGGACGGGGGAGGGAAAGGGGGCGGGGGTTTGACATTGACAAAGAAGTACGGGAATGTACCCCCACACAAACTGTCTTTTGGCAAAAGGTATCATCTATTTTTCCCTTCCCAAATTTTAAAACGGGGAATTTTTTTTCCTTTTTTTAAAATTTTCCCCAATTTTTTAAAATAGATGCTTCATTCCAAGGTGCACTTTTTTCTATAGTGTTTTAAAAACCCAACGCTCAATTTTACTTGGGAAAATGCTGAACACTGCACCCTTAAAAAGGGAAACCCACTTTTAAACATTACAAACAGTTGTGGGACCTAAAAACGGTGAATTTCAACCCTCACTTTTTAAAGTTAAATTCCCGCTATCAAAAAAAGAGCATTTTTTGGAAAAAAAATACTTCGAAAAAAAGAAGAAGAAAAAGAAAAAGAAAAGAAGAAGAAGAAGAAGAAAGAAGAGAAAAAAGAAGAAGAAAAAGAAAAGAAGAAGAAGAAGAAGAGAAAACAACAACAACAACAAAAACCAAAAACAAAAAAAAGGAAAAAAGGGGGGGGGAGAAGGAAGGGGGGGGAAAGGAGAAGGGGGGGGAAAAGGGGAGGGAAGGGTGGGGGGGGGGAAAAAAAGGGGGAAAATTTGGGGGGCAAAAAAAGGAGGGGGGGAGGAGGAAGGAAGAAGGAGGAGAATTTTTATATAAAAAAAAAAAAAAAAAGAGGTTTTTAAAAGGGGGGTTTTTTTTTTTTTTTTTTTTTTTTTATTTTTTTTAATTTTTTAAATGGGGAGGAGAGAGTAAAAAAAAATCTAAATATAAAATTTGTTGGGTGTTTTTTGAAAAGGGTTATTTTAGGGTAAGAAAAATGAAATGTATTTTTTTTTAAATGGGGTCCTTTTTATGAAAAAAGTATTTATTTGGTTTTTGTATGTTTTGTATTTTTTTTTTTTGCCCCAGGGGTTTTTTTTTTTAAAACCAAACCCACAACACACACAAACCCCACCCAAATAAAAAAAGATCCTTTTCCCCCTGGTTTTTTTCATAAAACTTTTGTTGTTTGGTTTTGGGGGGGGAAAAAAAAAAATGGTTTTTTGTTTGGGGTGGTTTTTTGTTGTTGTTGTTGGTTTGTTTGTTTTGGGGGTTTTTGAAATTTTCGGGGGAGGGTTTGTCTTTTTTCTCTTTTAAAAGAGTTTTTCGCTTTTTTCACTTTTTTCTTTTTTTGAAGTGGTAAAAACTTTTTTATTTTAAAAAAACGTTAAAATTAATAAAACCCCAAACTAAAAAAAAAAACCTTTCCCAATGAAATTTTTTTAACAAAATCGGAAAAAAAATTTTTGGGGGAAAAAAGGGAAAAAAAAGGGGGCCAGAAAAACAAAGGGTCTAACTTCGAAATTAAAAAAGATTGGGAAAAAAGATTGTAAGGAAAATTTTTTGGGGTTTTGAAAAACACGGGCTAAAAAAGAAGGGGGGAAAAAGGGGGGAGCAAAAAAGAAAAGAAGGAAAGGGGAGGGAGGAGAACACGAAAAGGAAGGGGGGTTTTGGAAGGGGGGAAAGGAAGGGAAAAAAAGGAGATTTTTTTTAAAAGGGAGGAGGGGGAAAAAAGAAAAAAAAAAAAAAAAACAAAAAAAAAAGGGGGGGAAAAGGGAGGAAGGAAAAAGGGGGAAAAAAAAAAGAAAAACAAGAAGAAAAATAAAAAAAGGGGAGGGGGGGGGGGGGGGGGTGGAGAAGAAAAAAGGAGGAAAGGGGGAAAAACAAAAAGGGAAGAAGGAAGAAAGAAGAAGAAGGGAAGAGGAGGAAAAAAAAACAACATAGAAGAAGAAAAAAGGGGGAAGAAAAAGGAAAAAAGGGTTTGGGGAAATTTGAAAGGGGAAGGGGGAAATTTTTTTTCCAAAAAAAAAAAGAAGAAAAAAAAAAAAAAAAGGAAAAGAAAAGCAAAAACGCGGAACAAGAACAGAAAAACAAGAACAAAAAACAAAAAATTTCCTTTTGTACTACAAGGGACCCCTTTTTTTTCAAATGTCTTTTTAAAAAAACCTTGGTTCCCTTAAAAAAATTTCCCTTTTCCCTTCCCTTTTTTCCCCCCCTCCCCTTTCCCTTTTTCCCCCCCCCCCCTTTTCCCCCCCCTTTTTTTTCCCCCCCCCCCCCCCCCCCCCCCCTTTTCCTTCCCCCTCCCCCCCCCCCCTCCTTTCCCCCCCCGTTGGGCTTTCCCCTTCCCTTTTGGGGGGCCCCCCCCCCCCTTTTTTCCCTCCCCCCCCCCCCCCCCCGGGGGTTTCCCCCCTCCCCTTCCTTTCCCCCCCCCCCCCCCCCTCCCCCTTTGGGGTCCCCCCCCCCCTTCCCCTCCCCCCCTCCTCCCCCCTTCCCCCCCCCCCCCTTTCCCCCCCCCCCCTCCCCCTGCCCTTTTTCCCCCTCCCCCCCCCCCTTCCCCCCCCTTTTTTCCCAATTCCCCCCCCCCCCCCTCCCCCTCCCCTTTTTCTTTTAAACCCCCCAAAACCCCAAATTCCCCCCCTCCCCCCCCCTTCCCCCCTTTCCCCAAAAGTTCCCAATTTCTGTCTAGTTTCTGCCCGGACCCAAAAAGCTTTGGGTGGTATGATGAGGCAAAAATTTTTTCTGTCTTCGGTCTGCCCTGTGCTCCCTGGGGTCGCTTTTTTCTTTTTAAAAAAGACACAGAGAAGAGAGAGAGAGAAAAAGGGAGAGAGGAAGAGAGGGGAGAGAGGAGAAAAGAGGAGAGAGAGAGGAGAGGAGAGAGAGGGAGAGAGAGATGAAGGAGAAATGACGGGGGAAAGGGAAAAAAATTAAAAAACTTTTTATAAAATGTGTTGCATTGCTTTTATTGTTTTGATAGACAAGGGAAAACCAAATAACTTTTACGAAAAAGAAAAAAAGAAATTTATGCCCCTTTAAAAAAAAAAGAAGAAAAAAAAGGACATGTCTATAGAAAAATAATGCATGTAAAAAAAAAGCTGGGTGCCTTAGTTCCTACCCCCCCACCCCTCCCCTACCCCCACCCCCCCCCCAAAATATAAAAAAATGCAAAAACAAAAAACCCAAAAAAGCGCCCGTGGCTTTTTATAGATATTAGTTTTAGGGTAGTGTAGTTAGTTTAGTATAGGGTAATGTGTGGTATAATATAAAAAAGTAGGGTTTTTAGTATAGTGAAAGTGTGGGTGGGTGTAGGGGCCCGTATGGGATAGTATGTTAAAATATAGTATATTTAAAAATTTTAGTATTTATAGTTTATATGGGTAAGTAAAAGTATAGTTTTAGTATTTTGGGGTTTTGTGTTTTTTGGTTTGTATTTCATTGATTGTACAGCAATGTTTTGAATTTTGTTGTGTTGTTTTTTTTTTTAATTGTACTAAATACCATTTTTCAGTCACAGCAGATTTTCTGCATAATACTCGGGTTGTCTCCACAGGAAGAGCGGGGCCCCCCGGGGACCACTCCCCAATTTTTCTCTCCCACGTGTTATTATTTTTCCCTATAAGAGCTTTCTTTTTTTGCAGAATTTTTTGCCGGGGATAACTCCCCGGGTTGGGGCCGGGGGGTTCTTTTAAGTGCAAAAATTTTACACACCAGGATCCGCTTTATTTTTTTAAATCCAAAATACATATCGACCCCCAAATCAAAGGAAAATCAAGGTTTACATCCCAAAACCATCCCAAAACCATACTATCCCAAAAAGGTTTAAAACCCACAACTTAACGTTTTCCCTAGACAAAACGTTCCCCCCAGACCCCCGACCCACCAGTTAAGTGTAGGGTTTAAAATCCCCCACCCTTTCGGATGATGATAAAGGGGCGGGCCCACATTATTAAGAAAGGGCCCAAACTTTGGAAAACGGTCCCTCACGCAGGGACTGTTGATCGTGCATAAAGGACCCCAGGAGATAAGGGGAAAAACCCAAAAAGGGCGCCAAAATGTAAAGGCCGGGCCCAAAAGGGTCCCCCGGACAAAATTGCAGTGGGAAAAGGGCCCCCCTCCCCCCCCCCCCCCCCTTTTATTTTCACAGGATGAGGGCCCCGCAGCGGGGTTTATAGTTCGGCTATGTGGGGGGAGGTGTTTTTGTTTCTTTCCCTTTTTTTTTCTCCACCCCCCCCCCAGCCCGATAGTGTTTGGCCATTGTTGCCCTTTTTTTTTGGCGCGTTTTTTTTTTCATTTGTATGGGTCTTTTGGGGTTTTCAGGATAGTTTTGGTGTCATTGTTTTTTGATGTTGGGGGTTGGGCGCTTTTTGTTTTTCTTTGGTCTGGGCCCCTTTTGGGTTTTTCATTTTTGTGTTGTTTTGATTTTTTGTTGTTGGGGGGTCGGGGCGTGTTTTATTTTTTTCGTGGGGTTTTGGGAAAGGGGTTTTGGTTTTTTTTCTTTGGTTTAGTGATGTGCGTTTTTGTTTTGGGGTTGGGGCGCTTTTTTTTTTTCATTTTGGTCTGGGCGCATTTGGGTTTTTCAGGATGTGTTGTGTGGTGGTTTTTGTGTGGGGTTTTGGGCACGTTTTTTTTTTAAAGGGGTTGGAGTTTTTGGGGTTTTTTAGGGTTTAGTGATGTGGGGTTTTTGAGGGTGATTTGGGGCGGTTTTTTTTTTCCCTGTGGCTGGGGCATTTGGTTTTAGGATAGGTTTTTGGGGTTTGGTTTTTGTGGGGGTTTTTGGGACGTTTTATTTTCATGGGGTTGGGAGCGTTTTTTTTTTTTTTATGGTAGTGTTTGTGCATTGTTGTGTGATTTGGGGTTTTTTTTTTTCATGTGGTTTTTGGGGTTTTTTTTTTCCCTTTAATATGAAAAGGCCATTGGGCGCTTTTCGTTTTCCAGGGTGATTTGGGCGCTTTTTGTTTTTTCAGCCCTCCCAGCATGTAAACCCTGTGGAACAAAAAAATTAAAAAGCCCATGTTTTTTAAAGGTGCGCGGGCCCGCTTTGTGTGCCCCAATGCAAATGTAAAAACGAAACACGCAGGCCATTTTTCCCCTTGCTCTTTAATTTGGGGAGGGGCGGGGGAAGGGAGTTGGGGGTTTAAAGGCTTTTTCCCTTGTAATCGGGACGAAAATTTGGGGCCCCGTTTTAAAGTCTCTTTAAATTTTCCCCTTTGGGAAAGGGTTTTTCCCTCCAAAAAAGGGGGGGATCGTTCTCGGCTAGAGCCCAGGTCACCTTTGTGAGATTTTGGGGCGTATGCGGGCCTTTTTTAAAACCACCATAAAAGGGAGCCGCTTTCCCGTTCCCGGTTACATTTTTAAAATTTATTGTTTTTTTTTTTAAAAAAAAAAATTAATACTGGGGGTTTTTTTCCCTTTATTTTACATCAAAACTTTTTCCCCTTTGTGCTTTTTTGCGAGTAGGTTACACTCTGATTTAAATTTTTTTTTAAAAAACTAAAATAAAAAAATTGGGAGTTTTTTTTTTTAAAATTTTTTTTTCTGTTAAATTAAAAAGGAAAGGTAAAGTGTCCCATAACCTATTTTGGCGTAAGAGAGTGGGGGGTGGGAAAAACCTTCCCCCCTTTTCAAGACCAGCTAATTGAGGGGGGCACCAACCCTCCTCCCCCCTTGCTGCTTTACCTCTCTGCCCCCAAAAGGGGCAGGTCCCCTTTTAAGGGTGGGTAACTAGGGGATGTACTGTACGGGAAGCCAAGGGTGCAAACGGTCACCAAAAGTGACATAAAAAATGAAAATTTTTCTTTGG
The DNA here is from genome assembly GCA_028751875.1 of Rapana venosa. Taxonomy (NCBI): domain Eukaryota; kingdom Metazoa; phylum Mollusca; class Gastropoda; order Neogastropoda; family Muricidae; genus Rapana; species Rapana venosa. Next base: position 24,145,906 of record CM054157.1, on the reverse strand, counting down.
GCAAAAAATTTTAAGGGGGAAAAATTAAAAGCTTTTCCCCTCACAATGCCTTTCCAAAAAAAATTAATATAAACCCCAATTTAAAAGCATTTTCCTACCCCATCAAGTTTTCTTATTTATGGCCCTTTTAATTTACTAAACCCCGTATTGTGTTGTTTTGCTTGATTTTGGGTTTGGTTGCATGATGGGGGGTTTGGTTGTTTGCTGGGGTTCATTCCCAAGAAATGGCCTTTTTTGGTTTAAGATAAGCTGAGAAAAGAACAGCTAGATAACACGTCAGTTTCAGGGAGAAAAGGAGAAAAGAGGAGAGAAGAGAAAAGGAGAGAGAGAGAGAGGAGAGAGAAGAGAAGAGAGATAGTTTAGATAGAAGATGAGGGGGGAGGCAGACAGACAAACAGACACCAGGAACTGAAAAAACAAAAATTAAAACAAAAGCAAAGGAAAAAGAGAAACAGAGGCGAAAAAGAGAGAGACGGGATACAAAAAAACAGTCAGACGGGAAGGAAACCTGACAGAAGGCGATAAAAAAACCGACAGAGAGACAGAAACAAAACACGGAAAAAAGAGAAACAAAAAAGACACAGAAAAGGGGGGTTTTTGGGGAAAGGGAGAAGGTAGAGAGAGAAGGGAAAAAACTCGAACTAATGATTTTTTTCAAAAAAAGGTCTTGGGCCCAAAACATGAAAGGGGGGTTGCCGAACTGCACAGGTATTTTTAGTGGGGTAAAAAGCAACAGAAAAAAAACCAAAATGTTTTGTATAGCACAAAAAAGTCAGCTACAAAATAGAAGAGAAAGAGTGACAGGGGGGGGGCAGGGAAAAATTGGGGAAAAAGGGAAAATTTGGGAAAGGAAAGTGAAAAAGGGAGACAGAAAACAGACAGAGAGTGGGGAGGGGGGTGGGGTGGGGGGGAGAGGGGGGGGGGAGAGAAAGTTTCACAGTCAAGCCCGAGAAAAAAAAAAGGAAATTTTGTTTTACCATTGGTCTGCATCTGGTAAGAGCTGACTGTGGTGTGGACACATTTCGGAAAAAAAAAGGATGCCCAAATTTTTTCTATGGGGCCCTTGAATTATTCATTCTTCTGTTTGGGAAAAAGATTACCCCCTTTTTTTTAAACCAAAAAATTTTGGGCGTTTTGACTACAAACCATGAATATCTAGCAGCAGGCACCATATAAAAGGGCAGCTGAAAGTTTTAAAATTGGGAAAGGGCAGGGAATAGAGTGGTAGGGGGCTCCTTTGGAAAATGAAGTTGTTGGGCTTTTTAAAATGGGAAATTTTGGGCAATCGAAATTTTTTTGGGCCCCTGTATTTTGTGGTGTGTGTTTTTGTTTGTTTGCGGCGTACATAAGTGGAGGGGTGTTGTGTGTTTGAGCCCTGCTTGTGGCGCGGTGCTGGGGGTGCGCGCGGGGCGCGTTTGTGTGTTTTTTTGTAAGTATGCTATTTTTGGAAAAGTATTTTTTAAATTTTTTACCCGGGAAGGGGGTTTTTATTTTTTTAAACCTTACAAAAAAAATACTCCCATCAATGTTTATAGGCACATATTTTGAAAAAATTTTTTTAACAAATTTTTTCTTCGTTTTTTTTTTTCATAGCTCAAGAGAAAAATGGGTCTATTAATTTTTGCATTGTAGGCAATGTTTATATATTCCTACTCGGGAAATTATTTTCAAAGTTTTTTCACAATCAAGCAAAACATTGTTTGATGGTAAATTTCAATGCCCGCCTTTAGTTTTATATACAACCCTTTTTTTGAAAAAATCAGTATGGCAAAAAGGGGGATCAGAAAGCTGGGCCACCCAAAAAAAGTATGGCTGTTTGTAAAGAGGAGGGCCCATGGCGTGGTTTTGGGGCATATTGCATCATAGCACAACAAGTCTATGACCCAAAACCATCCCTTTTAAAACAAATTAAAATTTTGATGTTCCCCACCAGTATTGTGAAATAAACGCTTTTTTCTACTAAAAAAGGGCTTTTAGGGCAAATTTTTGGGAAATTTTTTTTGGGTTTTGGGGGTTTTTGGTTTTTTTTGGGTTTTTTGGTTTTTTTTTGTGTTGGGTTGGGTTTTGTTTTTTGGGGGGTGTTTTTTTTTGTTTGGGGGTTTTTGTTTTTTTTTTTTTTGGGGGGGGGGGTTATGGGGGTGGTTTTTTTTTGGGGGTTAAAAGGGCATTTGTACTCAAAAAAATATTTTTAAAGTGTCATCGGCTTTTTTAAAAAGTACTTGGTGCTCAAATGCCCTGTTTTTTTGCAGTATTGCTTTTTTTGTTGGGGATTACAATTTAATAAAATAATTTAAATAAGGGCCCGTTGCTTTATTTTTTGCAAAAACTATGTAAATACGCCAAAAACAATTAAATACAAAAAATAAAACGTAGAAAGCAAAAACTACTTAATTTTTTAAAAGTATAACCCCAAATGGTTTTAAAATTTTAAAAGAAGGGGGAAAACCCAAAAAAAGAGTTTAGCTTATAAAATTTTTAAAAAATTAAATTTGGGGGAGGGGGGATTTGGGTTTCTATGGTTGCCCCATTTAGCAGAAATTTAGAACGGTAAAGTCCAAACCCAAATTTTTTATGTTTTACAAATTTGCAATTTATGAACCCCTATTTAAAAACAATTATGCAAAAAGAAATGATAACCATTTCCTTTAAAATCAATTATGCAAATTTGACAATGATTTAACCCTACCCTTTAAAATCATTTTTGAAAATTTGGGCAAAAGAGGGAAACCCTTGGGGGTCTAATATCAAAATTTTGCAAATTTGACAATGAAGAACCATACTTTAAAAATCAATTAAAGCAAAATTTTACAATTTATGAAACCTACTTTTTATCCATTTTTGCAATGTGCCAAAGAAAGAACCCTACTTTAATATAATTATGCAAAAGTGACCCAAAGATAAAACCCCCAAATTTTTTAAAATCAAATTTTGCAAAATTTTACAATGATGAACCCATAATTTAAAAAATTTAAATTTTGCAAAATTTTACAATGATGAACCCAAAAATTTAAAAATCAATCCGCCCAAAAAAGACAAAGCTGAGCCATAATTTTTTAAAATCAATATGCAAAATTTAAAATGTTGAGGTAGTTCTGTAAAATTTAAAACAAGTAAATTTTACACAGTGGTGTACTCTAGTATGGTTTAGAAAATGTTAAAAAAAATTCGACACTGCAAAAGAATGGGCAGTGTGTTCCGTTCTGTTTATGGGAAAATTTAAAACCCTGGGGAAAAAAGTATAAGGGCAAAGTGGGGTGACTGAAGGTTTTCAATTTTTTTAAATTTCAAATATTTCAAAAAATTGTCAAAATAATAATTAATTCTCCCCCAGATATCAAAAATAGTGAGCAATATTTTGAAAAGAAAACTGTCAGGGGGCGCACAAAAATAGAATGGTTTTAAAATTCAGTCAAATTTGTATGATTTGACAAGTACAAAAACTTTTAAGTTTTTTTCTTTTTTTTTAAAAAAAAAAAACATATTGAAAATTGGGAAGGGAAAGACAACAAAAGACAACAGGAAAAATAGATAGGGTAGATAGTAATAGATAGTAGATGACGGGCAGAAAAGCAGACGACCCTAAGACAGAAAAGTAATAGATAGATAGATAGAAAAGATAGAAAAATAGATTAAAAAAAATAGATTATTTTTAGATAGATAGGCAAACGGTGGGAAAAAGACAGGCAGGCAAGCAACAGACAGACCCGAGGAAAAGGAAAAACAGGCCCGACCGCAGACAGAAAAGCGTGGGTATGTGGGTTTAGCTTAAGTTTTTTTCCCAAAAAGACCATCATTAAAGGCCCCCGTGAATTTAATAAATCTCCAAATCGGACTCCGCCCCCTTTTGATTGTCTCCCCTTTTCCATCTCTCTCTCTCCCCCTCTCCTTTTCTCTCTCTCTCTCTCTCCCCTCTTCTCTCTCCTTTTTCTTCTCTCTCTCCCCCTTTTTCTCTTTTATGCCCTTTTCTCTCTCCATGCTCTCTCTCTCCCCCCTTCTCTTCTCTCTCTCTCTCTCCCCTTCCCCCTTCCCCCCCTCTTCTCTCTCTCTTCCCCGTCTTTATGCCTTTCCCCTCTTCTCTCTCTCTCTCTTTTCTCTTCCCCTCTCTCCTTCCCCTTTTCCTCTCTTTCTCTTTCCCCTTTCTTCTTCTCTTCCCTTGCCTTTTTTCATCTCTTATGTCCCTTTTTTCTCTCCCTGGGCTCTCTCTCTCTCTCTCTTTTCTCCCCTCTTCTTTTCTCTCTCTCTCCCTTTCCCCTTTTCTCCCCTCCTCTGCTCCCCTCGCTCGCTCCTCTCTCCCCTCTTTGCTCTTCTCTCCCCAAACCCCCCTGGGTTTTTTTTTACCAAAGACATCAGAAAAATTTTCCCCTATTTTTTTGTTAAATATCAATTTAACAAAGGGGGAAAAGGGGGGGAAGGGAAAGGGGGGAAAGGGAAGGAAAAGAAAAAAGGGAAAGAAAAAAAGAAATAAAGAAAGAAAGAAAGGAAGAAGGAAGGAAGGAAAAGGGAAAGGGAAAGGGAAAGGGAAGGGAAAGGGAAAAGGGCGGGGAAAAAAAAAAAAAAGGAAGGAAAGAAGGAAAGGGAGGAAAAGGGAAAAAAGAAAAAGGAAAGAAAAGAAAAAAAAGAAAGGGAAAGGGAAAAAAAGAAAAAAAGGGGAAAAAGAAAGAGAAGGAAAAAAAAAAAAAAGAAAGAAAGAAGAAAGAAAGGACGAAAAGACAGACAGACAGACAGGGCTAGTCGCGGAAGGCCCACAGAGAGGGGAGAAAAGGGGAAAAAAAAACAGAGAGGAGGGGGAAAAAAGCAGGGCCAGCAACAATACAACAAGTTGATAAAAAATAGAACTGTTTTTTTTTAAAATTAAAGGGGACAACAACAGATTGGGGTTGGGAAACCCAAAAGGTACATGTTCCCCAACCCGAAAAAGAAACAATAATCAAAAAATAAAAAATAAAAAAAGAAATGAAAAACTTTGGGATACACAAAATAAATGATGTAAAGTAACAAAAAAAAGAAAAACAAAAAAACAGGGACGCGCTCGCAACAAAACACACACACACTTTACTCACTCCGAGAGCGTGGCACGCGCGCGTACACCCCTCCCCCCCCCCAACACCCCCAAAACCAAAACAAAAAAACCAAAATCCCCCTCCACTTTTTTACGAGAGCGCGTGCACGCGCGCGTAAAACCCCTCATACACACACCACGAGCGCGCGGCGCACACAACAAAATAATTTTTTTCCCTATTTGCCTTTTAGGCGTTACATTGATGTTTAATCCCAAATGTTACATGGTCTCTTTTCCCAAAAGTTTTTTCTTTTATTTTTCTTAGGGCTTTTTTCCCCCCCTCTAATTTTCATTATAGGGGAGACAGACTTAAAAAAACAAGAACGAAAAACCCACACACACACACCACACACACACACACACACACACACAACCACACACACACACACACCACCAACCCCACCACAAACACACCCCCACCACCCCCCACCCCCACCAAAACCCCCACCCCCCACAACCCCCGCCCCCCCACCAACAGCAAAAACAACAAACAACAAACAACACACACAAAACCCCACGTACGCCCGCACGCACCACCCCACACTAATATCCTTAAAAATATATTACTAATAACACTTATAGTAAAAAAAACATCAACAAAACATGTACGCACGGGACACACACAAAACACACACACACCCAACCCCCTTAATAAATTTCTGATTACTAATAAACCCTTTTTAGGGGAAAAAGATATCAAAACAAGAAAGAAACACACACGACACAGAAAACAACACACACACAACACCACAACACACCACACCAAACACACACACACAAAAACACACCCACCCCACCACCCCACCACCACCACCACCCCACCAAAAAAATCTTTTTTCCCCTGTCGATTTTTGTTTTTTCAACAAACACATTCTAAAATTTCAAAAACTTTTCCTGCAACACGGGAAAAACCCTTTCCCCAAATTGGGGAAAAAAGCTTTTTCAGCAACGCAAAAAATGTATGGTTCAAATATACCAAAAAAAAGAGGAAAGTTTTTCCCCCTTCACTCCCCTAGGTTTCATTAGAACAAAAGGGTTTTTTTTTACTTTTTTCAGCCAAGAGGGGTAGCTGGCACCCTTCCCCCCCAAATTCCTTTTTTGGGGGGTTTGAGAAAATTTTAAAAAATTTAAAAAATGGGGAAAGAATGAATGAAAAGAATGAATGAATGAATTTAATGAAGAGGAAGGAAGGGAAGGAATAAAAAAAAAAGGAAGGAAGGGAAAGGGAAAGGGGGGGGAAGGAAGGAAAAGGAAAAGGGAAAGGGAAGGGGTAAATAGTTAAAGGGTTTAAAAAATGTTAAATTTATTAAAAAAAAAAAACCCATGGGAAAACCCAAACCCTTTTGTAATAGCAGCAAAAAAAGTTAAGTTTCTCCCCCATCAAACAAAACGAAAACTTTGAAAACACAAAAAGTTTTAATTTTATCTTTAAATTTTAATTTTCCCCCTTTATTTTCCCAGGATAAAGGAATAAGACTCGGTGCTTTTTTTTCAAACCAGTCCCCGTATGTAAACGGTTTTTTTCAAATTTTTTTCATCCATTCCCACTGGAAGCAAACCCCCACCTTCCGAAAAACGGAACGGGGTTTTTTAAAAAAAAAAGAGCGAAACCGGGAAAAAAAACGCCCCAGTATGATTTAAATTTAGCCTTTTGGGAAAAAACCCGGGCAAAGACAATTTTAAAAAAAACCGAGAAAAAAAATTAAAAAGAAAAAAAATACAAAAGCAAAAAAGGAAAAAGGGAAAAATCTCACCAGATTTAAAAACAGCGCCCCGACAAAATTAAACCCCCCCCCCCCAGTTGTTGGGAAAACGTTAATACCCGGGGAAAAAACAACCAAAAAAAACAAAGAAGACAAATTTTTTTTGTAGGGGGCAAAAACAAAATGAAACAGGAACAAATCACAAAAATGGGAAACATAAGCCTAAACAAATTTTACCCGAATTGGTGGCGCAAATTAGTTTAAAAGTTATCCCCCTGATCCCTAGAAGGCTGGAGGCCCCTTTTCTAACAATAAACGCTATTTTCGATATACAAGCCAGCACAAAAACACAAGAGACTTTCATTGGGGGTAAAAAAGTTTAAATTTTTTTTTTACCCCCCCTTCACGGAAAATAAAAATCATCGCCCTCCCCCGCCCCCCTCCCCCCCCCCAAACACCCAAAAAAACAAGAGGCACAACTTTTTCTCTCTCTCTCTCTCTTCCCCTTCCCCTCTCTCTCTCTCTTTTCTCCCTCTCCCCTCTCTCTCTCTCCTTCTCTCTCTCTTTTTACACAACCCACACACACAAAACACACACACACACACGCCCCGGGGCTAAATGCCCCTCTGGCTAAGAAACAATGACAATGGAAATTTCGGGTGCGGGTGTTTAAAACTGTCGTAGGGGAAAAAAAATCCCAGGGTCAGAATTTTTTTATTTAAAAAAAAATTCAGCTTTTCTTTTTCCCAAAAAGGGGGTTTTTCTGCCAAAAAAGTATGAAGGGAACACTGAAAGGGGGAGGGAAAAAAAGGGGGAAAACAGAACAAATATGGATGGACAACATCAAGAAAGGACCAGGATGAATGGGCTGGGACTACGCGCCAAACCGGGACCAGATGGGTGGAGGAGAATTACCCCCAAACGTCTTTCCCTGTCTTTCCCCCACGACCGCCCAAGGGGCAAAGGGGGTGAGATTTATGATGATGATTTCAGAACCGCAGGGGCGTTTCCCCATCGCCCCAAAAGATGGAGGGGGGAAGGGGGGGGGGGGGGTTGGATAGTAGTGGTTGAAACGTTTTTAGCTTGGAAAACTTTCAGCGCAGGTTCGACCCAAAAAGAAAACCGGGGCTAAAGGATTTTTCCCCCTTTTGGGAAATTAAAAATTGGGAAATGACCCCCACTCCCCCGGAAAAAAAATTCAGGGGAGACTATAAACTAGCCCCCCTTTTTTCAAAAAGCACGCAACGCATCTTGCTCATTTCATTAAAAACCCCCCCACCTTTTTTTAGAAAAAAAGACCAACTATGACCAGGAAAAAGGGGACATCAACATACCCCGCCCTGCTCCCGTAACCGGGGAGGGATGGCTTTTGCCCGATTTTAAAAAAAAGTCCTTTACGCTGTGCATTTCCCCAAAAACCCCCTCCCAGGGGTTAAAGGGGGTTTGGGGGGAGAGCAAAAAGTCAAGAGGATACAGACATTAGGGTCCCACTGACGACCCCCCGGGCTTTTGGGGCAACCCCTAAAACATTGGGGAAAACAATCAGGGAAATAAAAAAAGGGGGGCAATCCCGGGAAACCCACATCAAAACTAAAACATGGGGGCAATTTGTCAGAACTAACACATGGGGGCAATCAGGGAAAACAATCAAAACTAAAAATGGTAACAATTTAATCAGAACTTTAAACAAGGGGGAAAAAAATCAGAAATACACAATCAAAAAATAAAACATGGGGACAATCAAACTACACAATTAAAAATAAAAAATGGGGCAATAAGAACTAACACCTGGGGACAATCAGAATACACAATCAAAAAATAAAACATGGGGGCAAACAGAACTATACAATCAGAACTAAGACAAGGGGACAATCAAAAATAAAAATTGGGGACCAATAGAATACACAAAACAAAATAAAACAGGGGGCAATCAGAACTTTAAAACATGGGGCAATCCCGAACAAAAAAAAGAGGACAAACAGAATACACAATCAGAACTAAAAAAGGGGGCAATCAAAAACTTTAAAAAAAAGGGGACAATCTAACTAAAAAATTGGGGGCAATCAAAACTAAAAAAAAAAAAGGGGCAACAAACTAAAACATGGGGCAAACAGAACTAAAAAATGGAGAAAACCAAAAATAAATAATTTGGGGGCAATCAGAACCCAAAACAAAGTTTCAATCAAACCCAAAACCCTGGGGCAATCAGAACTAAAAAAAAATCAAAAATGAAATAAAAAAAATCAAACTAAAAATATGGGGACAATCAGGGGAAATAAAACATGGGGGCCATCGAAATAAAACATGGGACAATCAGAAATAACCATGGGGGGCAAAACGAATAAAATGTGGGGGGCAAAACAGAAAAGAAAACGTGGGGGGCAATCAATCAAACTAAAATGGGGACAAACAATCAGAACCCCAAAAAGGGGGACAATCAATCAGAACTAACACATTTGGGGGCAAACAAACAGAACTAAAAATTGGGGGGCAAACCCAAACAGAACGAAAACATGGGGGCAATCAAAAAGGAAAAGGAAAAAAAAAGGGGCAATAAAAAGAACTAAAACAGGGGAAAATCTCAGAACAAAAAAATAGGGATAATTTAGAAAAACCCAAACAAAAAAATCGCTTGATCTGACCGCACAGGTTTCAGCCACCACAGGGGCCCATGCCAGGGAATTTCTTCCAGGACCGACTCCCCTCTCCCGAAACACCCCTTTAGTGAATGGAAACCGAGTGTAAAAATTGCTTTAAAAAAGTTTTATGCTTATAAAATTTCCCTACATCAATTTTTATTATTTTATTATTTTATTATTAACCCCTGTGTAGGGGGCTTTTCGGGCTTGGTTGTGTTTAAACCTTTGGGTAATTTCGGTCCTTTAATTTGGAAAAACCCATAGGACTCTAACCCTAAAACAAATAAAGAAGGAAAGGGAAAAAATCGAGCGCAGGACTCTTTGCCGCTTTTTAAAACCCCCTTTTTCCCCCTTTTCGGAAGAGTAAGCCAAATTTCGTGCCCGGAAGGGAAAAAAACGCTTTTTTTTTTAAAAACGAAAACCCCGGGTTTTGACCCGGTGTTCAGAGCACCCCGCTTTTCCCCACCCAGGGTTTAAACAGCATCGGCTGGTTACCACTTTGGAAGGTGTGACGTTTGCGCGCCTTTTGGGTTCAGTACAGTCCCCCCCGTTCACCCAGATGTAAATGGGTACCTGCTCTCTTTAGGGTCAGGGAAGGGAAAGCAGCGGGGAGAGAGGAGAAGGGGGCCCGCCCCCCAAAATCTGGGGCCCCGGAGAAGTTTGGGTTTTTTGATGGCCCTTTCTCCTAATGACCAATAGGTAAAGGGAACATTAAAACCTTTAATTCAACTGTTTTGGGGTTTATGTTTTGCATTTTAAACGGGAAAAATTAAAACGGGGTTCCCTTAAAAGTGGGCAAAAGTCCCTATGTATGTTATATTTTGTTTTGTATGTAAGTAAGTTTTGTATGTATGTATGTAATTTTGTATGTAAATTTTTGTTTGTATGGTGGGTATGTATGTTTTGATTTAATTTATGTGTGTATGTATGTTTTATGTGTGTAAAGGGTAAATACGTATGTCGTATGTATGTATTTATGTATGTTAAAGTATGTATGTATGTATTTTATGTTTTAAGTAAGAAAGTATGTAAAGTATTCTTTTATGGGTTTTTGTATGTATGTATGGGGGGTGGATGGGGAGGGTGGATGGGTGGGGTGGATGGATTTGGTTTGGGTGGATGGAAAGGGTGGATGGATGGATGGGGGGATGGGTGGATGGATGGGTGGTGGGGGGATGGGTGGATGGGGGGATGGAAAGGGTGGATGGGTGGGGTTGGGTGGAGGGATGTGGATGGGTGGATGGGTGGATGGGTGGATGGTTTGGGTGGTGGGTGGATTTGGGTCATGACCCATATGAAAAGTCTGTATGTAGGAATGTATTTCAGCAAAGTATATTGCTTAATGTATGTATGTTTGTATGTTTTGTAAGAAAGTATGTATGTATTTATGGAAAGTTTTGTAGTAAGGGAGGAAGGGATGGATTTTAAAAATATTTGAAAGTTTAATGTGTTATGTTTGGGTTTTTGACTAAAATGAAAATTTGAGTGTATGAATATAATTTCAGCATGTTTATTGCTTTTTGTTGGGATTTAAACCTGTATGATGTAGGGAGTAAAGTATGTATGATGTTGTTGTTGTATGTATGTATGTATGTATGTAATTTATGTTGAAAGTGTGTTGCATGTTGTGTAGGTGGAAATTGTGTATGTATGTGTAGGGGTGTATTAAATGCATGGGAAGCATGCCCTTTCATGTGTAATTTTATGTATGAAGTATGTAAAGTATTTTATTTATGTAAAGTATTATGTATTTAAGTGTGTTTGTAAAGTATGTGTAGGGGTGAGTGTGTATGTATGTGTAGGTGTGTATGTATGCATGTATGCATGCATGCATGTGTGTGTATGTATGTATGTATGTATGTATGTATGTATGCATGCATGCATGCATGTATGTATGTATGTATGTATGTATGTATGTATGTATGTATGTATGTATGTATGTATGTATGTATGTATGTATGTATGTATGCATGTATGTATATAAGTATGTATGTATATAAGTATGTATGTATGTAGGTATGTATGTTTGTAGGTATGTATGTGTATGTATGTGTATGTATGTATGTATGTACGTATATATGTATGTATGTATGTATGTATGTATGTATATATGTATATATGTATGTATGTATGTATGTATGTATGTGTGTGTATGTAGGTATCTCTCTATGTATGTATGTATGTATGTATGTGTGTATGTATGTATGTATGTATGTACGCTTCGATTTGTTTGTTTTTTACAAGATTCAGCGCTATATAAATTCCATATATTATTATTATTATTATGCACAAGTGCATATGTACAAGTATCATACATAATTACGCAATACAACACAATACAAGACGATACTACACAGTGCAATACGAAAGAATTTAATCAAAACGTCTATCGATGACGGTTTATATCATGGGATAACATGCAATAAAATTAATACAATGCAACGCAATGCAATAATGCGCGATAGCATACAGTGCAATACAATACTATTCAATGAAGATTATACCATATTCAATGGGGGTGGGGGCTGTTTATTGTTCTGATAAGTGGCTTGCAACACACGTGAGTTTCTCTGCCTGTTGAGACAAAATTTTATATAATATTGGTATTGATTTTGGTACCATGGGTAACATCTCAATACGATGCGATATAATAGCACAATACATCACAACATGGAACAATGCAAGACAATACAATACAATACAATGCAATACAATGCAATACGGTGGCGCTGAGATTTTGCATCATGGGGTTAACATGCAATACAAACGATATTTGTGCAACACAGTGCAATGCATTGTCGCTTTAGGTTTTATATCATCAGATACAACACAATGCAAATCGATACAACACAATGCAAATGCGACACAATAAAAGCACAATCATACAACATACAAAACAACTCACTACAACACAGCACATCACAAACCACAACACAATCCTACACAACACAATACAATACAGAACAATACGACACAACACAAAACAACACAATGCATCACAACAAATCACACAACATATTGCAACACTGTGGATCGGTGGTCTAGAGGTAACGCGCCTGTCTAGAAAGCAAAAAGTCCGGGTCGGAAGTGTGCGGTGGTTCGTATCCCGTTTGGACCCGAAACTTTTTCCCCATTCATTAGATCATGAGTGGTGGTCTGGGCGCTAGCCTTTCGGATGAGACGATAAACCGAGGTCCTGTGTGTTACACAAATTTATTCAGCGCACGTAAAAGAACCCACGGCAACAAGAGAGTTGTCCCTGGCAAAATTCTGTAGAAAAAGCCACTCTGATAGGGAAACAAATACTATTGCAGACAGGGAAAAAAAAGAAGAAAAAATGGGTGGCGCTGCTCTTGTGGCGACGCGCTCTCCCCGGGGAGAGCAGCCCAAATTTCACGCAGAGAAATATGCTGTGACTTAAAGTGGTATAAATAAATAAATAAATACGACACAACCCAACACAAAACAACGCAAGACAGTACGACACAACGCAACACAACAAATCGCAACACAATATGACACAGCCCAACACAACACAACCCAACCCAACCCAATACAACACGACACAATACACTAGGGTACGAATGTCGCTGATGGCTTGAGCCACGCTGTCACAAACACACAGGACACCCACTTAACGCGAGACAGTCCTGCAGCCAAAACTTTGCCACTAGGTTAAGTCCTATTGATTGATTGGAGAGAGAGACAGACAGACAGACAGACACAGAGACAGACAGACACAGACAGACAGACACAGACAGACAGAGACAGACAGACAGAGAGACACAGAGAGACAGAGAGATAGAGACATACAAGAGACAGAGAGACACACAGACAGAGACAGACAGAAAGAGAGAGACCGAGACAGTAATGTAACCAGACACAAAGAGTCAGAGAAGGAGAGGGAGGAGGAGAGAAGGGGGAGAGAAGGAGAAAGAGCAATAAAACAATTAAAACTCTCTCTCTCTCTCTCTCTCTCTCTCTCTCTCTCTCTCTCTCTCTCTCTCTCTCTCTCTCTCTCTCTCTCTCTCTCGCTCTCTTGACACCCTTGGGAATAAAGATTATCAATCAATCAATCAATCAATTAATCACTCACTCTCTTTCTCTCTCTCTCTCTCTCTCTCTCTCTCCTCCATCTCTCTCATCTCTCTCTCATCTCTCTCTCTCTCTCTCTCCTCTCTCTCTCTCTCTCTCTCTCTCTCTCTGTCTCACCTTCACGTTGTCTCTCATTGCAGTCTTTCACAGCAACTTTAAAGAAAGTGGCACTGACTGATCTAACTTTATTCGTCGCCGACACGACAGTGACTCCTATACTGCACACTACTACAACGCTGATTTCCATGGTCATCACACACGTCTGACCAGTTTGCACAAAGCTTTGTATACAGTGGAGTCAGGGTTCCACTTTTCCAGCTCTAATCTCTCAGCTGCCAGGACTCTGATGTCTGCAGCGTGCTGCATGCAGCGTGCAGTGCAGCGTCCCTCAAAGGTGCAGCAACAGAGACCCAAGTATGCAAGCTATCACTGAGTGTGACGACACACGGTCCTTTCCGAAAGTACCATTCGGGAGGACCGTTCAAAAACTGGTAGCTTGGACTCGCTACAGTGATATGAATGAGAAACATTTGAAAGTTATGTGAAATGGAAATTGTCAAAAAGTTCCTAAGTTTTCAATCACATTATAAACACGTCATACATGCCCAACATAACTTGGTGGATCGGTGGTCTAGAGGTAACGCGCCTGTCTAGAAAGCAAAAAGTCTGGGTCTAAAGTGTGCGGCGGTTCGTACCCCGTTTGGACCGGAAATTTTTCCCCCATCCATTAGACCATGAGTGGTGGTCTGGGCGCTAGTCTTTCGGATGAGACGATAAACCGAGGTCCCGTGTGTTACACATAATTATTTAGCGCACGTAAAAGAACCCACGGCAACAAGAGAGTTGTCCCTGGCAAAATTCTTAGAAAAAAGCCACTCTGATAGGGGAACAAATACAGTTGCAGACAGGAAAAAGAAAAAAAGAAAAAAGGGTGGCGCTGCTCTTGTGGCGACGCGCTCTCCCCGGGGAGAGCAGCCCGAATTTCACGGAGAGAAATCTGCCGTGACTTAAAGTGGTATGAAATGAAATCTGAGCGCTTTGATTTGTTGCTTTACAAGATTCAGCGCTATATAAATTCCATACATTATTATTATTATTATTATTATTATTATTATTATTATTATGATTAAAATGGAAGTAGGCTTCACGTTAAGTATAATTGGCTGGATAACACAAATCAGCCATTTTGGAATGATCACCGTGAATTTCCAACTGTGAAGTTTAACCCCAAACCATGGGCCATCTTGCGATATACCTTTGCAGAGACCAACAATCCATCCGTTGGGATCTGCTTTGTTCTGATCTTCCCGGTAGGACGTTTCAGAAGGCTTGCCTGCCACGGCCTTTAGAGGTCTGACTAACAACGAAGGCGGAGAAAAGTCAAGACTCCTTAAAAGAAAAAGAAGGGGACTGCCAGGGCGCTGATACTTGGAACGACACAAGAGATGTTTTTTATAACCTGCTTTAATCTATACATAGCTGCAGAGTTTTTATCTGAGATTTAGACTTTAACAAAGTCGGGGCTATTAACAACAAAGTTAGATAGTTGTTGGTAACTGAAATAGGTAAGTAAAAGAAAACAAGAACAGGAAGATGACGACAAAAAGAATGGTAGA
Source organism: Rapana venosa (assembly GCA_028751875.1). Taxonomy (NCBI): domain Eukaryota; kingdom Metazoa; phylum Mollusca; class Gastropoda; order Neogastropoda; family Muricidae; genus Rapana; species Rapana venosa. Next base: position 24,130,794 of record CM054157.1, on the reverse strand, counting down.
AAAGATTATTTCTGGCACCAAGTTTTTAGACAATGGAGATAGTTTGTACATTCACCTCTGTTTCCACAGTTCTCTCTGTTCTCGTATTCTTGAAGAGTACACCAATATCTGTTTTATTTCATGGGTGTATTATTGTTTAGCTGCATCTGGATATTCTCTTATTTCGTTGTTTTTTGTTTTGATTTGAGCAATACAAAGTAAATGTTTAAGCTTGTAGTACTCACACATTTCGGCCAAGAAGTTTTGCGTGCGTTCTCACACGTGACTTGGGTATAGCCTCATTCAAAGAACTTTCAGGGTAATGGAGTAAGTACCGGTATCAACAACACCGGGGAAAATCCATTCAAAGTCTCTACAAAGACGCAAACCCTCGCCATTAGTTACCATTTACCTCTAACCC
>CM054157.1:24125154-24129894 GCA_028751875.1 Rapana venosa | reverse complement strand
TGACCTGACTTCGCTAGAGCTCGAGGTTCACCAAAGGTGAGCTTTTGCGTATGCGACCGTTTCTACCTACCGTTCAGGTACCCACGTTCCAACTTCGGGGATGATGTCTAAACACACCACCTGCGTGCATTCGTTTGTGAAATGTTGTTATTCATTCCTACTGGGACGAAATGGCCTATTCTTCCGAAAGATGAAACAGGTTTTTAATGTGTGTGCAAGATGTTCTGCGTCCATGTGCAACCGGGGCTTTGGCTTATAGTCTCATCCCAATGACTTTTGGAGAAGTGGAGTCATTATTAAAGTTAACTCCAGAGTCATATTCCCTGAGACAGGTGCCTGAGTTGTGACACGATCCTTTGCCATCAGATAATAAGCGCAACACTCTAACCACTTGATTATCCTGCCCCCTATTTTTTCCATAACCTTTTCCCTACAGATAACCCACTATCAGGTAACCAACCCTCTAAAAACCCTTCCCTCTGTAGCACCCACCACTAGGCAACACTACTGTCTTCACCACAGTAGGCAGCACCCACATAGGGGCAGGATGTTTTTAAAAAGTCTCCAGCTTTCCTTCCTGCAGAGACATGCTGTTTCCATCAAGACCTAGCAGGTCAGTGAGGGGATCATAGGTCACCCCATAATCAGCTTCCAAAAGACAGAGCCCCTGTGGAAACAAAGACTTTGTGGAGGGCATGATTCATTGTGTGTGTGGGTGTGTGTGTGTGTGTGTGTGGTGTGTGTGGGTGTGTGTGTCGTGTGCGTGTGTGTGTGTGTGTGTGTGTGTGTGTGTGAGTAAGTCTTCAATTTAACGTCTTTCCACTTAAGTGATACCAGAGTGTGTGACCAGATACCAGTTGTGTGTGTGTGTGTGTGTGTGTGTGTGTGTGTGTGTGTGTGTGTGTGTGTGTGTGTGTGTGTGTGTGTGCGTGTGTGTGTGTGTGCGCGCGCGCGCGCGTTCGTGCGTGCGTGTGCGCGCGCGTGCATGGCAGGTGTACTGAGTTCCGGAATGGCCAAGTGGTTTTACCTTCCAGCAAATTCCACTTCTTACTCCACAGAAATGGCACGCCAGACTTTTAGTGTAAAAGAAGTAATCTGTTTGGTCAATGCAATGCATGTGGCAAATATATCAGTGGCCATTTTAGCGTGTTTGGTGTGGTCAAGTTCACTCTCATAACTAATGCAAAAATATATTATGTGGCCTAAAATTATTTTTGGTACACAATATTGAATTTATCCACCCAAAAAACTGCAAGTTACAGAGAGTTTTGATATAACAAAACAAATTAGAAAAGTGCTAAAGATGCTACATAGACAATGTTTGTGAAAATGTGCACAGTGCATGTGTACTGGGAAAGAAGGGTTCTCTCCTTTTACGGTTTGTTTTTCTACATTATTTACATTTTACAATTCAATTCAGATTTTATAATCACGGCTTTTTTTTTTAATGATATTAATTTTCATCGCTACAAAAAGAGGAGTGAGAGGGGGACAAAGACAAAGAGTAAGAAAAGCACTTGTAAAAGAAAGAGAGGAAAAAAGAGACAGAGACAGAGGAAGGCCAGAAACAGGAGAACAGATGTTGTGAACCAGTAATCCATTTTCACTCTTCTGGTGGACTTGCTAAAGGCTTACTAAGTAGTTGAGATTTACGTTCGTAGGCGTGAAAGATTTTCGGTGCAAGTGTGTGTGTGTGTGTGTGTGTGTGTGTGTGTGTGTGTGTGGTGTGTGTGTGTGTGTGTGTGTGTGTGTGTGTGTGTGTGTGTGTGTGTGTGTGTGTGTGTGTGTGTGTGTGTGTGTGTGTGTTGTGTGTGTGTGTGTGTGTGTGTGTGTGTGTGTGTGTGTGTGTGTGTGTGTGTGTGTGTGTGTGTGTGTGTGTGTGGTGTTGTGTGGTGTGTGTGTGTGTGTGGTGAAAACGGTAATTCATGAAACAAGCTGTAGCCTACATGTTTTTTTCTGTGTTTGGGGATTTTTCCTACAAACTTTTTTGGGCCAAGGATCACTCTCTAGCTGACTTGTAATTATTTTGTGTGTGTGGCTTTTGTTTTTGCTTCTGAGTTTCCTTCTTTTTTTTGTTTTGTTCATCTTTTCTTTTCTTCTTTTGTTGGTGCGAGATAATGAATTTTGCCCTCAGAACCTTAGTTTATCATCTCATTCATAGTACTAGCACCCAGGCCACACTTTATACACTAGTAGATGAAGAAAAACTTCAGATGGGTTCACACGAAAAATCAAACCCTCGACTTCTCTCTAGCTTATACAGGAGTGTTACCCACTCAACCACCGATCCACCTCGTGGAGTGTGGGGCGAGACTATCCATTAATTACTCAGCAAGGCAGAGACAGACTTGATTAATCACAGAGACCTTCGATCGTCAAGTCAATCCTGGTCCGTTGTTCTCTCTTCAAAGAATCATTGCCATGAACTGGGCCACAGGCACTGACTGGCAAAAAAAAAACCCGTGAGCATCCATGTCTGTTCACTGCCTGCATCCATTGAGTTAACCCGCCCATCTCAGTGCAGTAATGCTAACAAGGGATGGAAAAGGCCTGCTACAGGACTCTGCTCTGGATCTGTACTCTGGAGGTAATGCACCTGTCTGTCTATAGTGCATGATATCTCTGATTCGATCCCTGTTTCTTCTTCATCGGCATTGTTGTTGTCGATTTGCTCAGACAGCAACTATTGTTGTGATATATGAGCGAAAATGCGTTGCACTGCAGTTAAGCGCCTGACAAGTCAGGCCCAGCGCACAGTACTTCGTTGTGGGAGAGAATTGTTATCTTTTAAGTATTCTTCTGGAGAGAAAGGGCAGAAGAATGGATCAAAAAGGCAGAATATTGACAAGAAGGAGGTGACAGGAAAAAAAGGAACAAGGTAGAAACAAAAGAAAGGATAGAAAAGATGGAATTCCTAGCACAGAATTTCCAGGTGGGGATTCTATCTATGCTGACAGGCCTCTTGCATCCCCCACCGGGGAGATCCCTGTTTGAACCTGAATTTTTCTTCAATCGAGTCAAGACCTCAAATGGGGGTCTGGAAGTTAGTCTTTCAGCTGAGAAAATAAACAGAGGCCCTGTGTGCAAAATGAAATAAATAGATAAATAAAAAAGATACAGTGCACATGAAAGATCTCGTCATGGCTACAAGAGAGTTACCCCTGGTAAAATTCGGTAGAAAACCAGCTTCCATGGTTCAGTGGTTCAGTGGCCTTGGATTATTGACTGGACGGTCGAAGGTTCGAAACCCATAATAGTCATAGGGATTTTTCAGACTCCAGCTGGCGCCTACCCAGAGTGAGTGTGCTGTGGGCTCAGTGGGAAGACTGGGACCACACAGTCGAGCTTCATCCACTTTACGGATGCGATTTTGAGAATGCTGCTCAAATTACCTGACCAACACTGCAGGTGTCTGTATCTCTCGGGCGTAGTTGACGCCGGAATATATTATGATAGGAAGCGTAGAGTACAACCCTGTCAGGTGGTCTAAAGCACATACACTTCCACAACAGCATTCGTACATCATCCTCATCCCCATTAATCATTATGCAATAAAAGGAAATTGTCTCTGATTCGGTGGCCACGGTTGCTCTGGTCTCATGGTGACCTCAGATTTGGTTTCCCCAAACACTTCTGTGCCTGTGGTGAGTTTGTGTCAAAGCCTTTGGGGTTGGAGGTTCACGGAAGAAGTTCGTTGGAGGGACGTGGTGGTGGTTTCCACCTTATGCGGACGTCTCACTCAGTCTGGCTCTGCATCTGAGCTATTTAGTCAGTAGGGGGCTTACTTGGTGGTGTTCTGTGTATGTTAGCTCAGAACAGGCTCCACTGAACGCCACCAAAGTTACCCAGCAACATTGCATGGTCCACCTGGCTGGTGGCCCCACAGCGACCTGACATTGATTGGCTTCTTGTGGACTTCTGACCCCGAGGGTGCGATGTCATGGATCTGGGTAAGGGTGGGGCGGCGATATTAAAATGAGCGATTTGGGAATGGCAGGACAGAAATGGAACGAAAGGTGAGGCTGCCCAAAAGAAAACAAACAAACCACAGGGAAATTGTATACACACACACACACACACACACACACACACACTCTAGTGTATGAGGTGAGGTCCAGGCTTAGTCAGCAACCAAACCCACACCCTCTCATTTTGCAAACGCGTGCGTTACCACTCCACCACCGATCCACCCTCTGGTGGTCCGTAGCTATCCGTTAATCAGCAACACAAAGGCTTAATTAACCACAGAGCCTTCGATCGTCAAGTCAATCATGGTCCGTTGTTCTCTCTTCAAAGCAGCCTTGCCATGAACTGGGCCACAGGCACTGACTGGCAAAAAGAGCCCTGTCAACAGCCACGTTAGCCGGCCCACAGTGAAGCCACCCAGTGTATTGCCTAGTTCCAGCACAGGAGTGCTAACATGCGACTGGAGAGCCACTATGACTCACATGTTTATTTATTTATTTATCATTTTATTTCGAGGATAATAGAATAAGCACTCATGTGCTTTTTTTCATCCAGTCCCCGTTTGTATGCAGTTTTGTCAATTTTGTCATCCGTTCCCACCGGCACACAATGGCCTTCTCTTCCGAAAAGCGGAACGGGTTTTAACGTGTGCACAAGATGTTCTGCGTGCGTTCGCACAAGGGGCCTCGGTTTATAGTCTCATCCGAAGGACTTCTGGGGAGAGTGGAGTCTGCACTGATGTTAACTCCAGGGGAAAATATCCCCTTGAACGGG
>CM054157.1:24115154-24117654 GCA_028751875.1 Rapana venosa | reverse complement strand
TTGAAACTAACTCTCTCTCTCTCTCTCTCTCTCTCTCTCCTCTCTCTCTCTCTCTCTCTCTCTCTCTCTCTCTCTCTCTCTCTCTCTCTCTCTCTCTCTCTCTCTCTCTCTTCTTTCTTTCTCTCATTCTCTCTCTCCCTCTCCCTCTCCCTCTCCCTGTATGTATGTATATATGTATATATGTATGTATGTATGTATGTATGTATGTATGTATGTATGTATGTATGTATGTATGTATGTGTGTATGTATGTATGTATGTATGTATGTATGTATGTATGTATGTATGTATGTATATATGTATGAATGTATGTATGTATGTATGTATATATGTGTATGTATGTATATACGTGTGTGTGTGGTGTGTGTGTGTGTGTGTGTGTGTGTGTGTGTGTGTGTGTGTGTGTGTGTGTGTGTTGTGTGTGTGTGTGTGTGTGTGTGTGTGTGTGTGTGTGTGTGTGTGTGTGTGTGTTGATGGATGGATGGATGTGTGTGTATGTATGTATGTATGTATGTATGCGTGCGTGCGTGCGTGCATGTATGTATGTATGTATCTGTATAATGTATCACCCATTCCATTCCTCTTTGTCTGAACGCCTGCATAATTCTTTTCCTAATTATGTAGGCCTGTCTTCCAAATTTGTTTGAGGGAGAGCTGATTATTTCGACGGTTCTGTCACGTGCACAACGTGTATGCTTCACATGGAACCTTGGTTTATTGACTCATTCGAAAGGCTAGCACCCAGACCAACACACACGGTCTAGCGGGTAGGTAACAGGAATCCAGCCTCATACCTTTTCTTCGTCGAACCCTCAGACAGCCACTATCATTGTCTGTCATTTGAGCGAAAATGCTTTGTGTGCTGCCGTTAAGCGCCTGACAAGTCAGGCCCAGCGCATCCGACTTTGGCATGGGAGGGAACTGTTATCCTTTAAGTCTTTCTGGAACCACAAAAAGGCAGGAAAATGGACCCAGAGGGCAGAAAATAGACAAGAAGAAGATGACAAGAAGAAAAGGAACAAAGGAGATGCAGCATTGAGGGAATTCCTGGCACAGAATTTTCAGAAGGTGGGAATGCTACTCGTACTGACATGCCCCCAGGGCACAGGGGGTGGCTTCTTACTAGCCTAGATTAGACCAACAGAACTTCTCCGTTTTGGGGACAATTGGCCTATTTTTAGCCAGAGAGAGGAGATGGGCGCCGCCCTCATAATGTTGGCCCCCTTGAGAAGCTGAGGTCTATGACGCCTCGCTCCCCAACGACCGCAAAGGTTATGGAAACACCTTTACATTTACCTTTGTACTTACCTTGAGATCCCAATACACTGTCATTACTTCTTCAACACCAGAGCTCTGTAACACGGTAGATATGGCCCAGGCCAAAAGCTGTGTCAGTTATTGATGAGACCAAAGTGCCAAAGCCTACATTGAAGTCTTGTCAAGCTTTTGAGTGTTATGTTGAGGTTGTCTTCACCCATGACAACCTCCTAACACAAACAAACTGCGCTTTTCTTTAAAGAAGGGGGAAAGTCCTCTGTAGCTGGTGTACGGCCGCCTGTATGGTACTTTTAAAAAAAAAACAGTCCTACACACAAAACTTCTCCTCTAGTGAGTGTTTATAGGTCTCACAACGATTCCCATTTTTGATGAGTGAGGCAAAGTGCAGATTCTGGCTGACATTCGGAGCGTTAAACTGGGTAACGCCCAACAAAAGAACAACAACAATAACAATAACAATAACAACAACAACGCAGCAGAAAAACTGAAAGCACCTTCCTATGGAGGCTTCAATAATCAAAGAACAATATCATCTCCAACACTGAGAATTTAGAACAACTTTACAAAGTTTGATGGTCTATGGAGGTTTCAATAATCAAAGAACAATATCAGCTCCAACACTGGGAATTTAGAACAACTTTACGAAGTGTGATGGTCGAGAGGTAAGGCACCCATCCATACAGCGAAAAGTTGAAGGTTCTATTCCTATTTGAACCCGAGCTTTTTCCTATCCACTAGGCCTTCAGTGATAGTCTGGGGGGTGCTAGTTGTTTTTTTTCAAATGAGACGATAAACCCAAGTCCGGTGTGGGACACATATTAAGCGCACGGAAAAGAACACACGGCAACAAGATTTGTTGCTGGCAACAATTCTATAAGAAAAGGCACTCTCATAAGGAAACAAATACACATACAGACAGGAAAACTTGGTAAAATATGGGCTAAATACCAGTAGAGTTTGTTTTTAATCTTTTTTTTTAATGTTGTGTGACTATGAGAGTTCTCCTTGAAATTAAAGGCTTTAGAAGCAGAAATTCTTTTTTTTAAAGAGTGTGATTGTAGGTGAATACAGCAAATCCTTGATTCCTTAGTTCTGTATATATTGGTATAATCATGTGAACAACCTCCCAGAACATTAATTTAATTATTACACTGTTTCAACACAATCACTGAAACATGCATAATTTTTTCACAAGGAGGATAACAAAATAAGCAATCATGTGC
>CM054157.1:24087654-24110154 GCA_028751875.1 Rapana venosa | reverse complement strand
TGGGGGGGCGGGTGAGGGGGGGTTTTTGGGTTTTGTTTTGGGGCGTGTGTGTTGTGGGTGTGTGTGTGTGTTTGTGTTTGGGGTTTTTGTGTCGTTGTGTATGGGTGTTTTGGTGGGGGGGGGGGGGGGTTGGGTTTCGTGGTGTGTGGGTGTGTTTTATGTGTGGGGTTGTGGGTGGGGTTGTGGGGGTTGGTGGTGTGGTGTTATTTTTTGGTGTGGGTTTGGGTGGGTGGGTGGGTGGGTGGGATTTGTTTGTTGGCGTGGGTGGTGGGGTTTGTGGGGGTTTTGGGGTGAAGGGCGGGGGTGGGTGGGGGGGGGGGGGGGGGGCGGGGCAGGGGGGGGGGGGGGGGACAGGCCCAGAGAGGGGAGGGGGGGGGTGTGTGTGGTTTTTCTTTATCGACAAGGGCCCTCCCAAAAAATAGTTCTTTTTGAACAGCCCCGGCTTTTTTCTTTTCTGCCGGGCCCTCTGTCTGTCTCTCTGTCGTTGCTATCTGTCTGTCCCTATTCTATCTGTCTGTCCCTATCTCTCTCTCTCTTCTCTCTCCTCTCTCTCCCCCTTTTCTCTCCTTTTCCTCTCTCTTCTCTCTCTGTCTCCTGTGTGTTTTGGTTTTTGTGTGAAGTGTGTGTAAGTGTGTGTGTGTGTTTTTTTTGGTGTGTGTGTGTGTGTTTTGTGGTGTGTTTTGTTTTGTGTGTGTGTGTGGGTGTGGGGTTTTGTGTGTGTGTGTGTGTGTGGTGTGTGTGGTGTGTGTGTGTGTTGTGTGTGTTTGTGTGTGTGTGTGTGTGTGTTTTTGGGTTTGGGCCCAGTCTCTTTGTTTTGAGTTGGCCCCCGTCTGTCTGTCGGTCTGTTTCTCAAATGTGTCTTTTTGGGTCCTCTCTCTCTCTCTCTCTCTCTCTCTCTTCTCTCTCTCTCTCTTCTCTCTCTTTCTCTCCCCTTCTCTCTCTCTCTCTCTCTCTCTCCCTCCTCTCTCTCTCTCTCTTCTCTCTTCTCTCTCTCCTTCTCTCTCTTCTCTCTCTCCCCCTTCTTCTGTATCTCTGTAGTTTTTATTTGTAAAGACTGTTTTAAGTTTTGGGGTTTTTTATTTTTAAAGATGTATCCCTAACGGGGGGGGGGATGGATGTAAAAAAAAAAAGTGTGCTTATTCATTATCCCCCGAAAAAAAAAAGAATTTGTCATTTGTCTTTTGTCATTGCATTTCATTGAAAGTGTGTGTTTGGTCGGCTGGTCTCTTTGCTTTTTTTTGGATTTAGCTTAGTTCTCTTTTCGGTCTGTTTTTGGGTGGCTGGCTGGTTCTATGTTTCTGCGTCTTGTCTTTTCGGGGTTTTTGTCCGTCTGTCTGTCTTTTTTCTATGCTTTTGCGGGGGTTATGTGTGTGGGGTATGTGTTTCTCTCTCTCTCTTTCTCTCCTCTTCTTTCTCTTTTTTTTTCTGTGTGTGTGTGTGAACTGAAGATTTAGGGCGCAGACTTTCCCGGGAAAAAGATTGGTTTATCGATCTGAAAATCTATGGTTTTCATTGTTTTAGCGGGAAATACGCTCAACATTTTTGGTTTATCTTTTTTGGATGTAGAAAAAATCTTTATTACGACAGAATATAAATTTCCCTCTTGCGTCCCCTTTCCCGTCTCTCTCTTGTCTAGTCTCTCTCTCTCTTTCTCTCTCTCTTCTCTCTCTTCTCTCTTTAGCCGCATCCCCAAAAGAAAAAAAAAAATCCCCACGAAAAAGAAAAGACGGGAAAGGCCCGGAAAAGGGAAACCCGTACGGAAAAAACGATGGACGACAGACTTTTTATAGGCAAACGAGCGTTGGCTGTTTTAATTTGAACCAGTTCTGTAGGTATGATCTTTAATGATAGAAAATGTGGGTGGATGTGGGAAAAAGGGGGAAAACTGACGAGTTTGAAATTGTCCCCCAAAAAATCTCTTTTCTCTCTCTCTCTCTCTCTTCTCTCTCTATTTTTTTTATATATATTTTTTATATATATAGAGAGAGAGGGGAAAACCCGAGGGGAGAGAGAGAGAGAGAAAAGAAGTAGATAAGAGATAGATAGTTTAGATAGATAGATAGATAGTTTTGTTTAGATAGATAGAAAAGATAGATGATAGATAGATAGTTGTTTGATAGAGATAGATAGATAGATAGATAGTTTAGATAGATAGTGATGTTAGATACACGCGGCAAAAGGGAAAAACGTTTATTTTTATTTATTATGTTTTGTAAAAGATATATTATGTTTTTGTAACGACAAAAAAAAATTTTCCAAAAAGTTTAAAAAAGAAATGTAATGAGAAAAAAGGAAAAAAAAATTTTTTTATAAATAACACACAAAATATCAGGGGCTACAGGTGTTCGTCAGTGTGGACTTTTAAAAACTTTGCTTTTGTCTGGGGAAAAATCAGGGGGAAAAAAAGTATGCCAGCTTTAATGTCAACCTTTCTGAAAAAGATTTACGGTTTGCAGATGGAAAGGAGTGGCATCATCTTTTCAAAACTTGTTGCGGGGGAAAAGTTGGTCGAAAATCTTCTTTGGTTTCCCCCAAACGGCCCATGAGTTTTACGGGATAGGTGAAGGTAAATTGTGAAGGAGGGGTTAGCGGGTTTTTAAAACCCTTTTTTTTAAATTGTCATCAAAATGAGCTATTTCTTGGAAAATGAAGTTAAAATAGGTTTGTAGAAAAGGGGCATAAATAAATTGGGGTTTTTGTGTGTTCGTTTTTGCTTCCCATATTTGGTTTATTCTTTGTTGGGGGTTTTTACATAAATTTTAAACGTGAAAAGGGTTTTTAAACCTCTCGTTGATGTGTTTTCGGGTTTAAAGGGGGAACTACATGTTTTGTTCTGCTTTTTGGGCCCAAAAAGCCACTTAGAAAAGAATCAGTTCAATTTAAAACATAAAAAAAACATTTGGGTTTTTTTTGGTATGATGGGCACTGGCCCAAAACACACACCACACACACACACACACACAAAACCACACACCCCACCCACAACACAACAAAAACACTCATGAAACCCACACAACACAACACATACACACACACACACACCAAAAACCAAACACAAATATACCGCACACATACACGCACACTTTCACGCACACACACCCCGCACGCGCGCACCACACATACACACACCACATCACTCACTCATCTACAAATTTACCCATGTCCCTTAAAACAGGCATTGTATGATTTCTTAAGTGAATTGCGAATCGTTGATGTGTCCCATTAGTGTTTTCATTTTCATTTCTTTTGGGGTCGGTTTTTGATTCAGGATGTATTGTCCCGATGACGGGAAAAAGTTTTTACCCAAACCCCATGTCCCCCCCCCCCCCCCCCCCTCCCCCTTAAAAAGGGGGGTTTATGGCTTTATCTGAATTTTAAAAAAACCCAAAACCCGCTTTCTCTCTCTCTCTTTTTCCTCTCTCTCTCTCTCTCTCCTTTCCCCTCTCTCTCTTTTCTCTCTCTTCCTCTCTTCTTTTCTCTTTTTCACACAAACATCTCTCTTTCTCTCTCCCTTCCCCTTTTCCCTCTCTCTCTCCCTCTCTCTTTCTTTTTCTCTCTCTCTCCCCTCTCTCTCTCTCTCTTCTCTCTCTCTCTCTCTCCTCATACACCCCACGTACAAAGCTTCTCCTTTTACCACTTTTAAACTCCTTTAAAAAAAGAAAAAATGACAGCCAATTTTCAGTCTTTAGGGGAAAACAGAGGGAACAGTCGGGACAGCAACAGGAAAAAAAAAATTAATCACTTGTCTTAAAGGGGATTTAACCCCTTCAGGCCAAAAATCAATAAAGATACAGAATAGTGGTTTAAGGAAAAAAAAAACCACAGCGGCCACTTGGGATATGAATTTAAAAAAGCTAGGGGACAAAGGGCATAAGCCCCGGGTGTTTTGGTTTGGCTTTTGTTTTTTGTTTTTTACGTTTTCGGGAAAAATTTAGGACCCGAAAATATTCCAGCATTTTAACCTTTCAGAAAAAGGGAAATTTAGGGGATAAAAGAGGGCCCAGGAGTGACATCTTTTATTTTAGAAACTAGTAAAGTGTTTGCAGTTTGATTTTTTTTTTCAAATGTCGCACAAAATACGGCCATATGTTTAAAAAAAAAGGGTTTTGGAGTTGTAAAAAAAATGGCCCCCATCAAAATTTTTAAATTTCATGTTTTTGTTTTGTTTGTCTTTGGTTTAGATATAAGGTGGGGTGGGGGGGACTAGCCGTGGTTAGGCATTGTGCTCGTGTTGTGATTTTTTAAATTTAGTTTTGCTTATGACAAAAAACAAAAAAAATGCATACACATTTATTAAAAATTTATACTTTAACAAGGTTTTTAAAAACTAAATTGTTTTAACTGCCCACAGGGCGGATCTTTGATGTGCACCGGGTTCGTTCCATTTGATTCCTTTTGAATCGATTTCATGATTTTTTGGCAGGGTCACAATCAATTTATTTCCAATTGATTGTTTCTCCCCTTTCCACAAAGGGGAAGGGCCCAAATCTGTGGGGAAAACAAATACGGGTTGCAGAAATAAAAAAAAAAAATGGGTGGCGCAGCGTTTTTTGGGAAAAACCGCGTCACCTGCTCCCCCCGGGGGGAGAGAGCCCGAATTTTACGGAGGAAATCTCCCGGGGAATTTAAAGTGGTATAAAAATTGAAATCGGGAGCGCTTTGATTTGTTGCTTTACAAGTTTCCCGCGCTATAAAAATTTCCATACATTATTTTTAATTATTATTTTTAAATTAAATTATCTGAAGAAAAACCTTAAAGACTTTCTCTCTTTTTTCTCTCTCTCGCTGGGCCCCCTTGCTCTTATAGTGCTTTATTTTATAGTCGTCAAAAAATTGCACCAATATTGTTCTCTTTTTCAATAAAATAACCATGCGTTTTGGGGAAATGTATTGTGAAATTTTTTTAACTGATTTCCCTAATTCCAATTGTTGTATTGTGCTGTTGTTGGCAGGGTTGTTAAAAAACTTTTTTTTTTTAATTATCGGGTTTTTTGGGCTTTTTGTAACTTAACTTATTTTTTTATTGTTTGTATGTTAAAGAAAAGGTTTTATTTAGGGTACTTTGTCAAGAATTTGATATCTAGTTTTTTTTTATGTTGATTTAACTTGAAAATGCTCTCTCTCTCTCTCTCTCTCTCTCTCTCTCTCTCTCTCCTCCCCTCTCTCTCTCTTTCTCTCTCTCTTCTCTCTCTCCCCTCTCTCTCTCTCCCCTCTCTCTCTTTTCTCTCTTGCTTTTGGGCTTTTCCCCCCTCCTTTTTTATTTTACCCCTATTATTAATTATAATCAGTGTATCATTTTTTCATGTTAATGTTCAATTCTTTGAGATTGATGGGGGTTTTTTTTAACGATATTTTTTTTTCCCCCAAAAAAAATTTAATCTTTATATCTCTTAAAAATTAATGTTCAGGTCAGTTTTTGGATTATGATTTTTTAATTTATACACTTATTTTTTTTAAATCTGTTGTCATTGTTGTATTTGGTTTTTCCCCTTGTTTTGTTGTTTAAGTCCCAAATTTCATGGCAAAGGCCGGTGAAAAAAAAATATGCGTATGCTTATTTGTTCCCCTTGAAAAAAAAAAGTTTTCATTCATTTATTTTCTCTCTCTCTCCTTCTCTCTCTCTCTCTTTTCTCTTCTCTCTTCTCTCTCTCTCTCTCTCTAAACATTTTTTTCCCCCAGGAAAACTAACCTTTCTCCAGAAAAAAGAAAAAATTTTTTGGTTTTTAATAAATTTTGGTTAAAAAAAATCATTGCAAAGAAAAAATTTCCCAAGAAAAAAAATTTAAAAAAACCCGATTCCAAACCCCGGGGAAAAAAGTTATAAAAAAAAAACAAAATTTAATTCCTTTATCCCGGGGATTAAAGAAAAAAAAATGATTTTTAGGTTTATTAATTTTTGTTTAAAGAAAATTTTATTTTTTAATTTTTTTAAAATTCAAAACCTTTTTATAAATTCCATAAATTTTTTTATTATTTTTTTTTTAAATTGTCGACAGAGTAGCTGTGGGCAGGAAGAGAGGAGAAAAAAAAAGTAACCTTTTTAAAAATTAAAAAAAAAAGATTTTTCTGAAAGCGCTACCCATTTCTAAATTTTTTTTCCCTTGCCTACAATTTTACAGCCTGAAAAATCCAATATACTCAGTCAAAGTGAAAAAATTCATTTGTTTTCCCTTCCTTTTTTCCCAAGTCCAAGTGTGGTCGCTCCTGTATATTTAAAGGAAATCAGCTGGGCGGGATGGGAGGGAGGTTTGGATAGCAGTGAGAGGAGCTGGAAAGGGGGGGAAAAACGGGACGCTGTGATTTTGTTTGTTTCCTCGGGGGAAGGGGTTTTTTTCCAGTTTTCCCCAGGGACACCCTCTCTCGCTCTGTGGGGGAAAGGCAGGGGGGTGGTTGTATGCTAGAGGGGTTTATCGCAACAGAACCTCAGGTTTTCATCCTTTTGAAAAAATAGCCCCCCGATCACCATTAAAAGGTTAAAAACCATGAGGTAAAAGTTTAAATTTTCCAACCCTGACTAAGTCAAGAATATCGCATTTTGGAGGTAAAGAAACCCCGATTTTCTTTAACGTTAAAACATATTTTATTTCTGATGAAAAGCCCCCATCTTAAAAATTTTAAACCCATTTAATTTTTCTTCTTCATGTGCCATTTTCTGTTGCGGGACATCGGCGACCCAGGGCCCCTTCATTCCTCTTTTTGTAAAGTTCTCCTGAGGAGTTCTTTTGTTGGGGGGATTCTTTCCTCGTTGCGTAGTTTTCCAGACGGTCTGGGTTTTTTTTGTGCGTTGTCTTCCTTGTTTTGGGGTCCCCACAAATCTTTCCACCAATATTTGCTTTTCTTTTTCCCCAACAGCTTGTTTATGCCCCCAAAAAAATTTGTAGTTGTTTTTTTTCTGAGGGTTTTGAGTAGGGATCTTTTGTACCCGGCCATTTCCTTTTTACTTCTTCTTTTGGACTTTTTTTTCGTCCATGATATTCTCTTAATTCTTTGATAAAACCACTTTTTCTGCTCCCTTCAATTTCTTTTTTCCCGGGGTCTTTTTTTTCAGGCCCCAGCTTCACACCCCGTACAAAAGGATGGACCATTGTAGGCTTTCAGAGTTTTTTGTTTTTTGGTGCTTAGTCTTATATTTCTGTTGGAAAAGATGGGCTTCATCTTGGTGAATTTTTGGTCTTTAGACAAAAGCGATTTCTTCTTTTTTTCTGTGTCGCATCTGGCGTCTGGAGTTATTGGAACCCCCAAGTTTTTAAAGGTGAAAAACTTGTTTTTTCTTTCCCCTTTGAAAAAAAATGTTACTTACAGGCATGTCTGACTGTTTTGGATACCTTCCCTCTCAGTTTTTCTTTGTTTTCACTTTCGATTGTGACTTTTGGTAAGGATTTTTGTAGTTTTTCCCCCGAGTCATCAATTAGCACTGTTTTTCATCCGAAAATATCTTAGATTGTTTTTGTTGTGCCTCCTCCCTTTGGGGCCCACCATCATCCCTCTCTTGTTCCGAAAAGGAATCATTTCGCTTTTAACAACATAACTTTAAATAAAATAAAAAACCCAATAATCACCTTTTTAAAAATTCAAAATCGCCACACCACACACACACACACCACACCCCCACACCACACAAAACTTCTTCTTTCTTCTTTCTTTCATTTTCCCGCGGGTTTCCCCTTTTCGGCTTTCGCGGGGGGACACGGAGTCGGTCTGCAGCTAGGCGGGGGCTTGATGTGTGACAGGTCAGGGCTCGCAGGGGGGTCAGCCAGGAGCCCACTCCATCGTTTCCTTGGTCTACCTCTGGCTTTCCACCCATTGAATTTGGGGGTTTTGCCCGTAGGGGGGGTTGGTTTGGCGGATTCTAGTGAGGGGGCCCAAAACCCCCCGACCCTTTTGTTGTTCGATTGGGGAGAATTGGTGTTAGAAAGGCCGACAGGGGAAATTTATAAAACCGCTAAAAAACTGAAAAGAGACCCCACATAACAACAAAAACCCAAATTTTTTGATCCCAAAAAAAATTTTTCCAAAAAAGAGTTTTTTCCTCTCTTTTGCATAAAGGTGGGAAAGAGTCCGTCTATTTGCATATGAGGGCCCCGGGGAGGCGCTGTCCGTGGCACGGGTAAGCCCATGGCGCCTCAGCCTAATTCCCGACAGCAGGGGGCCCCACAGAATTGCCCTTTTTGGCAGCAGAGGGGCCCATCCCTAAAGCCCCTGTTTGGCACATGCCCCATATTTGGGGGGGGGGGGGGGGGGGGGGAAAAAAGGGGTGTTAGGCAAGAGATTAGGAAAGGTTTGGAGAAGTGTGGTGGTATTTTGATCCCCTGCCAATCGTTATTGTTTGTTTCCTTGTCACTGTTTGTCTTGTTTCTCTGTCGGCTATCTCTATCTCTGGCACTCTGTCTCTATGTCTCTGTGTCTGTCCCCTCTCTCTCTCTCGGTTTCTTTGTCTCTCCCTGTTCTCTCTGTCTTCTGTCTGTCTGTCTCTCTCTCTCTCTTTTCTCTTCTGTTCTATGTCTGTCTGTCGGTCTGTCGGGTCTGTTGTTTCTCTCTCTCTCCCTTTCTCTCTCTCTCTCGCTCTTCTCTCTCTCCCCCTTGTTGTAGGGGGAAAAGGAAGTTTTTTTTGGGAAATTTACTTTGTCAAAGGTTTTTCCCTTTCCCAACTTAAAAAATCTTCTCAAAAGAAAGCTTGTTTTGGGCCATGCCTGTATTTTCACATTTTCCCAAAAGAAATGTTTAAAAGGGAAAGGGAAGAAAAGCAGCGAGCGAGCGAGCAAGCACACACACACACACACACACACGCGCCCCGCGCGCGCGCGCGCGTGCGCGCGCACAGACAGAAAAAACCCAGACAACGGACAGACAGGACAGAAAAAAAAAACAGGGGAGACAGACAACGGGAAAAAACCCGAGGGGAATAGCTCAAAACTCAGAAACTAAAAAATCTAATTTTAAAATACATAAACCCTGTGTACCAAAGTGTATAAATTAGGGGGGATGTTTTGAAAAAAAATTTCAGGGAAAAAAACCAGAGAGACGATACCCAAACTTTGAGACTTCTTCCCAAAAGCCCAAAAAATTTCCAGGGCCAGCATTTTTTGTGTTCTGGGCCTACCGTCGTGAGATACTAAAAGGGCTAAAAACCCTGGCAACCCGGAAAGAGCAACCAGCTGGGGTACACCCGTTGGAAAGAGAAGGAAAAAAGTAATGAGGTGTCGGGAAAAAAATTTGGGGAAAAGCCCCTTTGGGGTTTTTTCCCATTGTCCCCCAAAAACGGGGAGGGGGCGGGGGGGGGGGGGGGGGGGGGGCAAAGGGTCCGCCCAAAGTTTTATTTCCAGTTTTGGTATATTGCATAAGCAATGAATATGTTTTTTTTTCCAAGTTTTCTATCTATTTTCCCTTTAAAAAAAGGCATGTGTGTTAAAATTTTTTTGAGTCTTTTCGTTGTTGTAATATTAGGGGGGGGGGGGGCGTGGCGCGCGGTAGCAAAATGAGAAATTTCAGAAAACCCACAAAATCAAAAAACCCTTCATCCCATGTACAAAAAACCATTCTTTTAAAACAGGGAAAAAAAGCAACTGAAAATTTTACAAAAACAAGGGGAAAAAAAAATTTTTCTTTTTGGCCGCATTTGGGGGGCAGAGAATCATTTTTACAAAAAAGCTTGCAATATAAAAAAAGTTATAAAAACAGTTAAAAAATTTAAAACCCAAAAAGGAACAGACTTTTAAAACTCAGGGAACATTTAACATCAAGGAACACTATAACATTGTAAAAAAATTTTCTTCTCACCTGGAAACTTGGAGGAGGAAAAAATTCTACCTTATTTGCTAAGTACGGGTTAAGGGAATGGAAAGGGGGCCATTTTTATTTACGGCAGGCAATTTACAAATAAATATACGAAAAAACATGCTACATTTGCTCCCGACTGACAGATAAAATCCAAAATGTTAACACGTTAGGTCAGAAACTCAAATAAAGAATCAGATTTTTAAAGGGGAGTAAGATGTGGGAAATTAATGAAAGAAACAGGGAAAAGATGTGCTAATAAAAGAAAAAAAACCATTTGTTGTGGGGGGGGTGGTACGCGTTTTACAGAGGAAATGGCAGAGTAAGACAAAACTTTAAAGCAAAGTAACCACACAAAATGTGGTTTCAACTTTCTAAACGGTCAGCAAATTCTTATTTAAAACTTTTGCTATCTTTATACAAACGTACTTTTGAGAAAAAATAGCAATGCTATTAGATTTTGCTGCATGTGGGTACTAATGTAGTTGTCTTTTCATGACTGTAATCAGCAAATCTTTCGAATTCTGTCTGTTCCCCGGTTTAGGATTAGAGTATTAATGTTAAGTTTCTTCCCAAAAATTTCATAATTTCCCCTGGGGTTGGTTTTTTTCTTTTTTCTGTCCCTTTTTTTTCTTTTCACTTTCTTTCGTTCCCCGGATAGAGCTCCAAGATGTTGTTATGCGGACTGTTTTTGCACCCCCATGAAAGGTAGTAAGCATTCCGAATTCCGGGATGATGAAATGTTAGATTCCCTTTAAAGTTTCCCCCTTTTGCATTTTTTAAATAAAGGCAAACCCTGCCGAAGCCCCCGAAATAAAGGAAAAACCGGGGAGACAGAGGGAGAGGGCAGGAGGGAAAAAGATGACCAACAATTTGGGCCCGGGCAAAAACTTCTTGCAGAGGTTCCCGGCTTTGACCGGCAACTGAGGGAAATGGAGGACTTTGGTGGAAAAAAATTCAGTGCTGTGTCCCTTGACCCCATTTTTTCAGGTTTTTAAAAGAAAGGGAAAAAAGAAAAGATTTGGAACCCGAAAAAGAGACTTTCACCCGCCTTTCCCCCCGGGAATAAGAAATCGTGTTCCCCCACTGACTTTTGTGACACATTCATTGATTTCTTCCTCCTGGGTGGGGAATTTTTGTGGACAATTATTCACTTTTTAAAACCAGGGTTTGGGTTTTCCCCATTTACCATTGTTGTTTCTCCCACATCTGGGGGGGAAAAAACCATTGGGGGTCACTGTCTCTGATCTGGGAGCAGAAAAGCCCAGTGGTTAGAGGGATCTTACTCGTGATCCCCCCGTAGTGATAGCTTTGGGGTTTTAGTCTCCCTGGGGGTCCTTCGAACGGGACTTTTTTCTAGCTTCTGGAGTTGAAACTGTTTTTCTGCCTTTCCCCTCCTAAAATTTTTTCTGGTGAGACAAAAAAACCCGGGCCCCTTGAAAAAGCATACAGAACATCCTGAACACGTTAAAAGCCCATCTGGGCCCTTTTGTTTGTGAGCAGCCAGCTTGGCTGATGGGGATGGTTTTTCATGGGGATACCCCGCAAAGATCTTGCTATCTGGAGATGGATAGGCTCTGCCTTGTTCAAGTTTTCCCCTGATTTTAAATTTCCCCAGTTTTTTTTTTGGGGGTGGGGAAGGGATTGTTGTTTTCTTTGCAAAAGGGGTTATGAAAGAAGTCAACATTTTTTCAGTCTGAAAAGTGCCGAAAATTTGTTTTTGGGCCCTTAGGTTGATTTTTTAAAAAAATTCCGGGAGCTTTAATTTAAATTTCCGGGTTTTATATGTGATGCATAAGCGAAATAATTTTTGACCTGACCTTATGATTTTGTTCAAAGCTTAGCCATAAATTCCGGGGAAATTTTTTTTACAAAGTTTAATAGTTTTTTTTAAAATTGTTCTTTAAAATTATTGACACCCCTTTCAAAAGCAAAAACATTTTACAATGATTTTGGTTGACAAAAAATTTTCACAAAAAAAAATGTTTTTGTTAAGCCCCGCGGGTCTGTTTTATAAAATTTTTGGGGTTTTTTCTTTTTCGCACAAAATTTTTGAGCACATAATATATTTAGTATTTTAAAAATGTCCCTTTCCCTTTTCCTTTTCAAGATTTTATAAAAAAAGGCTGTACATATATGTTCAAACCTTTTGGTTTCTTGGAGTGTAAAAACTTCCAAAAAACACAGAAATACAACAGCAGAAGACGAGGGCTGATTAATCATGTTTGTAAATTGCAAAATTTTTTGTTAAATTTGGTCTTGGAAAAAAGGTAAAGGACTCAACATAAAATTTTTTTAAAGAAAGAAAGAAAAAATTGGAAACCAAAAAAAAAAATTTTAAAAAACCCAAATGCTAAAAGAATGAGAGGAAAAAAAATAGTGTTGTTCTTAAGTTTCCCGAAATTTAAAATTACAAGTAAATTTCCAAAAAAGTTTTCTGGCATTGCTACAGGAGGAAAAATGTACCATGACAATTTTCTTAATGCTATATTTCCTCCATTACTTCCCTGTCAGCTCTCCCACTAATACCGAAAAATAAAGGGACCCTCTCTTTGCATAAAATCCCAAATGAGCTGGCGCACTTTTATGCAAGAAAATGAAAACTTCTGACTGATTTCCACTGTAAAACTGAAAGAGCAAGGGCCCCCGTTCTTTATTCGCCCGAAAACCCTGTGGACCAGATTTATGATGCAGCCATCTCTTTTTCAATATGGGGGGAAATTGATTCCCCCTGTGTTTGTTAGGATTTAAATTTGGGGGAAAAGGGGAAGCTAAGGGAAAAAAAAAAGGGGGGGGTTTAAGGAAAAAAAAAGAAAAAAAAAAAAAGAAAAAGGAGAAGGAAGGTAAGAGAAAAAGATGAAAAGGGAAAATTAGGAAAAAAAAAGAAAAAGAAGGAAATTTGGGAAAAAATGTAAAGAAAAATTTGGGAGGCCAAAAAAAGGAAAAAGAGACAAGAAACTAAGTAAAACACAGCAAAAGAAAGATATACACAAGGAAAAGGGTTTAAAAAAGAACAAAACAAACAAATGAAATTTAAAAAAGCCTGTTCAAAAAAAACACCCCGGTAGATTTAAAAAAATAGGTGCAAAGGGGATTTTTTGTAGGGGAAAAAGGCAACATAGGAAGGAGAGGAAGGAGACATAAATAGCACATATAAAAAAAACCCGCATGGGAAAGGGAGCCTTTCAGGCCCGCCAAAAAATTTCAAATGTAAACAAATTTTAAAAGGTGATATTAAAAATTCAAAAAGGGTGGGGGGGGGTTTTGCTCTGTTTTGAATTTAGCTAGCTTTTTTTTTGGTTTTTGGGTTTTCTTGATTTGCATTACTTTGTTTAGCTTGCGTGAGGGGGGGGGGGAGCATAGTCCAAAAACTATCAGTATTTTAAAATGTTGACCACAGTAACCCTTTGCTAGATGTCACTTTTGCTAGTATGGGCGATCTCTATTTTTTGGTTTTCCCCTGATTTCCCAGTTAGAGCTTGACCCCTGATGGGATTTTTTTTACATGGAGCATTTGCCCTTTGGGTTAAAGGGAGCCAAAATTCCAACCAAAAATTTGTCTAAAAAACAAAAACCATTTTGGGGTTTTTATTTCTTTTAAATAATGTCTTCTGTTCCCACCGGCATGCAATGGGCCTTTCTTTTTTAAAAAGGGAGAAGGGGTTCAAAAATCATGGGGCCCCCCCCCCCAAAATGTTTTGGGGTTGGAAATTTTAAAACGGGTTTTTGGTTTTTCAGTCTCATTCAAGGGACTTTCTGAGGTTTTGGGTATGTACTGATTAAAAATTCAGGGGGTTGGTTTACTTTTTAAACTCAGAACATTTAAAATTGTACTACATTTCTGTAATAGGGTACTCAAAAGTGAAATGGGGGCAAAGGGCAAAATTAAAAATAAAAAATTGGCCCGGCATTTTAAACATCTCACCTTTCAGGAATGCTTAAATATCATCAATTAATTTAAACCAGGGTTTCACAAAGTTTTAATTAAATCAAAATGCATGTATTTTTTATTTATTGTTTCAAACAATAATGACGGGCTGTTTAAATGTTAGCTCCAGGCGGGTTACCCTTGATTTTTGACATGTTTTTTCAATTTTGCAAGGAAAGTGTTGCAGAGTCATTGGGCCTAGTCATCATAGTTCTATGATTCTATACAGCCCTTTTGCTTTTTTCTTTGCACAGCAAGGGTTTTGATCAGCAATAAAAAAGCCGGGTTTTTTTCCCCCAAATAATTTTTTTAGTTTTATGAAGGGATGTCCCTGTTAGCTCCCAAACCCTTTTGGGTTGTCAGAAAAACAAAAACATCCACAAATGCAAAAACCCTTTCAATTTTTCAGATTTTATTTAAACTGAAAAAATCATCCACGATGCAAAAAATTACAACATTTCCTATTTAAAATTTTTTTAAACCAATGAAACCCGGGTTTTCTCTCAACTCAACTCAACCCCCAAACCCCCTCTATTTTCTGTGTTGTAGTTAAAAATCTCCACCCCAATGCCAGCAGGGTTAAATATCTTTCTTTATCTTGCTGGTTTCAATTTCCTTTCACCCCCCCGACCACTGATCCCCAGTGATGTTGGCACCCGTAGTTTTGGGTTTGTTTGGGCCCGCTTCTTTTCCTTCTTTCCCTCAACCTTAACCTGGAAAACTGTCGTCAAACACAATTTGTCTGTGTGTTTTGTTTGCTGATCAAAATTTTTTTAGTCTTCCCTTTTCACTTTTAGACAACATTTGGGCTTTGAGTGGGGCTCATCAAGAATACCCTTTTATTTGTCAGTTTTAAAATAAAAGAAAAAATAACTTCCTTTCTTTGCAAGATTTTTAGTTAAAGATGGGAAAAAAAAAATTTACCCCGAAAGCAGATTGGGATGGAAAAAAAGAGATGACAAGTCCCCCAACATGCTTAACAAAAAAAAGTGAAAATGGCCCAAAATCAAAAAGAATTTAAAGTTAAAAAAAAAATATTTTTCTCTACAAAAATTCCAAAAAGTAAACTTTTAAACCCTACTAAAAAAGGGGCCCCCGCCCTTTCTAGCCATACTAAAAAAGTTCCCCGTTTCTCTTTGGAGGAATTTTTTCCCATACTTTACAATACTTAACGTCCCTATTTCAATCCCTTTTCCCCCCTGTCAGCTCTCCTACAAATAAACCCGAACATTAAAACCCCCCTTCATTTGCATAAAATCCCCCAAAAAAAGCCTGCACCCCCTCCACTCCACCTGAAAGGTGTGCCCGCCATCTGGGCTTTATTACCACTGTCACACTGAAAAAAAGCAAAAGGCCCCGTCTCTTACTTCGCCCAAAATCCCAGTGGACAAGATTCTATAAAGGCCCCCCATTTCTTTTTCCCCAAGTGGCGAAGGGAATTTTATTTCCCCCCTTTGTTCTGTGAGGGAAACGAGAAGGCAAAAAAGGAAAATAAAAAATGAAGAGGGGGAAATAAAGGGTCAAGGAAAAAGAAAAAAAACAAAAAAAAAGTATTTAAAAAAAAAAGAAAGGGGGCATAAAAAGATGAGGTAAAGAAAGAAAAAGAGAAAATGGGGGGCTGGGAAAAAAAGGAAGAAAAAAAGTAGGGGTCAAAGAAAAAATTGAGGGAAAAAGGAAAAAGAAGAAAATAATGTAAAAGGAAAGGGAGGATGCCAAGAAGGTGAATAGGCAAAAAACTTAAAAAATTTAAACATGGGCAAAAAGACCAGAGGGCGAAAGGGGGGTTTTAAAAAAGGGGAAAACCCAAAAAAAACAAATAAACAATTTCAAAAATCCAAATAGATACAGAGTTCCCCCCTTTTGTGCCAACTACATTTTTTTTTCGAATTTGCATCAAAGACAGAGAGATAAGGGAAAAAAGCGATTTAAAAAAAACCCGAACAGGCCTTTAAAACAGACATTTCCAACCCAAAAAAAACAATCTAAAACAAAAACATACAAAAAACAAAAAGTAAGTTTTCTTGTGCCAGTTTAGGGCTTTTGGGGTGGACTTTCTTTTTTGGGAGAGGGGGGGGGAGGGGGGGAGAGAGTGGAAATCAGAGTTTAGATTTCCCCAGGTTTTTACTGGCACTGATTATTTCTTTGAGCTACGCCAGGGCTGCAAAAAGATGCTTTAAAAAAGATCTTTGGGGGGGGGGGGGGGGGAAATTAAACCCAGTGGTTGGGGGGCATTGTGATCGTAGTTTGGGGGGGGTGGGTTGAGCCCCCACGGGGGGGGTTTTGGGAATTTCCCCCCGGAGTTAAAATTATTCTGATTCCCCTCCCCCCCAAAAGTCCCTTTGGGGTGGGCATATAAGGCCCAAAATCCTTTTTGAGAGCACACCGCAGAAAAATCTTGCGCACACCCTTTTTAAAACCCCTTTGACTTTGGAAGGGGTGGCCCTTATGTGCTGGATGACCTTTTTAAAAAATTAAAAAAAAGGGAAAAGCATTTCACCCCAGGGCCAGGTTTTTAAAAAACATCCCCGAAAATCGGAAAAATGGCTAATCAATGGTGGATAAAAAAATTGCGTATGCCCAAAAACTCGCTTCTCTAGCCAAGAAAAAAGAAAATAAGATCAAAGGTACATTAACGAATGATCTGTTTTGGGGGGTAAAACCCCTTTATGCATGCCCGAATGTTTGTCTTTGCAATTGCTAAAACTTTCATAATTTAAGTGACTTTTATCTTACAAAAACATCTTTAAAGGGGATCAGTGCTTTACCGTTTCAACCTGTCTAGGGAAAATGAATTTTCCAATTTTTCGGTTTTAAATTTCCCCGGCTAAAGCTCCCCAAGGGTTTACCCCTTGGGAGATTTGTTTGAATGCAACCTGGTTTGGTTGGTTTTTTGGGGTTTTTTTTTTTGGGGGGGGGGGGCCCCACCAAATTTAAGGGTAGCCGCATTTCAACTTCCCGGGGCGCTCCCGGTTTTGATATCCAACAAGTCCAGGAGAAGGGGGGAGAAGAAAAGTTGTGATGTTTGCAAAAATTTTGGCCCTAAAATTGGGGCTTTCATTTGAGGGGGAAAGATCTTTTCCCCCGGTTTTTTTCTTTGGTGGGGTTCATGTTTTGGCCCCCGACTTTGTAGAGAAGGAAATAGACACAGAGGGATCTTTCAATACAACAGGCCATACCCCTTTTCACCTGCTAAGCAAAGGGAGTAGATTTTTCTGTTTCATTCAGGGCAGGATAGGCTTTTTACTGCACAAACTACCAGGGTAGGTTATATCAAAACGCCCCTCAGGCCCCACAGAAACTGAGCTCTTGCACAAATGGTATTTAGAGGACAGACCAGGTGCCCGCCCGTCCTGCCCGCTACATGGGGGGGCCCCTGAAAGAAGATCTTTGGCCCGACTGACCCATACCCCCCAGTGGCAAAAAAGCTCTGTGGAGGGCTGTGAGGACCTGCAGAATACTGCGAGTGGGTTTTTACGTACTCTGAGGAAAAAACCAAAAAAAACCCCCAAAAAAACCGTGAAATTTTTTTTCAAGGGCTTTCAGGAAAGTATTTTTTTCTGTTTTAGCTTCCTGCCATTTAAACGGAAAAAATTTTGCCCCGACCTAAGAACGCAAGCAGCCTCCCCCTCACACATAATGCACACACAAAACACGCACGCAACAATTAGTAAGTGAATGAATAAGTTAGTGAATGAGTTAGTGAGGGGGAGTGTGGAGGGGTCACCAACCATACACATGCCAGGAAACAGGGGCAGACAGGGGACAGACGGAAAGGGGCAGACAGACAGCCTGACTTGTGTGCCCGAGTGTGTGTTTTTGCCCCAAAAATTTCCGGGTTGACTAAAGGCCACAGCTGTTTTAAAAATAAGATTAAGGGGGGTGATCCCTTTTTTCTTTGATCCAGTCTTTTTCCCCTAAAAGTTTTTCTTTAGTTGGGGTTTTTTGGTTGGATGGTGGTTTGGGTGCTTGGTCCCGGGGAGTGCGTGGGTAGGTGATGAAAAAAGGGGGTAATTGATTTTGTTAAACAAATCGTTTTGTCCCCTTAATGTGATGGGTTTGGTGATCTGGTGAAATTTCTATACCTCAAACTTTTATTTTGATTGGTTTTTTCACCTTTCCCAATCTATATTTTTATGGGTACAATATTTAAAAATTCGAAAATTTTCGGTTTAATTCATTCAAGGGTTTTCTCTTTTTCATGGGTTTTTATGGATTGTTTTGTTTTGTTGGCCCATCCCTTTTTGGGCCCGAGGAAAGGGTTTAAAAAAACTGAAAAATTTTCCCCTTTCCAAACACTTGGATGTTTTTTTTTACTTGTCTGCTTTTTTTTTATCAAATCTGCATATAATCATAGCGGATTCCCTTCCCTTGGGAGTAGAGGATCTCTCTCTCTCCCCTCTCTCTCTCTCTCTCTCTCTCTCTTTTTCTCTTTTCTCTCTTTTCTCTCTCTCTCTCCCCTCTCTCTCTCTTTTCCCCTCTTCTTTTTCTCTCCCATGTGTGCTTATTTTATTATCCTCGAAATAAAAGAATTTGTCATTCCTGGCTTGGGCATTTTTCTCTCTCTCTCCTCTCTCTCTCTCTCTCTTTTCTCTCTCTCTCTCTCTCTCTCTCTCTCCTTTTCTTTTCTCTCTCTCTCTCTGTTTTTATTTCTTAAATGTGTAGATGTTTTTTTATGACTTTATTGGGTTTTTCCCCCCCTTTAAATTTTGTGAGTGATGGGTATTGCAATTATTTTTTTTACCCTGACTTCAATTTGCATGAGCATAAATTTTAAAAAGGGGTTTGTGTTGATCGTGTGCTATGTGGAGTAAATTTCATTTTTTAGTATTAAACCCTGAAAACCCCCCACCCCCACCCCCACACGCTCAAAAAAAAACACAAAACACACACACACACACCACCCCACCCCACCCACAAAACACACACACACACACACACACACTCACTCACTCAAATTTACTCCCCATCATATTCTCTCCTCAAGACTGTAAGTTTTTAATTTTTTCTTGGTTTGTTTTTTTGTTTTTATTGTGTGGTTTTAGGGGGTTTTTAAAATTTTTTTCAATTTTCTGACATATAATTTGAAAAGATATAATCTAAAATGAGTGTTGATGGGATGCCCTACTGTTTTGGGGAAAAATTTTTATTGGGGTATTATCTCTGAATACACACACACACACACTCTGTCTCTTGTCTCTGTCTCTGTTCTGTCTGTCTCTCTCTCTCTTCTCTTTTCTCTCTTCTCTCTTTCCCCCTCTCTTTTTCACCTTTTATCGTTTCCCGTTTAGTCATAGTATATCTGATGAAGGGTTTTTATTTTTTTTTTTCAAACTTTATTGGATTGGCCCCTGTACTTAAGTTTTAATGAGGGGCCCTTTTTTCAATTCTTATAATTATTTTGGGGAACAAGTTTTGTACCATTTGCAATGTGTAGATGGTTTTCTTTTTGACTTATTAAGTTTGGTTGTGTTATTTTTCGGCTTTGTTGTTGTTTTTTGTTCTTGTTGTTTTTGTTTGTTGTTTTTCTCTTTTTTTTTTTCATCTTTTGTTGGTTTGGTTTTTTTTTCTTTTGTTTGTTTGTTTGTTTTTTGGGTTTGGGTTTTTTTTGGGGGGTGGGGGGTTTGGGGTGGGGTATTTTTAGGATTTTTTTTTTTTTAATTGGGTTGCTTTGGGGGGGGGGAGGGGTTTTTGAGGGAAAGGGTGTTTTTAAAAAAGGGGTTTTTTCCCTTGTTTTTTTTTGCGAGGGCTGTATAAGTATTGGGTTTTTTTTATTAAAAATGTTTTCCCCAACGGGCGGGGGGTGGGGTGTAAAAAAGCCAAAGTGTCTTATTCATTATCCTGAAATAAAAGAATTTTTTCATTTTTCATTGTCCCCCTTCTCCAAGAAAGGGCGGAATGTGTAACAAATCTTGGGGCAGTAAAGGTTTGGGGGTAGGTGTCATTATGAAGATCCCAAAGCCGTGGTTTCCATGTTTATGTTGTTCCTTGCCCCTGTTTCCACTGGACCCAACCCCTTTCCCTTTCAGTATGGGGTGTCGCTTTTCGGCAATAAAAACTCGTTTTTTCGTTTTCGTTACCTCTTCTCTCCTCTCTCTCTCTCTCTCTCTCTCTCTTCTCTCTCCTTTTCTCTCCCCTCTCCCTCTCTCTCTCTTTTCTCTCTCCTGTGTGGTGGTGTGTGTGTGTTTTTGTGGGGTGTGTGTGGGGTGTGGTGTGTGGGTGTGTGTGTGTGTGTGTGTTGTGTGTGTGGGGTGGGTGTGTGGGTGTGTTTGTGTGTGTGTGTGTGTGTGTGTGTGTGTTTTTTGTGTGTGGAGAGAGAGAGACTTCGCCTCCCCCATTCTTTCATTTCCCTTTTACTTCGGTTGTTGGGTTTTTTTTTTTTACCCTTTTTTTTATCCCGGCATCCATTCCCCTCTCATCTTTCATTCTACGGTACAAAAGGGATGGTTTCCCTTTACCCCCCTGTTTCCTTTTTTTCCGAGAGGGGGAGGCAGAAGTACAGAACCTAGTCTTTGGGAATATGGACCAAAACTGTGGAAAGGCTTCTTTTCTTCTCTCTCTCTCTCTCTCTCTCTCCTCTCTCTCTTCTCCCCTCTCTTTTCTCCTCTCTCAAAGGGCGAATGGAAAAAAAGTCGTTGTACTTTGCTATTACTGTCTGAAAATAAATTTTTTTATTCTGTTCTATTTAAAAAATGTTCTCTCTCTCTCATCATAAACATTTTTATTTTCCTCATCATTATCTCATCATCATTTTTTAAACATCTCATTAACATCATATATCATTTCAAATCCTCTAAACATGCTGGTTGTGATCGGTCTCCCAGTTACCTTGTCTTCTTGCTCGATCCACTGTAAATGGAGCCAACTCGCTTTGGGGGGGGGGGGGGGGGGGGGCCCGGGGTTTGGGTTATGCAAAAGGGAAAAGGGCCATTCTTCTGTGGGGAAAAAATGGGCGTTTACGTGAAGGAAGGAATGAGTAGGGGATGTGAAGGGAATACTGTCAAATGTCCTGTCAGGTGATGCCAGCTTTTAAAACTCTGCTGGGTTAATTTTTTTTTTTTGTTTTTTTATTTTAAATTTTGGGGGATTAAAAAATGATTTGTAAAAATTTTTTTTGTGTTTACTGGGGAAAAAAGGGGTTTGGGGTTAAAACCTGGGGATAGAAAGTTTGCCCCCATATTCTTTTAAAAACCTTTTTTGGGCCCTTAAAAGGAAGGCCATACCTTTTAAAAATGAAAATTAGGGGAAGTTTTTTTTTTTTCCTTTCAAAGGGGAAGGAGTTTTAAATTGCATGTTAAGAGCTTGGGCCCTAGCTAAAAAACAACCTCAGTATGTTTGTTACCATTTAAAAAGTTTTAATGTAGCCCTCAGGGCCCTTTTTTTCGTGGAAAATGACACAAATTTTGGGCCTTTGGGAAAATTTTTCTTTTTAAAAAGGGAAAGGCCCTGGGGTTTTGCTTAGGCTTGTTTATGGTGGAACTATTTTTCAAATACATTTTCAAACTGAACAACATTTTAAAGCAGGTCTTGGCCCTTGGCTTAAACCAAAGTGACAAAGCCTTTGGCTGGGCCAAATTGGGAAAAAAGTGTGCTAAAAAAATGTTAGTTTTGTACCCGCAGAGGGCCTACATTAATAGGGTGGCTTTTATTGAAAACCAAAAAATGGTCAAAATGGTGGTTTTTTAACTTTTTAGTGTTCAGGGTTTGGGAAAAAAGGGGGGGGGGGGGGGTAATCTTTTTGACTTATTTTCAGTTTTATTTTTAGTCACAATGTCTCTTTATGAAAGGGGAAAACCCAAAAATTTTAGGTTTGGGAAAAGTTATCATATGGGGAAATTTCATTTGAATGATGAGTGGGCCCTTTTAAAATGTGTTTTGCAGGTGTTCTTCGGGTTACTCTTCTCTTTTTTTGCTAACCCGGGTTTTTTCCCCGTTTGGGCTGTAAAAAGGGTTGTTGTTGTTTGTTACTGTTGTGCTGCTGTTGCTGGGTTTTGATGGTTTATTGTGATGAGGAGGGGAGGAGGAGGAGGACGACGACGACAACAATGATGATGTTGTTGTTGTTGTTGTTTATGATGAGTTTATGATGATGATGATTTATGATGGGGGTGGTTTGGGGGGTGGTGGTGGTGGTTTGGGGGTGGTGGTGGTTTTTGCTGCTGCTGCTGCTGCTGTGATGATGATGTGATGATTTTATGATGGGTGATGATGATGTGGGTGATGATGATGATGTTGGGCGTTCCCAGGTAACATTCTGAGGATCACCCAGAATATGTTTTGTCTTCCACTTTTTCGTTAGGAATTTTGTGGGGGCTATAACGGGATGCGAGTTTGCCCGTACAAAACCCCTTTTTTCAAACAAATCGCCCTAAAAAGCAGCCATTTTTCCCCTTCAGAGTTTTTGCTCCAAGAGTGGAGGAATGGGTTATAAAGCTAGGAGCTCGAATGGACGAAAACAAAACCCCACATAAAATTTTTAAAGCATAAAAGCATTTTAAAGGAAATTCGGCATTTTTTCGCGCATCAATAACTGACAAAAAATTTTGGCCTGAGACAGAAGGGTTTATAACATGCCGTGTCAAAGTTGCCTTGTTCTTCAAATGCGCGTTTTTCTGTGAACTTTAAAAACCCCCTTCAAGTGAGATAGAAATGGGGTGCTATCAGCGGAAAAATGGTTGACAAGGGTGGGCTTTCTTATTACTTTACTTTTGTCTCCCCCTTATACTCGGAGGTGGGCGGGGAAATATAGCTGTTTGTGGCACGGGGGCGTGTAGCCTGGAGGAGGGAATGCCGTGGGCTTT
>CM054157.1:24060280-24087154 GCA_028751875.1 Rapana venosa | reverse complement strand
CATGTGAAAAAAATGTTATTTTTTTGTTTATAAGTTTGGTTTTTTTCTGGCTCTTTTCCTCTCTCTCTCTCTCTCTCTCTCTCTCTCTCTCTCTCCCCTTCTCCTCTCTCTCTTTTCTTCTCTCTCTCTCTCTCTCTTGTTGTTTGTTTGGCTTTTTTTCCTTGTTTTTGTGTGTGTGTGTTGTGTGTGTGTGTTTTTCTTTTATTTGTTTGTTTGGTTGTTTTTTTCTTGGGGGAGAGAGGGGGTCGGGATTTTCTTTTATTTGCTTTTATTTGTTTTGTTTTTTTAAAGTATTTTTTCCTTTGTTTCTACTGAGTGAGCCTATGAGTACTGGGTTGTTATTATTAAGATGCATCTCTAAGGGCAGGGACTGGATGTAAATAAAGCACATGAATGCTTATTATCCTCGTAATAAAAGAATTTGTCATTGTCATTCTCTCTCTCTCTCTCTCTCTCTCTCTCTCTCTCTCTCTCTCTCTCTCTCTCTCTCTCTCTCCTCTCTCTCTCTCTCTCTCTCTCTCTCTCTTCTTCTCTCTCTCTCTCTGCTCTGTTGTTGTTCTTGTTCTTGTTGTTGTTGTCTGTCTGTTTTTCTCTTTTTTATCATCTTTGTTGGTTTGGTTTTTCCTTCTCTTTTGTTTGTTTGTTTGTTTTGGTTAAGGTTTTTTGGGGGGTGGGGGTGGGGGTGGGGGTATTTGTATGGTTTTCTTTTATTTGCTTGCTTTGGGGGGGGGAGAGGGGTTGTTGGGGGGGGGGGAGCTGTTTTGAAAAGGGTTATTTCCCCTTGTTTTTATTGTGAGACTGTATAAGTATTGGGTTATTATTATTAAGATGTATCCCTAACGGGCGGGGACTGGATGTAAAAAAGCACATGTGTGCTTATTCATTATCCTCGAAATAAAAGAATTTGTCATTTGTCTCTCTCTCCTTCCGATGAGACTATAAACCGAGGCCGTGTGCGAACGCATGCAGAACATCTTGCGCACACGTTAAATCCTGTTCCGCTTTTTGTAAGAGTAAGCCATTGTGTGCCGGTGGGAACAGATGACAAAATTTACAAAACCGCATACACACGGGGACTGATGTAAAAAAGCACATGAGTGCTTATTCCATTATCCTCAATATAAAAGAATAAATAAATAAATAAATAAATATCTCGTATTTCCTTATTTATTTTATTTTATCATAATTATATATCCCTAAGGGCGGGGACTAGATGTAAAAAAGCACATGGGTGCTTATTCATTATCCTTGAAATAAAAGAAATTTTTCATTCTCTCTCTCTCTCTCTCTCTCTCTCTCTCTCTCTCTCTCTCTCTCTCTCTCTCTCTCTCTCTCTCTCTCTCTCTCTCTCTCTCTCTCTCTCTCTCTCTCTCTCTTCTTTTGTTTGTTTGTTGGGTTTTGTTGTTGTTGGTTGTTGTGTTGTTGTTGTTTTTTTTTGGGGGGGATGTTGTTTTTAGGGTTTTCTTTTATTTGTTTGTTTGTTTTGTTGTTGTTGTTTTTTTAAAGGATTATTTCCCTTTCTTTCTACTGTGTGAGAGTATGAGTATGGGTTGTTATTATTAAGAATGTATCCCTACGGGAGGGGACTAGATATAAAAAAAGCACTATGAATGTTATTCATCATCCTCGAAGAAAAGAATCTCTCTCTCTCTCTCTCTCTCTCTCTCTCTCTCTCTCTCTCCTCTCTCTCTCTCTCTCTACTCTCTCCTCTCTTCTCTCTCTCTCTCTCTTCCTTCTCTACTGATCCAGACTGGCCATTGAGTTCTGGATAAAAGTTTTTACTGAAATCTATAACAAACATGCCCATTAAAAAACCATAAGGATCAAACATGTCCGCAAACCACCTTGGTTTACAAAGGAACTAGAAGAAGCATGCTATCTTAGAGATTTCTTAAAAGAACATAAATATTATGAGGAGGCAAAAACATTAAGAAATGCCATAAATTCACAAAAACGGCGAGAGAAATAGGAATATTTCCAAGATCTACTTTCATCCAAACAAAATTTCAAAGACTGTTGGAAGGCAATCAATCAAATAACAAATAATCAATTGTCTTCCAAATCTAACGTCATAAAGATATTTCTGCACTAGTCCTTCTCAATGCCAAACATTCTGATGACACACTGCCCAGCCTTCGTGCCATACTCTGTCGAAAGCCTTCTTGAAGTCGATAAGTTTGTGGAACAGGTCTCCTCTGATTTGAAGGTGTTTTGTTCCATCAGGATGTGGCCGTAAAAAATCTGTTCGATTGTGCTCCTGCCTCCCTGAACCCAGTTTTGTCCTCTGCAAGGTTTCTTCTGCTTCCTTCTTGGTCCATCCAAAAAAATTTGAGCATGATCTTGCTGGCGTGGCTTGAGAGCTGATTGTTCTATAGTTTTGGTATGGCGTAATTCCCCCTCTGGTATATGCTATGGTTATCTATATTTTAAATCAAGTGGGACAATATAGTATATCTGGTATATCTATATTTAAATTAATAGACAATGATCAGAGTATTCCATTAAATCTCTAACTTTCATATGCTTCACCTCTTTCATAGCTGACTTTGAACAAATGAAAATAATCCACAACACTTCAAACTTGAGGTTGAAAGAGCATGTAAATTTACTCCTGTAAATCTCCTAATGTTCGCCATACAATATGTACAATTGATTGTCTGTACAAATATTAGCTAATTGTCTGCCATATTTTGGTACAATTCTATCCATTGAGCACACTTGATAACTTTGGTCATATTCGCTTTTTCTTCCAGGTAATACTGTAATAGCTTGGTTTTGGATCTATTTTCTATATAGTCATCAGACTTCGTGATAGCGCATTCAATCTCCCATAGTATTATGCATAGGTGTTTGTTTACAGATGAAGACGATCTCAACATGGCATGTGTGTGGGTGTGTGTTGTGTGTGTGTGTGTGTGTGTGTGTGTGTGTGTTTGTGTGTGTGTGTGTGTGTGGTGTGTGTGTGTGTGTGTTGTGTGTGTGTGTGTGTGTGTGTGTTGTTTTGTTTGTTGACTTCAATTTTTACGGTGCTGTTCACTTTTAGTGATATTAGACGCCCCCCCCCCCCCCCCCTAAAAAAAAACCAAAAAACAAAACAAAACCCAAAAACAAAAAAACAAACACAAACAAAAAACCCGGGAGATGTGATGTGGGTGCAAAAAAAAAATAATAATAATCTCGAAAAACTTGGCAAATGCAACAGGAAAGTTAAAAAACAAACAAAAAAAAACCCACAAGTCATTAACGTTAATGTAACTATAACATATGTCCCTATGGGACTGTACAAAGACCTTTCACAATTTCGAAATGCCAATTTTATAAATTACTGAATATCTGGTTGAGGAGTTTTCAGAAAAATAAATAGGGGCATGAAAGGGTTTTAACACTCTGGCAGTCAAAAAGTATAAAGAGGTATTAGTGATATCATCAACCACACAGGCATTTACCATTTTTGCTGAATTGGTTATCAATGCATTAGTTTCAATGCATGAGAATAAAGTATTAATTCACCTTGACGTAAAAACATTTTTGTACTAACTTCTGAATGGAGTTCCCGCCACTGTAGATTAAGGTTATTGATTGCAGTTCTAGTTAAAAGTCTCTCATTTTGCTTAATTAACTATCAGTGACCTTTCTCCATGATTTTTTGTTCTAGTTAAGCTATACCCTTCTTGTTATAAGGATAATAGGCAAATCAATTCTATTGCATCCCGTCCATGTTTATGCACCCTTTTTGGCAGCTCTATCCGCCCACTCATTTGGAAAAACCCAAGTGTGTGAAGCAACCCAACAAAAATTCACACTTATGCCCTTTTACGGTTTAAGAGATGGTATGATCAATGCTTGATCTCTAATGAATTTTCGAAGTTTTCCTTGTAACATGGCGATTTTAAAGCATACAATGAATGCCGATTTAGAATCAACGCAAAGAAGAATTTGAAATATACCCAACGGCATTGTGTGTGTGTGTGTGTGTGTGTGTGTGTGTGTGTGTGTGTTGTGGTTGTGTTGTGTGGTGTGTGTGTGTGTTGTGTGTGTGTGTGTTTGTGGTTTTGTGTGTTATCGTGTGTTAGGGAGGGGGAGGGGTCGAGTCCTGCAAGCGTGTTAGTGTCCAAAAGGGAAAGAAACTGTGTGCTGGAAAATGGAGTGGGAGTAAATTGTGCATTGATCGGGGTCTAGGAGGTAACGCCCTGTCCTAAGAAAGCGAAAAGAAAAGTCCGGGTCTGAAGTGTGGCGGCGCGGTCGTACCAACCCCGTTTGGGACCGGAAATTTTTCCCCCCATCCATTAGACCATGTGAGTGGGGTCTGGCGCAGTTCCTTTCGGATGAGACGATAAACCATGTCGCCGTGTGTTACACGTAATTATTTAGCGCACGTAAAAAAACACCACGGCAACAAGAGAGTTTTGTCCCTGGCAAAATTCTTAGAAAAAACACTCTGATTAGGGAAAACAAATACAGCGCAGAAAAAAAAAAAAAAAAAAAAAAAAAAAGGGTGAAAGGGTGGCGCAGCGCTAATAAGCGACGCGTTCTCCCGCTCTCCCCCGGGAGAGCCGCCCGAATTTTCCACGGAGAGAAAGTCTGATCCTGCCGTGACTTAAGTAAAATCTAGCGCTTTTGATTTGTTGCTTTACAAGATTCAGCGCTAAATAGAATTTTCCATACATTATTATTATTATTATTATTATTATTATTAAATACAACAACGAGCCTGTGCTGGTAGATTAATTTATGCGTGATTCAACAATCATATCCTGTTTTTTCTGCTTTTCACACTGTTTTAATGTGTGTTTCAAAGGGAAGAGGCATCCGAGGAAGATTGCTTGGCTGCTTTTTCTGGATGAACCTCTGCTAACACACTGGCAGCACCCGGAATATGCACAGCCTGTCCCTCATCATAACCTGGGAATCTCTGCGAAACCATCTGTAAACACCAGAAACGAGTTTGTTTGTGCATGAGGCTGTTGTCAATACCTTGCATTTTAGGCAGAGAGAGAGCCCATACTCCGATGTGGATCGGTGGTCTAAGGTAACGCGGCCTACCTAAAAGCGAAAAGTCCGGGTCGGAAGTGGTGCGGGTGTTCGGGAATCCCGTTTGGGCCCAATTCTTCCTTCTTCCTCCCCCCCCCCCCCTCCCCCCCCCCCCCATCCATTAGATCATGAGTGAGGTCCGGGTGCTAGTCTTTCATGATGAGAAGATAAACCGAAGGTCCTCGTGTTTTACATATAATTGTTTAAGGCGCACGTAAAAAGAAAAAAACCACACGGCCACCAGTAGTAGCGAGTATGTGAATCTCTGTCTCTGCAGAAAAAATCAACTCTGTATATTCAGTGAAACAAATACAGTTGCAGACAGAAAAAAAAAAACAAAATTACTGGGCGCTGCTCTTGTTGCGATGCGCTTTCCCCGGGGAGAGCAGCCCCGAATTTTCCACGCAGGAAATAATGCTATATGACTTAAAGTGGTATAAATATAAAAAAAAATAAATAAAAATATTTTGTTCTCAGTTAATGCTGACTACAGGCTGTTTCTGGCGAGGGCTTGTTACGGATGCAGACGATCATCAACGTGGCAAGTCGATAATATGACTCTGCGCCTTGCAAATTCAGGTTGGAGGTTAAGTAATGTATATATAAGAATAATATGTTAGATCGTTTTATGTAAGTTGGTTTAAGTGTATACTTCTCCTAGATTTTTAAATCTAAATACGAATGCTAAAATCTATACCTAAAATATCTAAATCTATATACTAAATATTCAGTAGTATTGTTTCCTGTGTGTTGTAGATGTTACTTGTGCTACTTGGAATTTCTCACTCTTGACCATGAATAAGTAGTTTGGAGTCTATCCTAAGTCTTCTATGAAAAAAGCATGAATATTTTTTTCATATCCATGTAAGCCCTGTTATCCCTGCATGAATAATGGAACCTCTGTTCTCGTCTCATATTCGAAGGTCTTCCAAAAAGTAGTGGATTCAGTAGGTTAAAGGTAAATGTTCTTCCCATAACCTATGCGGTTCGTTGGGAGGAGATGTCAGAGACCTCAGCTTATCCAGAGGTCATCATATTGAGGCGGGGGCGTCTATCCTCCTCACCCTCGCTGCTTTGTTGGAGGACCTTCCCTGACAACTAAAAAGGGCAGTAAACCCATTTTCCAGCTGGGTGAATTGGGGGACTTACGAAGCAAAGAGCGCGCAAAACTGTCATATCACATGCTCACAAATGCTCCCACCCATCCAAGACCAGCTATAGACCGTGGCATACATAACGTAAACATACCTAGCCTGCAATTGCTGCCTGGGCAAAAATACACTAACTTCAACTCTCAGTGCAAGGCCCCCGATCTAATTCCTGCAAAGGTTCGTGGAGAGTCATACCTCCGTGCCATTATATCGGTGTAAAATATACAGAAAACACGAAACACTTCCTACAACAGGGTTTATCATATCAGAAACTTCTTTATATGTTTCCTGTAGCCCCCCATATATCTGTAATGACGGGGGTAGGGGGGTGGGGGTGGGGGTTGTTTTGACTAATTTCATTTCTCTGTGTCCTGTTTGTCTGTCGGCTGGCTGTCTGGCTGCCGTCAGTCTGTACGTCTGGTCTAACTGTCTGTCTGTCTGTCTGTCTCTCTTTCACCTCTCATCTCTCTCTCTCTCTCTCTCTCTCTCTCTCTCTCTCTCTCTCTCTTCGTCTCTTCTCTCTCTTTCATTTTCACGCGCAACACACATACGAACACACATAACATACGCACACACACATACACACATCGGTACGCACACAAGCACTTATACAACATATACACGCACGCATTACACCACAAACACAACGCGCGCATGCACACATAACACAGACAACACACACAACCACAACACACACACACACACACACACACACAACACAACACACACGTACGTACGCACAACACACGCATACTCACGCACGCACTCACACACACACTACACACACACATAACACACACACAACATTCATTGAAACTAAGGAAAAGGATAACATATTTGTTTGCACTTAAGAGGAATTTTCAGCCATTCACTATTTCATCAACGGCAACCCTTTTCAATAACACACTGCTTCCAATACAGGCAAGTAAACGATCTGAATGGATGTCAACACTTTGTGGAATAATCATTCGTTTTCAGGAATAATTTATAGCCATAATATCCACCACATTCCTTTTGCTCTGTCTTTCCGTTTTTCAAAAATGTATTCTGAGATGAGGGGACCGGATCCTCAGTGGTCGGAGCACTCGCTTTTCCACCCCACCAAGTTAAAGCAGCGTCGAGCGTGGTTTACACGTGGATGGGTGACCGTTTGCCGCGCGCCTTGCTTCAGTACAGTACACCCAGCTGTAAATGGGTACCTGCCCCTTTAGGGGTAGGGAAGGTAAAGCAGCGGAGGGGAGGAGATGGCGGGCCGTGTCCCTCATATGGCTGGCCCCTAAGAAGTGAGGTCTCTGACAGTGGCCTCGCTCTTCTCCCTACGACCTTATAGGTTATGGGACTCCTTATCTTTACTTTATTCTGAGAATGCTTGATATGAACCACTACTACCTATATTTTGTACAAAGTAGGAAAAGACAGTATTTATAAGGGAAAAGAATCAAATAGATATCTCTGTCTCACTGTATCTGTTTTAGTCTCCTCTTTGTCTCTCTCTCTCTCTCTCGTCTGTTTGTCCCTGCCTTTCCTGTCTGTTGGTCTGTCTGTCTGTCTCGCTCTGTCCAAATGTTTAAAATAAAAAATGAATTTCACAATGGTTAGTTTCATTAATGTACAGAAAATGATGTATTTAAACGAAAAATACATAACGAGAGCAATATCTTTTTTCTGAGAAAAAAATAGTTCAAACGTTTGATATCTTCGTTTGGAGTTGTTGGGGGTTTTATCGAACAGCAAAATGAATCCCAAGAATGAAGCTACGACAATAATATTATACAGCATTCAGAGACTGTATGGAATAAACTATAAGGATATGAAAATGTTACCATCTGTTTTTCAATGATAATAACTTGTGACGCACACAAACACTCTCACAAACACACACACCACACACACACACACACACACACACACACAACACACACACAACACACACACGAGGGATAGCTATTGGGTTAGAACATTGCGCTCGAAACTGACGACCCGGGTTCGATTCCCGTTCAAGGGATATTTTCCCCTGATTAACCACAGTTGCAGATCCACTCTCCCCTAAAATCCTTCGGGAATCTAAACCGATGCCTCTGTGTCGAACGCCGCAGACATCTTGCGCACGAACCGTTAAAATCCTGTTCCGCTTTCTTAAGAGTAAGGCCATTGTGTGCGTTGTGGACAACAGATGACAATTTTTTCAAAACCGCTATACACAACGGGGACTGGATGTATAAAAGCACATAAGGGCATATCATTAAGCCTCGATATAAAAGAATATAAAATAAAAAATAAAAATAACACACATACAAACCCTTTCCTCCCCCTCTCTCTCCTCACTCTCTACTCTTCTCTCTCCTCTCTCTCTCTCCGTCCTCTCCTCCTCCTCCTCCTCCTCCTCCTCCTTCTGCAATAAATTTCATATTTCTTCAGGGGCGCTATCTCTGTTTCATCCTTGGAGTCAGCAAGCACTGCCAAAGGTTACAAGAAAGACCATAAAAAGCATCATAGCAGACATGTGTCTCAAGATACCTGCAAATGAACTCCCTGGGGGTAGTACCTAAAGCAGCCCTAACCCCAGATAAAGCCTCTGCCAGACCACCGTAAACCCAAGCTAAATGTACCGTAGGGTGTCTGATAAGATTAATGTACTCGTAAAGCTACCTTTGATTATGACGGTACCTTTTGGCGCGTTAGTGTTACCATAGAGTTACTTGCCAAAAAGGGTTAGTCAAAATGTATACTTTTTTTATGTATCTATTTATTTGTTTATTTATTATATCGAGGATAATGGAAAAAGTACTCGTTTGCTTTTTTTACATCCAGTTCCTGTGTGTATGCGGTTTTGTCAATTTTGTCCTCTGTTCCCACCGGCACACATTGGCCTACTCTTCCGAAAAGCGGAACAGGATTTAACGTGTCCGCAAGATGTTCTGCGTGAGTTCGCACACGGGGCCTCGGTTTATCGTCTCATCCGAAGGACTTTTGGGGGGAGAGTGGAGTCTGGACTGATGTTAACTCCAGGGGGTGGGGGTAGGGGGGGGGGGAATCCTCTTAAACTCAGGTTGTCAGATTGCGAGCGCAATGTTCTAACCACTAGGCTATCCCGTGTTCTTTCACTTTGATTGAAGCAGAATTTTGAGTCATTCATTAAGAAAAGAGCAAATGCAACATAAACAATATGAACAGCATCGCAACATCAATCTAGCATTTTATATTGTGCTCAAGTACAACATCAACATTCACATTATTCATTAAGAAATTTGTTCTTAGATAGATGGCTTGATGAAAAAAAGCAAATACATTGCTTATTCAATGTACCATCTGGAAATAAAATTTTGACTTGACTTGACTTGACTTGACATGGTGAATACTGATACGGTAAATTGACCAAAGAGGAAGACAAGGGAAAACAATGACTGAACCATATCATAACAGCATTAACATTCAGAGAAGACGAAATAGTTATTTTTGAACAGCAAAATCCATGACATTCCTAAAGAGTTCAGGAAAAAAAAAAGAAATGTAAGACCAGGCATATAAACAAACGAACACCCAACAAGATAGGATGTGCAGATAATCAGAAAAAAAATCAAAGCAAACAAGCAATTCAAACAAACACATAAACAAACCCCAGCAAAGACACAAACACAAAAAAGTCGATAACTAGAGACTAAGACAGACAGATAAAGATAACAAAATGTTTCTCTCACTTTTCAAATCTACAACAAATGTTGATGTGCTTTCATGCTTCACAGAGCCCCTGGTTTCATGACTAAAGAAAGACCAAAGTAATCGGTGGTCTAAGAGGTAACGCGCCTGCAATAAAGTCGAAAAGTCCCGCGGTCGGGAGAGGCTGTTGGAATCCCGTTGTTTTTTTGAAGAGGCCAAACCCCCCCCCCCCCCCCTACACACACACGACACACAACCCAACACACAGGCACACACACACACACACACACAACACACACACAGGCACACACACACACACACACACAACACATTACAATACACTAGTGTATTTGTATGTTTGAAATCACAAACGGAGGAATTTACGAAAAGACTAAATGTGTGTTCAAATGGCATCTGGCGAACATCCCACATTGTGTACTTGTTGGGCGTTCTCCTACCCGCCTTAACATTCCTGGGGATCATCCAGAATATTGCAACTCTGCCTCATTTACCACACACACCTAGTGATCCATTGTGATAGAACTCCACTTTTTCAAAGCACAAACGTGTGTGTGTGTGTGTGTGTGTGTGTGTGTGCAGTGTGTGTGTGAGAGTGTGGTGTGTGTGTGGGTTTGTGTGGGGTGGGGGGGGGGGGGGGGGGGGGGGGGGGGGGGGGGGGGGGGGGGGGGGGGGGGGGGGGGGGGGGGGGTGTGTGTGTGTGTGTGGGTGGTGTTTGTGTGTGGTGTGTTGTGTGTGGGTGTGGTTGGTGAGGCGGGGGGGGGGAGGAAGGGGGCAAAGCGTACATGTTTGTAATATCTGTTATTAAACTATTGTTATTTTGTCATTGGTTTGTCATGACTGTGTAAGATTAGGTTGAATGCATGTGCTTTATTGGTCTTTGCAAGATATACGCTATATAAGTTCCCATTTTTAATTTATTATTATTATTACTATTATACTTGTATGGAAACACGCAGGGGAGAAAACCTAGTTGGCGTTTGCATCATGTCGACCTCTATGTCTCTGGGAGAAACCATACTGACCAAAGTTCACCAGAAAGCTTTCGTGGTACTACACTACACTACACTACACTGCACTACACTACACTGCAACTCCACTACTTGCACTACACTACACTGCACTACACTACTCTACACTACACTGCACACACTACACTACACTAACTACACTACACTGCACTACAACTACACTAACTCTACCACTGCAACTACACCTACACTACACTACACTACACAGCACTACACTACACTACCCGACAACAACTACACTGCACTACACTGCACTCACTATACTACACTACACTGCACTGCACTACAAACTATACACCACAACCACACTACACAACTACCCTAAAAACTGCACTGCCTGCACTACAACACACACAACACTACCCAAACACTACACTATATTGCACTACACTCCCCTACGCATTACACTGCACAGAGCCACTAACACTACACTGCACTACACTACAATAACATTACACTACAATTACATACTTACCCTACACTACACTACACTACACAACACTTGCCTGCAGTACATATACACATACACAGCACTGCACTGCACTACCTACACTTACACTGCACTGGCACAGGCACTGGCACTGCACTTGCACTATACATACACTACACTACACTACGCACTGCAACTACAGAACACCTGCCACTGCTTCCACAACTATACTACACTAAATATACTACACTAATACACAACACTGCACTGCAGTACACAACACTAGATACTTACAACTGCCACCTAACAACATATTGCACTACACTACACTACATTACATACATTACACTACACCTGCACTACACTACCTTACATTACATAACACAACACTTACACTACCCCACACCACACCACACTACATACACAGCACTGCACATGCACTGCACTACACTTCACTACACTACACTATACTACAACCACACCACATCGACACACCAACGACACTACAACTACACTACTCTAACACTGCACTACACTACACTACACTACACCACAACTAAAACACTACACGACATTAACTCAACACTTCACCTACACTACACTAAACTACACCACACCATAACCATACTACACTACAACACTACACTACTCTACACTACACTACACTACACTATACCAACACTACCCTACACTACCCGACATTACTCTACGCTACACAACAACGCAATGCAACACAATACAAAACAATACAATGCAATGCAATGCAATACAATAAGAACAATGCAGACAGATACAAATCAGTGCAAAAAAGCCACAACAAAAAATAACGCGATGCAATAAATACAATACAACACACTACAATACAAAACAAGTAATTATTATACAGAAATGAAAAAGTTTGCCGCTAATATTCATAAAACTATCGATCTTTTGGAGAGAGAATAAAAACAAGACGACAGCTATAAAAAAAAACAACAACCGAGAATACAATACAGTGAAATACAATCCAATACAACGCGATGCAAAGCAATACAATAATATACAATACGGGGACACCGCACAAAAAGCATTTCAACACTGTGTCTTGAGCAAGTGGAATCTGGGGGAGCCTGTCTTTCTCCAGAGCGTTGGCTGCATGCTGGGTCTGTTCATATTATCCACCACCACCACCATCACCACCAGCCTCCTCTACCCGGCAGTAGCTGGCTTAACCAGCAGCCAGGGACAGCGATTCAGAGACAATATCCTTTCATCTCATGATGAACAATGGTGGATGGGGACGGACTAAATGACGCTGCTGTGAAATTGCATTTGCATTGAGGACTTAGCTGACAGGGGCAGGGGCCTAACTGGCTTAAAACGCTTCATTCATATTGTATCACAACACGGCATCAGCCAGGATCCGAGAGCTACATTCACCTGGCAGTGTTTGGTCAGGTAATTGGAGTAATGCGCTCAAAATTGGAATCCCCTAAAGTGTTGAAGCCTCGACTGCGTGGTTCTCAATCTTCCCAATGAACCCACAGCGGTCTATTCTGTGACTCACCCAGTGAATT
This sequence comes from Rapana venosa, assembly GCA_028751875.1. Classification (NCBI taxonomy): domain Eukaryota; kingdom Metazoa; phylum Mollusca; class Gastropoda; order Neogastropoda; family Muricidae; genus Rapana; species Rapana venosa. The sequence goes on along the minus strand of CM054157.1, from coordinate 24,074,280 downwards.
AAAGCCTACAGTCGAACCTTCCTCACCTTACCTCACCTCACCAATTCTGTAGTCTTAGTAACATGTTTGGGGGGACTACGAAGATTTTTGCAATCCAGCTTTCCTCCTCCACTCCCTGGCGGTTTTTCAGCTTTTCCTGTAGCGCGAGTTCGTTTCTACCTCAAGAACAGTCCACTCTCTAATAGATGTCCATCCCAAAACGTTTTCTCTGTCTGCCTCATCCGTCTCCCTCCTGGTACTGTTCCCTTAAGGGCAGTCTTGTCCTACGTCCTATCAAAACAAAACAAAACAAGGTAATGAAGGAAAGGTTTAAGCCACACCTGCTAAGCACTACATCGGGGGTATCCCTCCCTACCATTGCCTGCACAGGTGTGTAGTATAAAGACAAACGGTGGCGTGCATGCCAAGACAACAAAACCACCATTCCTTGGGTACATGGATGCTTGCGATAAATCTCTGTCTTTTACGAGTATGGGAAGTTAATTGCAGCTTTTGACTGTACGGGAAAACCATACAACTGTTTGCATGCGAGGAGTTTGTTTAGAGAATGAGGAGTGACTATTATGACGAAGCCAAGCCGTCTCCTTTGGTGGATGAGGTGGGTGGATGGGTGGTGGTGGTGGTGGTAGGGGTGATGTTGATGGTGAGAGTTGTGGTGGTGGTGGTGTGGTGGTGGTGGTGATGGTGCTGGTCCTCTTAGTTGGTTTGGTTGGTTGGTTGGTTGGTTGGTTTGGTTGGTTGGTGGTTGGTTTGGTTGGGTGGCATGATGGTTGGGTGGTAGTTTATAAGATTGTGAATAAAAAAAAAACTATAATGGGTGGCAAAGCCAGGATACGGTTACAGAAACCTCTTGCAGTCCCCGTCAACCTGACAGCATTTATTTTATTTTATTTTTATTTGTTCTTTAATATAATAGAATGAGCATTCACATGTGCTTTTCTTACATCCACGCATCAAGTGCATACTATGACGTCAATTTCGTCATCGTTCCAATGGCACAGATGAACCTTCTCTTCTGCAAAAGTGGAACAGTTTTCCCACGTGATTGGCATCAAGAAGACAGACCAATGGTGGCGGGACATGGCACAGAAGGCACAAACAGGATATTAACCGAGGGAGGGAGGAGGGCAACTAACAGAGAAAGGAGGGCTACTTACAGAGGAAGGGAGGAGGGGCTGCTACAGAGGGAAGGAGGGATACTACAGAGGGAGGGAGGGCTGCTTACATAGGGAGGGAGGGCTGCTACAGAGGGAGGGAGGGCTGCTACAGAGGGAGGGAGGCAGCTACATAGGGAGGGAGGGCTGCTAACAGAGGAGTGAGGGCTGCTACAGAGGGAGGGAGGGCTGTTACAGAGGGAGGGATGCTATAGAAGGGAAGGAACTTCTACAGAGGAGGGACTGCTACAGAGGGAGGGAGGACTGCTACAGAGGGAGGTCTCCTCACTCCGGGAGGGAGGCTGGCTGCTACGAGGGAGGGCATGCTACAAGAGGTAGGGAGGGAGGGCTGCTACAAGGGAGATGGCTGCTAACAGAGGGAGGAGGGCTGCTACAGAGGGAGGGAGGGCTGCTACAGAGGGAGGGAGGTCTGCTACAGAGGGAGGGAGGGCGCACAGAGGGATGGAGGGCTGCTACAGAGGGAGGAGGGCTGCTACAGAGGGAGGGAGGCGCTACAAGGGAGGTCTGTACAAGAGGGATGGCTACTATCAGAGGGAGTGAGTTGCTGCAAACAGAGGAGGCCTGCTACAAAGGAGGGAGGGAGGGCTGCTACAGAGGGAGGGAGGCTGCTACGGCAGTGAGGGAGGGCGCTACAAGAGGGGAGGGCTGCTTACAGAAGGGAGGGGTGCTACTACAGGAGGGAGGGAGTGCAGCCTACAGAGGATGAGGTCTGCTACAGAGGTAGGGAGGGCTGCTACAGAGGGAGGGCAGCTACAGAGAGGGAGGGAGGGATTTACAGAGGAGGGTGCTACAGAGGGAGGGCTGGCTAACAGAGGGATGCTGCTACAGAGGGAGGGAGGGCTGCTACGAAGAGTGGATGGCTACAACAGAGGGAGGGAGGGCTGCTATAGCGGAGAAGCGGAGGGCTGCTACAGGAGACAGGGAGGGCTTCTACAGAGGGAGGGAGGGCTGCCACAAAGTGGGAGGGAGGGAGCTGCTAACAGAGGGAGGGAGGAAGTGGTCTTACGAGGAGGGAGGAAGGGGGTCTGCTAGCGAGGGAGTTGTGTGGGAGGGGGGGTGCGGTGTCAATTCGTGAGGGGGGGGGGTTGAGGTGTGTAGGGTGGGGGGGGCAGGGCTACACGTTAGTGAGGGAGGGCCTTCTACAGAGGGAGGAGGGCCTTGCTACAGAGGTAGGGCTGCACAGAGGGATGGCAACTACAGAGGGAGGAGGGCTGCTACAGGAGGGAGGAGGGCTGCCACAAGAGGGAGGGAGGAGGGCTGCAACAGAGGGGAGGGAGGGCTGCTACAGAGGGAGGAGGGCTGCTCAGAGGAGGGAGGCTGCCACAGAGGGAGGAGGAATTCTACAGAGGAGGAGGGGCTACACCTCCAGTGGATGGACAACGCCCATGGTGTTAAAGTGAGTTAAAGAAAAGGTTCCTCCATAACCTATTGGTCGTAGGAGACGAGGTTCAGAGACCTCACTTCTCTAGGGGCCCAGCCATAATGGAAGGGCCCGGCATCCATCTCCTCTCGCTCGCTGCAATACTCCTGACCCTAAAAGAGGGCAGGAAACTCATTTTTCGGGAGATGGGTGAACTGGAGACTGTACTGAAGCCAAGGCCACGCAAACGGTCACCCATCCAAGTGTAACCACGCTCGACGCTGCTTAACTTGGCTGGGGAAAGCAAAGTGTGCGACCACTGAGCTATCCAGTCCCTATGTTAAGGTACTAATTGCTTAAATTGGTGGTGGTGGGTTTGTGTGTATGTGTTATGGGGTGGTAGGTGTGTGTGTGTGTTGTCTGTGGTGGTTTGGTGGAGTTGGTGGTAGTGTGTGTGTTTAGTGTGGTGTGGTGGTGGGTGTGGTGGTGGTAGTGGTGTGTGTGTGAGAGTGTGTGTGTCTGTGGTGTGTGGTGTGGTGTGGTAGTAAGTGTGTTTGTGTGGTGTGTGGGTGTGGTGTGGTTGTGGTAGTGTGTGTGTGTGTGAGTGTGTGGTGGTGTGGTGTTGGTGTGTGGTGATGGTGGTGTGGTGGTGGTGTGTGTTGTGAGTGTGTGTGTGTGTGGTGTGTGGTGGGTGTTGGTGGAGGTGGTGGTGTGGTGTGTGTGTGGGTGGTGTGTGTGGTGTGTGGTGGTGTGGTGGTTATGGTGGTGGTGGTGGTGGTGTAGTGTGTGAGTGTGTGAGTGTGTGGTGTGTGGTGGTGTGGTGGTGATGGAGGTGGTGGTGTGGTGTGTGTGGTGTGTGTGTGTGTGTGGTGGGTGTGGTGGTGGTGGGTGAGGTGTGTGTGTGTGTGTGTGGTGTGGTGGTGGTAACTGGTGTGGTGGTGTGGTTGGTGTCTTGTGTAGTTGCTCAGCAGTCAGGTGGATCATGCTCTATGTGTTGAGTATATGTATCTTTGTCCTGATAGTTTAGGTATAGTTTGAGGATATGATCAGAGGAGTTTACACAGTGAGTATATCGTATAGTGGTGTGAGTGAGTGTATAAATGAGTGGTGGTGTGGTGTGTGTGTAAGGTGTGTGTGTGTGTGGTGGGTGTGGTGTGTGTGTGATTGTGTATGTGTGCGTGTGTGTGTGGTGTTGTGTGTTTGTGTGTGTGGTGGTGTGAGTATGTGTGTGTTGGTGGTGGTGGAGGTGGTTGGTGGTGTGGTGGTAGGGTGTTGGTGTGTGTGTGTGTGTGTGGTGGTGGAGTGGTGGTTGTGTGTGAGTGTGTTTTGTGAGTGTGTGTGGTATGCATGTGTGTGAGTGAGTGGAGCGTAACGTTAGGCATGCGTGTGTACGCTTGCGCGTGTGGTGTGTGCGTTTAATGCGTGTGTGTGTGTTAAATGCGTGCGTGCGTGCCAATTGTGTTTCGTGCGCGCGGCGCGCGTGTGTGTGTGTATGTAGAGGGGGTAATGATGAGGGCGGTGATGGCGGAAATCATCTTACTGGTAGTGGGGTTGGTTTTGTTTGGTTGGGGTTTTTTCTTGTTAGTTGGTTGGCTGGTTGGCTGTTGGTCAGTAGGTTGCCTGTAACTGGCTGGTTAGTTGGTTGCTGGTTGGCTGGCTTTCTTTTGTTTAGCTGGCTGGTTGTTGGTTGGTTAGGATTATGCTTAATCGTTAACTGGTGGGTTGCTGCACTCACTGCTAATCCTTGGCTGGTTGTTTTGGTCAGGTATGAATTTGTTTGCTGACTAGTTTATTACATATACACGTAACTCGTTGTTTCTTTGTTATGATTTTGTTTGCTTATTTCATTGTTTCCTCCTTGCTTGCATGATTGTTTGTTTGTTTTGGTTTGTTTGTTTGTACTTTAGTTCATATATAGCATCTAGCCAGATGTTTGCAGTATATTTAATCACACAGGGTAATCCATCATGCCAGGCACCTCCTGTCTGTATTGTTTGCTTTTGCCCAGTATTTCTCCTGATGTTGTTCTGTTGTTGCTGCTGCTGCTGCTGCTGCTGCTGCTGCTGCGGCTGCTGCTGCTGCTGCTGCTGCTGCTGCTGCTGCTGCTGCTGCGTTCATCCTTGCTGATGATGAGGATTCTTTTTTTTTTCTCTTTCATTTTTCTGGTTTCCTTCCTTCCGTCCATTCTTCTTCATTCTTTTTTGTTTTCCTTTAGTGTTGATTGTTTTCTGTTGAGTGTGTGTGTGTGTGTGGTGTGTGTGTGTGAGTGTGTGTAGGTGAGTGTGGTGTGTTGTGTGTGTGTTTCTTTCTTCCTTTCTTTCTGGTTCTACCTTTCTTGCATCTTCTCTTTTACCTTCCATTGTTTTTCTTTGGGAGGTGCTTTTCTTCCTTCCTTCCTTCCTTTCCTTCTTCCTTCCTCCATTCTTTCTTTCTTTCGTCCTTTCTTTCTTTCTGTCCTGTCTATCTTTTGTCTGTCTGTTTTTCGTTTTTCTTTCTTTTCTTTCTTTACTTTAACTTTCTTCTCGTTTTTTTTTCTTTTCTCCATGCCCATATTTCATCTTTCCTTCTTTTCTTTGTTCCGTTCTGTCTTTCTTTCTTTTCTTTTCATTTTTTTCGTTTCTTTTCTTTGCCTTTCTTATTTTTCTTGATAGTTGTAGTTCTTGTTCTTCTCCCTCTTGTTGTTTCTTGTGGTTTCTTCCTTCTTCTTCCTCTTCTTCACTTCCAATTCTTCTTCGCAAATTCTCATTGCATTCTTCTTGCAATTCTCTTTGCATTCTTCTTTGCCATTTTTCCTCGTCTATGATGATGAAGATGGGCAAAAATGACACAACCCAACATCCACGATGATAAAAAAAAAAAGAAAGTGACAACGATGAATTGATGGTGACAATGATATCGATGGTTATCACTTTCATGTTTTTTTTATCATCAGAAAGAGGTAGTGGTGGAAAACAAGTGTAAGGTAACCACTTAAAACTTCTCAATCTTTTGTGAAAATGATTTTCAAGGATTGAATGGTTTGCACTAGTCCTTCTCAATGCCAAACATTCTGATGACACACTGCCCAGCCTTCGTGCCATACTCTGTCGAAAGCCTTCTTGAAGTCGATAAGTTTGTGGAACAGGTCTCCTCTGATTTGAAGGTGTTTTGTTCCATCAGGATGTGGCCGTAAAAAATCTGTTCGATTGTGCTCCTGCCTCCCTGAACCCAGTTTTGTCCTCTGCAAGGTTTCTTCTGCTTCCTTCTTGGTCCATCCAAAAAAATTTGAGCATGATCTTGCTGGCGTGGCTTGAGAGCTGATTGTTCTATAGTTTTGGTATGGCGTAATTCCCCCTCTGGTATATGCTATGGTTATCTATATTTTAAATCAAGTGGGACAATATAGTATATCTGGTATATCTATATTTAAATTAATAGACAATGATCAGAGTATTCCATTAAATCTCTAACTTTCATATGCTTCACCTCTTTCATAGCTGACTTTGAACAAATGAAAATAATCCACAACACTTCAAACTTGAGGTTGAAAGAGCATGTAAATTTACTCCTGTAAATCTCCTAATGTTCGCCATACAATATGTACAATTGATTGTCTGTACAAATATTAGCTAATTGTCTGCCATATTTTGGTACAATTCTATCCATTGAGCACACTTGATAACTTTGGTCATATTCGCTTTTTCTTCCAGGTAATACTGTAATAGCTTGGTTTTGGATCTATTTTCTATATAGTCATCAGACTTCGTGATAGCGCATTCAATCTCCCATAGTATTATGCATAACACCACACCGATGATAAAAAAAGATAGTGACAACGAGGAGATTGATGGTGACAATGATATCGATGGTTATCACTTTCTTTTTTTTTTATCATCAGAAAGAGTAGTGGAGGAAAACAAGTGTAGGTAACCACTTAAAACTTCTCAATCATTTTTGAAAATGATTTTCAAGGATTCGATTTAAAAGGAAAAAATGCCGGAAAATAAAACCTTTTAATGACAACATTTTAGGCATTTTTGTGTAAGAACCATGCCTTTGGCCTGACCTGACTGGAGTTTCGGCTCCTGGATGAGCCTTCGTCAGAGGTCCCAGCGGTGATTGAAGCTTCACCCGCTGTGGTACCTTACAGCGAGATACTTTTCAGAATTAAGAAGTGTCAATCGCACCAGAGGGCAAACGCAAACGAGGACGACCCAAGAACACTTGGCGTCGGACTGTCGAAACAAAGCTGAAGACCTTCCAACATACCTGGGGAACCATCCGGAAGCTGGCCCAGGACAGACAGGAGTGGAGAACATTTGTTGCCGCCCTACGTGCCAATAAGGCACAAAGGCATTGATGATGATGATGATGAATCGCAATCACAAGAATATTTAATTTTTTTTTTAATTGTGGGAAAAGAAAGAAAGAAAGAAAAGGCTGGACAAAGAAAGAAGGAAAGGAAGGAAGAAAGAAAGAAGAGACTAGAACATTGCATAATAGAAGAGAATATATAACAAATTCAAAAGAAAAACAAGACAGGCCAGATATAGGACAAGGAGACACAAACACACGAGAAGGGGGAAGGCAATTATTTTACGTCACACGCGCACACACACACACACACACACACACACACACACACACACACACACACACACACAACACACATACACACACACACACAGGGAGGGACAGGATAGTCTGGTGGTTAGAGTGATGTATTCGTGATCTGCTGACCCGGGTTTAAATCTCGTCCAAGAGGATTTTCCCTCCGGAGTTAACATCAGTGCAGACTCCACTCTCCCCAAAAGTCCTTCGGATGAGACTATAAACCGAGGTCCCGTGTGCGAACGCGAGCAGAACACCTTGCGCACACGTTGAAACCCGTTCCGCTTTTCGGAAGAGTAGGCTGTAGCGTGCCGGTAGGAATAGATGACAATCTTCTTTTTTTAAGCTGAAAGCACACTGGGGTCTTATCTAGACACCGTCCCTGAAGTAGAAGTCTGGCTACCTTAATGGAACGCACGCGGAACATCTTGCGCACACGTTAAAACCCGTTCCGCTTTTCGGAAGAGTAGGCCATTGTGTGACGGTGGGAACGGTATGACAAAATTGACAAAACTTCATACACAGGGGGACAGGATATAAAATAGCACATGAGTGATTATTCCATTATCCTCAAAATAAAAGAATGTTCAAAATGGTGGGCAAAAACGGTTGTTTACGCAAAATTCCACCTTGGATTGCTAGCCGAGCAAGGAGAAGAAAAACAGATAAAATTAAAAATCAGAAATAAAAGACTCGAAGTTAATTCCGGGGTACAATTTTTTTTTCAACGAGGCGGTACAGTCTAACCTTGAACCCTCGCTCTTCAATTCACAGGTGCAAAGTAAAAAGGTAAAGGTGTCCCATAACCTATGTGGTTGTAGAGTAGCGAGGCATCAGAGACCTCAGCTTCTCTAAGGGCCAGCATATTGAGGGCGGCGTTCGTCTCCTCTCCCTCGCTGCTTAACCTTCTCTGACCCTAAAAGAGGGAAGGTACCCATTTACAGCTGGGTGAACTGGGGGACTGCAATGAAGCCAAGGCGCGCAAACGGTTACCCATCCAAGTGGTAACCACGCTCAATGCTGCTTAACCTTGGCTGGGGGAAAGCGAGTGCTCTGTCAACTGAGCTATCCCGTCCTGTAGTGCAAAGTGCTAGCCACAAAAGCGTTAGGGGGTGATAGATGCAAAGAAAGAAAGAAAGAAAGAAAGAAAGAAAGAAAGAAAGAAAGAAAGAAAGAAAGAAAGAAAGAAAGAAAAAAAAACAGACAGACAGACAGAAACAAACAAACAAAAGAAAAGAAAAGACTTCCCTATAACCTATGTGGTCGTAGGGGAGCGAGGCGTCAGAGACCTCAACTTCTCTAGGGGCCAGCATATCTATATCTATCTATCTAAGGAAGGAAGGTGGCAGGATGGTTAAGACGTTCGCCTGCCAACAAGTAAACCGTGAGGTTTTGGGTTCGATTCCCAGCCTCGCCCTTTCTTCCCTGTTTGACAAAAAATCGAACTGAGTGTCAAAGTCCTTCGGATGAGACTATAAACCGAGGCCTCGTGTTCGAACGCATGCAGAACATCTTGCGCACACGTTAAATCCTGTTCCGCTTTTCGGAAGAGTAGGCCATAGTGTGCCGGTGGAAACAGATGACAAAATTGACAAAACTGCATACACACGGGACTGGATGTAAAAAAAGCACATGAGTGCTTATTCCATTATCCTCGATATAAAAGAATAAATAATAAAAATAAATAAATATCTATATAATTATATATATAATGATAATCATATATCTAAATCTTGCACGATGCATCTTTGGAAGTATCACTAACCTGTATCAGGTAAATGGATTTGCTGACAGAGGGCGGGGAGAACTGAAAACTGCATAATCATGTTTTTGCTGAACATTTCCCCAGTGTAATCGCCCTTGTATACCAGATTCCTTCACCACTCGATATGTCACGTCTGTCTAAACGGATTGCCTGTCATGTTCTGGCACCAACTGAGCTCTATCAGGTTGAATCCATCGGCTGCTGTATAATCTCCTCAACCCAGTTTTCTCTAGCTTATGACAAAAGCTAGTCTTGTTCCAGGGGAAATGGATATGTTCCAAGTTGTACACAGTTTCTTTCAAGGTGAACTTGTGTCTTTTCAAGACCAACCTAGTCCTGATTACACAATCATGATCCTAGTTTTAATGACATTGGGGTTTGTTTGTTGTTGTTGTTGTGTTGTTGTTGTTGTTGTTTTTGGGGGTGTTTTTTGCTGTTGTTGGGTTTTTGTTCTGTTTTTGTTTGTTTGTTTGTTGTTTTTTGTTGTTGTTGTTGTTTTGGAGGGGGGGGGGGGGGGGGGGGGGGGGGTTAAGCCATAAGTGATTGTTTCATTCCTCAGCTGCAGCTTATATAATTGTCTAGCAATGGTGAGATTTTTGCGAAAGCCGTCGTTTTTAACCCACCATTAAGGTAGCCAAATTCCAACTTGGGGATGTATTTGATGAAAAATAATATGAAAGTTATCTCGTGCTGTTCTATACTTGATTTACTTTTCTATAGTAAGATTCCTTCTCTCTCTCTCTCTCTCTCTCTCTCTCTCTCTCTCTCTCTCTCTCTCTCTCTCTCTCTCTCTCTCTCTCTCTCTCTCTCTCTCTCTCTCTCTCTCTCTCTCTCTCTCTCCCTCTCTCTCTCTCTGTGGTGGATTTGAATCATTTCTTCACTGGCTTTTGCTATATTATTTTACGACCGTAACAACTAATTTTGGGGGTAGGTTGAGGTTGCTAGTAGATTAACTCTTAGCAAATTAAATCATTATGAAGTTCTCTCCCCCCCCCCTCCCCCCAAAAGTTAACTCTCCCCTCACCACACACAAAAAATGTTTCTCTAAATTGCATAGCAAGTGCATGGACGTTAATCTATAAAACAAAAATATATAAAAATTTCAACTAACCTAAAGGTGGGTGTGGGGAATATGCTCATGTTTCGAATTAATGGCCCTCGCTGATGATTCTTTTGATGTCATCAGCGATGAGGATGAAGGTGGCACATGCCGCCATCATTATCCATCATGGGGAGGGGGAGGGGAGGGGGGAGGGGAGGGGGGGTGAGGGAGCAAGTGGTGGTGTCGTTACTGATGCTCTCTGCCCTGCCTTTGATCCCCCTCGCCTGTTACACAGCAGTGGCTGATTTCCTTGTCGTCTGTGATGAGCAGGAGGATGATGTATAGGGGCTGTGGGCGTGCAGGGGGGTGACGGCATGTGCGAAAAGAGAGAGAGAGATGGGAGAAGAGGTGGGAGAGAAAGGGAGAGAGAGAGACAGACAGACAGAGACAGAGAGACAGAGAGAGAAAGGGGAGGGGGGTGAGAAAGAGAGAGGGAGAGAGAGAGCGACAGACAGAGACAGAGAGACAAAGAGAGAGAGGAGAAACAGACAGACAGACAGGCACAGACACAGAGAGAGAGATACAGAGATACAGAGACAGACAGACAGAGACACAGAGACAGACACAGAGACAGAGACAGACAGACAGAGACACAGACAGACAGACACAGAGACACAGAGACAGACAGAAGGACAGAGACAGAGAGATAGAGAGATAGAGACAGACACAGAGACAGACAGAAACAGACAGAAAGACAGACAGAGACAGAGATGGGGAAATATCCAGATCCCATGTGCAAACGCACGCAGAACATATTGTTGCATACATGTTAAAGTACATTTTCCCTGGGAAGAGTAGGTCCTTTGTGCCCGAAAAGAACGAATGACAACAACAAAAATAATATCGAGAAAAATACCACACGCACACCGACGTGTTCCGGTATCATCCCCAAAATCAGAATGTGGCTTTCTGCTTCTTCTTCTTCTTTGTAGTTTGTCTTCTTCTTCATCTTCTTCTTCTTCTTCTTCTTCTTCTTCTTCTTCTTCTTCTTCTTCTTCTTCTTCTTTGCAATTCGTCTTCTTCTCCGCAATTCTTCTTCTTATTTGCAATTCTTCTTTGCAATTCTTCTTCTTCTTTGCAATTCTTCTTCTTCTTTGCAATTCCTCTCCTCCTCCTCCTCCTTCTTCGCAATTCTTCTTCTTCGCAATTCTTCTTCACAATTCTTCCTCTTCTTCGCAATTCTTCTTCATTGCACCTCTTCTTCGCAATTCTTCTTCTTTTTCTTCGCAATTCTTCTTCTTTTTCTTCGCAGTTCTTCTTCTTCTTCTTTGCAATTCTTCTTTGCAATTCTTCTTCTTCTTCTTTTTTGCAATTCTTCTTCTTCTTTGCTTCGCAATTCTTCTTCGCAATTCTTCTTTACAATTCTTCCTCTTCTTCGCAATTCTTCTTCACAATTCTTCTTCATCACACTTCTTCTTCGCAATTCTTCTTTTTCTTCGCAATTCTTCTGTGTCTTCTTTTTCTTCTTCTTCTTCTTCTTCTTCTTCTTCTTCTTCTTCTTCTTCTTCTTCTTCTTCTTCTTCTCTCGTAATTCTTCTTCTTCTTCGTAATTCTTCTTCTTCTTCTGTGTATAGTTGCACAGTTTTAATCTGAACCTTAAAGTTAAATGATGCGACAGACGTGATATGGCCTATGTGACTGGAGAGACTATCAACAATAGGATTGGACTGAATAGGTTTTCGTCTCCTCCTCCTCCTCTTCCTCCTCCTCTTTCTCCACCTGCGTCTTTCTCCTCCTCCTCCTGATAATTCTCTCTTCTTTTTCTGTATTCAAGGTCGCATAAAAAAGTGTATGCTATGGAAATGAATGGCATCATCAACCATCATCATCGGCAGTAGCAGCAGCAATATCAACATCAGCATCCTCTCCTCCTCCTCCTCCTCCCTCATCATCATCATCATCATCATCATCATCATCTTCTTCTTCTTCATTCTCTCTCTCTCTCTTTCTGTCTGTCTCTCTCTCTCTCTGTCTCTATCTGTCTGTCTCACTCTCACTCTCCCTCCCCCCCCCTCTCTCTCTCTCCCTCCCTGTCACTCTCTCCCCTCTCTCTCTCTCTCTCTCTCTCTCTCCTCTTTTTTTCCCTTTTCTCTTCCTTCTCTCCAAGCCGCTGTTTGGTGTCAGCCTACACACTTTGGCCATGATGTGACGTGCTAAGGATCTAGGCTGAAGGCCGACACCCAGAGAGTAAAAAAACTGTTCCGCCTTATCTCTTAACGTGTGCATCCATTGCATGCCTCATTGCCGCACAAGACCAGGTTGATAACGCAAGCTTTGTACACATGTGTGAGTGTGTGTGTGTGTGTGTGTGTGTGTGTGTGTGTGTGTGTGTGTGTGTGTGTGTGTGTACACCACATATGTTCAGCAGATGTGATGCTGTGCAGAGTTGTTTTATTTTTTTACTGTTGACCCTAGTCTGAAATATCCTGCGGTGGCAAAAACCAGAGCAGCAACTGTGATGCGTTAGTTTATGTGTTGTGCACCACTTTTAGTCACTGTGGGTTTTTTCTGTGTGTAAACTGTAGTACAAGGAAAGCGGAAAGTTCGTCGACCAAAACAGACCTGGCGCAGAAGTGTTGACGAAGAAACGAAGGCAGCCGGAATGACATGGGCCGAGCTGAAGAGGATCTCCCAAAGCCGAGTTCGTTGGAGGGTTGTTGTTGCAGCCCTATGTTCCCCAAGGAACCAAGAGGCATAAGTCAAAGTAAGTCAAGGACCGTAGTAAAGGCAAAGGTATCCCATAACTTATGTGGTCATAGGGGAGCGAGGCATCAGAGACCTCAGCTTCTCTAGGAGCCAGCATATTGAGGGTGGCATCCCATCTCTTCTCCCTCGCTGCTTTACCTTCCCTAACCCTAAAAGAGGCAGGTATCCATTTACAGTTGGGTGAACTAGTGAACTGTACTGAAGCCAAGGCGCGCAAACAGTCACCCATCCAAGTGGTAACCACGCTCGACGCTGCTTAACATTGGCTGAGGGAAATCGAGTGCTCCGACTACACTGGGGAAAGCTGGTTGCCACTAGGTCAGCGTCATTCAGTATTCTCTTTTTGTTGTTGTTTGCTTGCAAGTGTAGGGCAACTGGCATACACTTCCCAAAGAAAGAACGGTTTTTAACCTGTGCAAAAAAATGTTCTGAGCGTGTTTGCAAACGGGGCCTTGGTTTCAAGTCTCATCTCTAGGACTTTCAGGGCAGTGGAGTCATTGTTGACTGTAACTAAGCGCTTTGATTTGTCTCTGCAAGATATAGCGCTATATAAATTCCATTTATTATTATTATTAACTCTGAAGGGGAAAATTCCCTTGAACGGGCATCTCAGTAGTGGCTGGAATCTGGACTCAATCCCACGCTCCGTCAAATCACCAGCACTATGCTCTAACCATGAAGGTCTCCACACCCACTCCATACTTTCTGAATGACCCAATCAAATCCTAGTTAAACCAAAAGTGCTGACACCGTGAAATCCCTAGCCCTGCATGCCGGTCTGCTGACTGAGTGGAAAGTACACAGGTTTCTCACAGAGCCAGCCAGACCCAGGGTGAAGACTTGGCCAGATGGATAATGCCCGGGATGATGGGCACTGAGCGCTACAGCTTCCAGATCCAGTCGTTAGCCTTCCGCCCTATTCGTGCATTTCCTGGTGTCCGCTCCACTTCTGTAGCCCGTACTCCAGTCTCAAAGCAGGGTGTCTATATATACACATACACACACCTGCACACACACACACGCACGCACACACAATGAGAGAGAGAGAGTGTGTGTGTGTGTGTGTATGTGTGTGTGTGTGTGCGTGCGTGCGTGTGTGTGTGCGCGTGTGAGTGTGTGTGAATGGAATCTTTTAATTGAATTTTATTTACAGATGGCATACGCAAATATCGTCAAAGAGTGTCAGAGCCAGATACATAGACAGGCAAACACACAGTAAGTCAGACAGACAGACAGATAGACAGACACACACACACACACACAGACAGACAGACAGACAGACAGAATGTACATAATCATGCA
>CM054157.1:24023225-24059780 GCA_028751875.1 Rapana venosa | reverse complement strand
AATTGCTGGCTAGATAGTTGACTTCTTATTCAGATGCAAGGGTAAGTATCTTACATCTTCAGAGACGCATATACGCAAGAATAAGTATCTCACATCTCCAGAGACGCATAATATACGCAAGAATAAGTATCTTGCATCTCCAGAGATGCATAATATACGCAAGGATAAGTATCTTGCATCTCCAGAGATGCAAAAATTGATTTGATAAGCATGACTTGAACAGTTTATCAACATGAAATTCTGTCTCCCCATTAAAACAAAAAGGAAACCAAACTTCTGCTCCATAGGTTAAAATAGGAGTTAGTGAGTCGAATAGACGCATTATTATAGTAGTCCTTAAATTTTGTCCATGAATTGCTCTTTTAAAGGCGTACATTGCTTTGTTGCCTTGTTTTACTAAATGTTCTTGTGTTGTTTCTGTCTATCTATCTATCTATCTATCTATCTATCTATCTATCTATCTATCGCTTTTCTGAATAGACACATTATTATAGTAGTCTTTAAATTTTGTCCATGAATTGCTCTTTTAAAGGCGTACATTGCTTTGTTGCCTTGTTTTACTAAATGTTCTTGTGTTGTTTCAAACTTCCCGTTTTGATGAAGAACAGCACCTAGATATTTATAAGTTTCTACTGTTTCAATTACATGCTCTCCACATTTAAAATGAATTGGAATTTTAGTAGGTGATCTCGTAAAGACTATTACCTTTGTTTTGTTTTGTTTATCTTTAAACCCCAATTTGAACAGTATTCTTGTAGTTTAGTTTGAAGACCTACTTCGGTTGTTGATAATAATGCTAGGTCGTCAGCATAGAGTAAACAAGGAATTTTGTCTCTTGGGGTTATATTTAGTAAATCTTTCTCATCAATAAATTGTACTATATCATTAATATATACATTAAACAATGTAGAACTTAATGTATTTCCCTGATGTACTCCTTTTTTGACTGTGATTTCATCTGTGGGTTTGCCTCGTATTATTTTTAATATTGTTGCATTGGAATACATGTTTTTAATGACATTAAAAGTTTTGCCTGTTATCCCTATTTCGTTTAACTTTATAAGAAGACCCTCGTGCCACACATTATCAAACGCTTTCTGAAAATCTACAAAGCAGCAATAAGGTCTTCTACGTTTTACGTTCAGTATATTATCGATTAAGTTTTTAAGTAGGAAGATATGGTCCGTTGATCTGCATGCTTTTCTGAATCCAGCTTGTTCTCTGGCAATGCTGTTGTTATTTTCTAAATATTCAGAAAATCTTTGATTCAGTTTTTGACAAAAAGTTCCCTAATAGTGTTTGTTAACGTTATTCCTCGTAGTTTTCTGGGTTGTATATACATCCGCTTTTATGGATTGGGACATTCACTCCTACTTTCCAATCATAGGGATATATACCTGTTTCAAATACTAAATTGAAAATATCTCACATTGTATCTATAAGATTAGATGAAACTGATTTGATCATTTCGTTTGTGTTTCCATCTTTTCCTGGTGATTTTTTATTTTTGAGTATTTTGATTGTTTTTGTAATTTCATCCGTCGTAATTTTCTTATCAAAGATTGGGTTATTAGTTACTTTTAATTCATTGAACATGTTTTGCATTTGTTTTTTGCGGTCTGGATCTATTTGCGATTCTTTTCCAATAAGAGATTTTAAGTGTTCAGTCCACTTACTGCAGCTAATATGATTATGATGTTTTAATCCATCATCTTTGCTTCCTTTTAATTTTTTGTAAAGTTTTCCACAATATACTCGGATCCTCTTCAATTACATCATGTAGCTGGGCTACCAGTAAATATTTGAATATTTTCTTTTTCTTTTTTTATCAAAATATGTTATTGTTTTCTTTTCGTAAAGTATTGTTTTCGAAGTTCAGGTTTATATGGAGTTCTTTTTATTGCATTTAGTAAAGACTGTACTTCTTTTCTCGTACTGTTACATTCTGAGTCAAATCATTTTTTTAATTGTGTTTAATTCTTCTTATTTGTTTTGACTTTCTGGTCTTCAAGCTTAATTGTGCCACTTTGATAAAGATATCTGATAGCTGCTTGGCACATTCATTTACTGCGTTTGTTGAATCAGGTTGTTTTGTATTTTGTTTTATTTGTTTTAATACTGTATTTGTTTGAGTTTTTATGTGTGTTACGTGTGATTGTGTTGATGTAGTAGAAGTGCCTTTTGAAAGTGTTCTTTAGAATTTTTATCCCATACAAAACGTATTTGTTGTGGTAAATCTTTAGTAATATACTCTGCCTGTGTATCTCTTACTATTTTGATAGACCTCTGCAAGCGTGTTTTGTCTATATCTGGTATCATCATCATCATCATCATCATCATCATCAGACCCGTGACCTTGGCGGTCGTGGGGGAGACACGAAAGACGATGCCGTGGTAAGCCTCCTCCATCCATCTCGGTCCTCGGCTCTGCGCAGTAGAGCCGAGTCATTCATCCTGGTCCATTCTCTGATGTTGTCCATCCATGACTTGTTCTGTCTTTCCCTCTTTCTGCCACCTTCGAGTGTTCCCTGCATTACTGTTTTTGGCAGAGTGTTGTGGCGGGTGACGTGGCCGAACCATGTCAGCTTTTTCTTCTTGACGATAGTGAGAAGGGATTCCTGTGGACCTGCCAGCCGTGTTATTTGACTCTTGACAAATTCATTGGTCTTTCGTTCTCTCCAGGATATGCCCAGCAGTTTTCTATAGCATTTTGTTTCAAATGACTGGATTTGCTTTGCTGTTTTAGCAGTCAATGTCCAGGTTTCACTTCCGTACAGCAGGATAGTCTGAATTAGGGCTTTGTAGAGCTTTAGTTTGATTGGGAAACTGATCTCTTTACTTTTCCATATGGTGGTGACTTTTGTCATGGAAGATGTTGCCATGGCTATTCTGACTTTGATTTCTGTCGTCGATCGCCCGTCCTTTGTGAGTGTAGCGCCAAGGTATTTAAAAGCGGCTACCTCCTCCAGTTGTTGGCCGTTCATGTAAATTTTAGCAGTGGCGTTGCTCGTGCTGTTCACAAGTACTTTACTTTTCTCCGAGCTCACCTCCATCCCATATGCTCCAGCTCTGTTCTCAAGTCTGGTCGTAAGATCTTGCAGCTCTGTGTTACTGCCGCCCATGAGGTCAATTTCATCGGCAAACCGCAAGTTGTTGAGGGGTCTGCCGCCAATGGAGATAGTAGAGTGGAAGTCATGGAGGGTCTCTCTCATAATGTTTTCCAAGAACAGATTATACAGGACTGGAGATAACAGGCATCCTTGTTGGACCCCAACTGTGGTTTTGAAGTAGTCTCCGACCTGATTGTTCAGAAGGACTGCACTGCCTGCGGTGTTGTATAGTGCTTGAATGGTTTGCACTAGTCCTTCTTCAATGCCAAACATTCTGAGGACCTGCCACAGGCCTTCGTGCCATACTCTGTCGAAAGCCTTCTTGAAGTCGATGAAGTTGTGGAACAGGTCTCTCTGATGTTGAAGGTGTTTTTCCATCAGGATGTGGCAGTAAAAAATCTGTTCGATTGTGCTCCTGCCTGCCCTGAACCCAGTTTGTTCCTCTGCAAGGTGTTCTTCTGCTTCCTTCTTGAGTCGATTCAAAATAACTTTGAGCATGATCTTGCTGGCGTGGCTGATGAGGCTGATTGTTCTATAGTTTTGGTATTGGCGTAAATTCCCCCTCTGGTATATCTATGGTATATCTATATTTAAATCAAGTGGACAATATAGTATATCTGGTATATCTATATTTAAATTAAGTAGACAATGATCAGAGTATTCCATTAAATCTCTAACTTTCATATGCTTTACCTCTTTCATAACTGACTTTGAACAAATGAAATAATCCACAACACTACAAACTTGAGGTTGAAAGCATGTAAATTTACCCTGTAAATCTCCTAATGTTCGACCATTCAATATGTACAATTGATTGTCTGTACAAATATTAGCTAATAGTCTGCCATATTTTGGTACAATTCTATCCATTGAGCACCTTTGATAACATTGGTCATATTCGCTTTCTTCAGGTAAACTGTAATAGCTTGGTTTTGGATCTATTTCTATAAAGTCAGTCAGTCTTCCTGATAGCGCATTCATATCTCCCATAGTATTATGCAAGGTGTTTGTTACAGATGAAGACGATCTCAACATGGCATGTGTGTGTGTGTGTGTGGTGTGTGTGTGTGTGTGTGTGTGTGTGTGTGTGTGTGTGTGTGTGTGTGTTGTGTGTGTGTGTGTGTGTGTGTGGTGTGTGTGTGTGTGTGTGTGTGTGTGTTGTTGTTGTTGACTTCAATTTTACGTCTGTTCACTTTTAGTGATATTAGACGCCCCCCCCCCCCCCCCTAAAAAAAAACCAAAAAACAAAACAAAACCCAAAAACAAAAACAAAACAAAAACAAAAAACCCGGGAGATGTGGATGTGGTGTTAAAAAAAAAAATAATAATAATCTCGAAAAACTTGGCAATGCAACAGGAATTTAAAAAACAACAAAAAAAACCCAACAAGTCATTAACGTTAATGTAACTATAACAAATGTCCTATGGGACTGTAACAAAGACCTTTCACAATTTCAAATGCCAATTTTAAATTACTGAATATGCTGGTGAGGGAGTTTTCAGAAAAATGGGGCATGAAAGGTTTTACACTCTGGCAGTCAAAAAGTATATGAGTATTAGTGATATTCTCACCACACAGGCATTTACCATTTTTGCTGAATTTGGTTATCAATGCATTTAGTTTCATTCTATAGAATAAAGTATTAATTCTCCTTGACGTAAAAACATTTGTACTAACTTCTGAATGGTTCCCCACTGTTAGATTATGGGTATTGATTGCAGTTCTAGTTAAAAGTCTCTCATTTTGCTGATTACTATCAGTGACCTTTCTCCATGATTTTTGTTCTAGTAAGCTATACCCTTCTTGTAAGGATAAAGGCACATGCAATTCTATTGCATCCCGTCCATGTTTTGCACCCTTTTTGGCAGCTCTATCCGCCCACTCATTTGGAAAGAACCCAGTGTGTGAAGGCACCCAACAAAAATTCACACTTATGCCCTTTACGGTTAAGAGATGTATGACATGCTTAATCTCTAATATGATTTTCGAAGTTTTCTTGTAACATGGCGATTTTAAAGCATACAATGCCGATTTAGAATCAACGCAAAGAAGAATTTGAAATATACCCAACGGCATGTGTGTGTGTGTGTGTGTGTTGTGTGTGTGTGTGTGTGTGTGTGTGTGTGTGTGTGTGTGTGTGTGTGTGTGTGTGTGTGTGTGTGTTTGTGTTTGTGTGTGTATATGTGTGTTAGGGGAGGGGGGAGGGGTCGAGTCTGCAAGCGTTAGTGGTCAGCAAAAGGGAAAGAACTGTGTGTCTGAAAATGAGTGGGAGTAAATTGTGCATGATCGGTGGTCTAGAGGTAACGCGCCTGTCTAGAAAGCGAAAAGTCCGGGTCTGAAGTGTGCGGCGGTTCGTACCCCGTTTGGACCGGAAATTTTTCCCCCATCCATTAGACCATGAGTGGTGGTCTGGGCGCTAGTCTTTCGGATGAGACGATAAACCGAGGTCCCGTGTGTTACACGTAATTATTTAGCGCACGTAAAAAAACCCACGGCAACAAGAGAGTTGTCCCTGGCAAAATTCTTAGAAAAAAGCCACTCTGATAGGGAAACAAATACAGCTGCAGAAAAAAAAAAAAAAAAAAAAAAAGGGTGAAAGGGTGGCGCAGCGCTAAGTAGCGACGCGTTCTCCCGCTCTCCCCGGGGAGAGCAGCCCGAATTTCACGGAGAGAAATCTGCCGTGACTTAAAGTAAAATCTGAGCGCTTTGATTTGTTGCTTTACAAGATTCAGCGCTATATAAATTCCATACATTATTATTATTATTATTATTATTATTATTAAATACAACAACGAGCCTGTGCTGTAGATTATGCGGTGTTCAATCATATCCTGTTTCTGCTTTTCACACTGTTTTGTGTGTTACAAAGCGAAGGAGGCATCCGGGGAAGATTGCTGCTTTTTCTGGATGAACCTCTGCTTAACACACTGGCAGTCACCCGGAATATGCACAGCGCTGTCTCCCTCATCATACCTGGGAATCTCTGCGAAACCATCTGTAAACACCAGAAACGAAGTTTGTTTGTGCATGAGGCTGTTGTCAAATACCTTGCAGTTTAGGCAGCCATACTCCAGGTGGATCGGTGGTCTAGAGGTAACGCGCCTACCTAGAAAGCGAAAAGTCCGGGTCGGAAGTGTGCGGTGGTTCGAATCCCGTTTGGGCCCAAATCTTCCTCCCCCCCCCCCCCCCCCCCCATCCATTAGATCATGAGTGGTGGTCTGGGTGCTAGTCTTTCAGATGAGACGATAAACCGAGGTCTCGTGTTTTACATATAATTGTTTAGCGCACGTAAAAGAACCCACGGCAACAAGAGAGTTGTCTCTGCAGAAAAAATCAACTCTGATAGGGAAACAAATACAGTTGCAGACAGGAAAAAGAAAAAAAAATTAATGGGGGCGCTGCTCTTGTGGCGATGCGCTGTCCCCGGGGAGAGCAGCCCGAATTTCACGCAGAGAAATATGCTATGACTTAAAGTGGTATAAATATAAAAAAAAATAAATAAAATATTTTTGTTCTCAGTTAATGCTGACTACAGGCTGTTATGCGAGGGGCTTGTTACGGATGAAGACGATCTCAACGTGGCATGTCGATAATATGACTATGCGCCTGCAAATTCAGGTTGGAGGTTAAGTAATGTATATATAAGATAATATGTTTAGATCGTTTTATTGTAAGTTGGTTTAAGTGTATACTTCTGACTAGATTTTTATAATCTATATACGAAATGCTATATCTATATCTAAAATATCTAAATCTATATACTAAATATTATGTAGTATTGTTTGCTGTGTGTTGTATGATGTTACTTGTGCTACTTGGAATTTCTCACTTGACATGATTAAGTAGTTTGGAGTCTAGCCTAAGTCTTCTATGAAAAAAGCATGGAATTTTTTTTCAGATGCATGTAAGCTGTTATCCCTGCATGAATATGGAACCTCTGTTTCTCGTCTCATTCGAAGGTCTTCCAAAAGAGTGGATTCAGTAGGTAAAGGTAAATGTCTTCCCATAACCTATGCGGTCGTTGGGGAGCGAGATGTCAGAGACCTCAGCTTATCCAGAGGTCAGCATATTGAGGGCGGCGTCTATCTCCTCTCCCTCGCTGCTTTGACCTTCCCTGACACTAAAAAGGGCAGGTACCCATTTTCCAGCTGGGTGAATTGGGGGACTGTACTGAAGCCAAGGCGCGCAAACTGTCATATCACATGCTCACAATGCTCCCACCCATTCCAAGACCAGCTATAGACCGTGGCATACATAACGGAAACATACCTAGCCTGCAATTTGCTGCCTGGGCAAAAATACACTAACTTAAACTCTCAGTGCAAGGCCCGATCTAATCTGCAAAGGGTTCGTGGAGAAGTCATACCTCCTTGCCATTATAGCGGTGTAAAATATACAGAAAACACGAAACACTTCCTACAGGGTTATCATATCAGAAACTCTTTATATGTTCCTGTAGCCCCCCATATATCTGTAAGACGGGGGTAAGGGGGGGTGGGGTGGGGGGTGTTGAACTAAGTTCATTTCTCTGTGTCTGTTTGTCTGTCTGGCTGGCTGTCTGGCTGGCCGTCAGTCTGTACGTCTGTCTAACTGTCTGTCTGTCTGTCTGTCTCTCTTTCTCCCTCTCTCTCTCTCTCTCTCTCTCTCTCTCTCTCTCTCTCTCTCTCTCTCTCTCTCTCTCTCTTTCATTTCACGCGCACACACATACGTACACACATACATACGCACACACACATACACACACGTACGTACGCACACAAGCACTTATACACATATACACGCACGCATTACACACAAACACAAACGCGCGCATGCACACATAGACACAGACACACACACAACCACACACACACACACACACACACACACACACACACACACGTACGTACGCACACACACGCATACACACGCACGCACTCACACACACACACACACACACATACACACACACAACATTCATTGAAACTGTAGAAAAGAAAACATGATTTGTTGCACTGAAAGGAGGAATATTTCAGCCATTCTCTATTTCAACGGCACCCTTTTTCAATAACACACTGCTCCAATACAGGCAGAGTAAACGATTGAATGGATGTCAACACTTGTGGAATAATCATTCGTTTTCAGGAATAATTTATAGCCAATAATCCACACATTGCCTTTTGCTCTGTCTTCGTTTTTCAAAAATTGTATTCTGAGAATGAGGGGACAGGATAGCTCAGTGGTCGGAGCACTCGCTTTCCACCCAGCCAAGTTAAGCAGCGTCGAGCGTGGTTACCACTTGGATGGGTGACCGTTTGCGCGCCTTGGCTTCAGTACAGTTCACCCAGCTGTAAATGGGTACCTGCCCTCTTTAGGGGTCAGGGAAGGTAAAGCAGCGAGGGAGAGGAGATGGGCGCCGCCCTCAATATGCTGGCCCCTAGAGAAGTGAGGTCTCTGACGCCTCGCTCCCCTACGACCTTATAGGTTATGGGACTCCTTTATCTTTACTTTATTCTGAGAATGCTTGATATGACCACTACCTATATTTGTACAAAGTAGGAAAAGACTGTATTTATAAAGGGAAAAGAATCAAATAGATATCTCTGTCTCACTGTATCTGTTTTAGTCTCTCTTTGTCTCTCTCTCTCTCTCTCTGTCTGTTTGTCTGCCTTTCTGTCTGTTGGTCTGTCTGTCTGTCTCGCTCTGTCCAAATGTTTAAAATTTAAAAAAAATGAATTTCACAATGGTTAGTTTCATTAATGTACAGAAAATGATGTATTTAAACGAAAAATACATAACGAGAGCAATATCTTTTTTCTGAGAAAAAAATAGTTCAAACGTTTGATATCTTCGTTTGGAGTTGTTGGGGGTTTTATCGAACAGCAAAAGGAATCCCAAAAAGAACTACGACAATATATAACAGATCAGAACTTTGGAATAAACTTAAGGATTGAAAAAGCCACCCTTTTCCCAAGTAAACCTTGCCAACACCAAACCCAACAAAACCACCAAAAAAAACTCAAATACCAAAAAAACACCGGGGCCCCTAGTGTTAAAATTCGCCGAAGGGACCGGTTATTCCTTTAAGGTGTATTTTTGATTAATCATGCGATTTTTAAAAAGTCCTTGGTTTAACCAACCCGTGGGACCCCGGGTTGGCATTTTTCCCTTTTCCCCCCAAATTGGCCATTTGTCGGGGAAACAGAGAAATTAAAACCCGGTTCCAGGGACTGTGTTAAAAGCAAAAAGGGGGTTATTTCCATATCCTTTTTAAAAAGGGAATAAATTTATAAAAAACCCAAAATTCCCCTTCCCCCTTTCTCAATTCCCTCCTCCTCTCCCTCCTCCCTTTTTCATAATTTATTTCTTGGGGGCCATCCAAAAATTTTTGGAATCAACATAAAAAAAATTAAAGAAAAAACCAAAAAAGCATCTTAGCTAATAAACGTTTCAAAATTCAATGAATCCTGGGGGTATAAACCAAAGACCCCAACCAAGATAAAGCCTTTTGAACCCACGTAAACCAACAAATGTACGGGGGTTTGAAAGAAATTCCTACCCCCCAAAAGATTAAAAAAAAAGTTAGGTAAATAATAACTCCAAAAAGAAGGTTGCCCAAAATGAAAATTAAATGACTTTTTAAAAAAAAAAACGAAGGAAAAGAAAAAGACTTGCTTTTTACACCATTCATGGGTAGGGTTTAATTTTTCACTTTTCACCCCCCAATGGTACTTTTCCCTAAAAGCCCCGGTTTACTCCCCAAAGAGTCGCAGTTGAACCGGTGGCCTGGTTACGCCTCCCATGTTTTGGGGGGTGGAGTTGCATGTTAATCCGTGGGGTTTAAAATTCCCCTAACCAGGTTGTCAGAGCACCCATGTTTAAACATTATCCGTGTCTTTCCGTTAAAAAATTTTAGCCATTAAAAGAAAGAACAAAGAATCCATTGAAAATCATGAAAAAAATCTACTTATACCAATATTGAACCAAGAAAAAACCCCTTTTTCACTTCCTTTCCAAAAAAATTTCTTGAAATCCCTGAAAAAAAAGGGAATACATTTTTTTAATGTACACGGATAAAATTGACTGCTTCCCCACAAGTTAAACTAAACGTTTCCCAAAAGAGGGCCCGGGGCTGCTGCAATTCAAACAGCCCATTACATCAGGAAAAGTATATTTTGCGCAAACCCAGAATAAAGAGGGAAAAGAAATGGCCGGCAAAAAAACCGGCCCAAAGATGGGTTTTCCCCCTTCCCCCAAAAAAATTAAAGAAACCCTAACCAAAAAAATAAACAAAAATAAAAAACAAAAAATTTTAAATAAATAATAAAATAAAATAAAAATTTTCTCCATTTTTCTTCACAATTTGAGTTCCTGCTTCAACCCCTGTCCAGCTAAAAAAAACCCAAAGAAGGGCCCCTCTGAGGGTAACGGGAAGAAGGAAAACCCGGTGGGTGGCTGGTTTCCTTTTTTTTGAGAGGCAAACCCCATCCCCATAACAAAATACACCCAAAACAACAAAACCCCTTTTAACCAAACACACACACACACAAAACATACAATACAATAGTGTATTTGTAGTTTGAAATCCAGAATTTAACGAAGAATAAATGTGGGGTCAAATGGAATCTGGAACATCCCCACATTTTGTACTTGTTGGCGTTCCCCGCCTTAACATTTGGGGGATCATCCAGAATATGCACTCCTCAAACCACACCTAGGGATCCTGTGAAAATTCCACTTTCAAAGGAAAAAACTGGGGTGTGTGTGTTGTGTGTGTGTGTGTGTGTGTGTGTGTGTGGGGTGGTTTTGTGTGTGTGTGGTGTGGTGTGTGGGGTGTTGTGTGTGTTGTGTGTGTGTGGGTGTTGGGGGGGGGGGGGGGGGGGAGGGGGGGAGAAAGCGTACCATGTTTGTAATATCGTTTTTTTAAACTATTGGTTATTTGTCATTGTTGCATGACTGGTAAGATTAGGTTGAAAGCATGGCTTTGATTTGTCTTTGCAAGATATACGCTATATAAGTTCCATTTATATTATTATTATACTTTATCTTTTTTTACACGCAGGGAAAATGGCCATCCACCATGTCTTGGGGAAACAAAAACCCGAGGCTTCGTGGGGCACACTCAAACACACTGCACTACACTACCTGCATACATTTGCCTAAACATGCAAAATTTAAAATACACTGCACTAACACACCATAATTTTTAAAACCCATTTTCTTTTAAAGATTCAACAAACCCAATACATCATACATTTAATTTTTAATTAATTAATTATTTTTAATAATAATATATAAATTAATACAGATTCTTAACCACAACACAAAAAAACTGGAGGCCTGCATCATTCACACTACCAATTCCTTAAGAAAACCAAATTACAGGAAGATACCCCACTTCATACATACATTTCACACATACATACATTACATTCACACACTAACTAACTACTGCACTGCATACATTACACAAAACATGCACAGCACTACACTACACTACACCATTCCTGCCGCACTCCTCACTAACTACACTACACACATTACTCACTACATACACCACTTTCCACACTATACTACACTAAATTAAAACTACACTTACTACACTCACACAACACCACACATACCAAAACTCACAACCCATATCACTACACTACACTACAACCCCCAAAAATTACACTACACTGCACTACACTACTTACATTTCATACACTACACTACACTACACACACACCACCTACACTGCACTCACTGCCTCACTACACTTCACCACTACACTAACTACCACACCAAACCCAATCAATACATACAATTCCCCTGCAATACAAATAATACACTAACCAAACTACAATAAGACAATACCTACAATTCAATACAAAACCAAACAACAAACCCTACCATATACAACACCTACTAACAAAACATCACAAAACCACAACAAAAATACCGACAATAAAAAACTAAACCACAACCAATCCCAAAAATACAATACAAAAATGAAAAGAAGCAATATAAAAAGAACTTTTGAAGAAAAAACCCGTTGCAAAAAAAAAAACCCAAAAAATAAAGGATGAATAAATCCCAAAACAACACACTACAAACAAAAAAATAAATATAATACGGGAAAGAAAAAGTTTCAAATTTAAACATGGGTCTTTGAGGAGTAAAAAAGGGGCCAGCTTAAAAAACCCAAAACCGAGAATACAATCATAATACAACCAATCAACGCCATCAAACACATTTACAAACGGGGGCACGCCAAAAGCATTCAACATTTCCTTACAAGTGGAATTGGGGGGCCTGTTATGACGTTGGGTGAAGCTGGTCTGTTTAATTATCCACCACCCCACCTTAACCCCCCTTCTATAACCCGCAGTACGCCTACCAGACAGGGAAAGCGGTGGCAATTTTTTAACCCTAATGATCAAGGGGATGGGCGACTTGCGTGGTTAAAATTCTTTCCTGAAACTGCTACGGGGGCCGAACTCATAGCTAACCTTTATCACCTCACCAATCCGAGCTAAGTCAGATGTTGCGGTAATTTAATAATGCTCAAACTGTCCCCTTGGGGGTAGCTTTCGGAGCGTGTTCCATCTCCAAGACCCCCCTCTTATTCTGTGTCTCCAAAAAGCTCTGTCCCCTCCTCCCTTCCTCACCTTTAACTATTCTTAGTCTTAGACCTTGGGTAAACAAAAAATTTTGAAAGTTTCCCACTCCTGGCAGGCCCCTCGTGGGGGTCCTTCCCAACCATCCTTCCAAGTGTTTTAAAAAAAGTTTCTTGCTGCCCACCAACCCACCTTTCTTCCTTAAGGGATCTTGCTATCCTTCAAACAAAACAAAAAGGTAATAAGAAAGTTAGACACGCTAACACTACATCGGGTTCCCCTAATTGTGAAGGTTTGGAAAAAGCACCTTTTGGGTGGGTGGGAGATTTGGTAAGGATGTTGGGTAAATTTGGTTTTTGGATGGGCGGGATTGATTTTGGTTTTAGGGTTAAATGGTTTTTTGGTGGAGGATTTGTTTGGTGGGTGGGTAGGTGGGTGGGTGGGTGGTGGTAGTGGTAGGGGGTGATGTTGATGGTGAGAGTTGTGGTGGTGGTGGTGGTGGTGATGGTGCTGGTCCTCTTAGTTGGTTGGTTGGTTGGTTGGTTGGTTGGTTGGTTGGTTGGTTGGTTGGTTGGTTGGTTGGTTGGTTGGTTGGTTGGTTGGTTGGTTGGTTGGTTGGTTGGTTGGTGGCAATGATGGTTGGGTGGTAGTTATGATGATTGTGATAAAAACTATAATGGTGGCAAGCCAGGATACGGTTACAGAACCTCTGGCAGTCCGTCAACCTGACAGCTTTTATTTTATTTTATTTTATTTTTCTTTAATATAATAGAATGAGCATTCACATGTGCTTTTCTTACATCCAAGCTTCAAGTGCATACTATGACGTCAATTTCGTCATCGTTCCAATGGCACAGATGACCTTCTCTTCTGCAATGTGGAACAGGTTTTCACGTGATGGCATCAAGGAAGACATGAGTGGCGTGACATGGCCTGGAGAGGCACAAGACAAGAATTATCCGAGGGAGGGCTGCTTCAGAGGGAGAGAGGGCGGCTACAGAGGGAGGGAGGACTTCTACAGAGGAAGGGAGGAGGGCTGCTACAGAGGGAGGGAGGGCTGCTACAGAGGGAGGGAGGAGGGCTGCTACAGAGGGAGGGAGGGCTGCTACAGAGGGAGGGAGGGATGCTACAGAGGGAGGGAGGGATGCTACAGAGGGAGGGAGGGCTGCTACAGAGGGAGGGAGGGCTGCTACAGAGGGAGGGAGGGCTACAACCTCCAGTGGATGGACAACGCCATGGTGTTAAAGTAAGGCAAAGGTAAAGGTGTCCCATAACCTATAAGGTCGTAGGGGAGCGAGGCATCAGAGACCTCAGCTTCTCTAGGGGCCAGCATATTGAGGGCGGCGCCCATCTCCTCTCCCTCGCTTCTTTACTTTCCCTGACCCTAAAGAGGCAGGTACCCATTTACAGCTGGGTGAACTGGGGGACTATACTGAAGCCAAGGCGCGCAAACGGTCACCAATCCAACTGGTAACCACGCTCGATGCTGCTTAACCTTGGCTGGGGAAAAGCGAGTGCTCTGAACACTGAGCTATCCCGTCCCAATGCTAAGGTGCTAAGGCTTAAATTGGTGGTGGCGGTGTGTAACAATAACAATAACAAGAACAATAACAACAATAACTATAACAATAATTTTAATTCAGTTTTTGCAGGCCATATGGTCCATAGGAACAACAGTTAATCATATACTTTCATGTAAGGTGAACATCCTTACTTCTGATATCTAAACATTTAGTAAGAAATAATCCAACTTTAAACATCAAACTAGGTTTAGTGTTCATACAAAGAAGCTGCACTTTCAGATTCGATGGAAATCTGTAATATTACAAAGGAATACATTTTCTTCGCAATACATCTTATTTTGGGCATAGAAGTAAAAAGTGACAAACATCTTCAATTTGTTGGCCATCACACTGAGAGCAGAATGGTTCAGCATCGGTTTGCCATAACGTGAAATTCCATTTAAAGGTAATCTGTTTGACCTCAGTAAACATATAGGTCTACGATATTCTAGAGATTCTACTTCACATACATAACTAGCTCTACAAATAATCGGGTGATAATCTAAGTAGTCAGGGTATGCTGATAGAGAATCATGCCATTTTTGTTGGTACACATCCTGTATTCGTCTTTGGAATTCTTTCATGAAGGATGAAGAATTACTACAATTCTGCATTGTCCAAACATAACCAAATCCGTGGGTGCATAAAATCTTTCTATCATGTGTTACCCAATTTGTTCTCCCTGCTTCATCCTGTCTACACAACATATTGTAACATTGTCTGGGATATCTATGATGAGGTATATCCAGAATTTTTAGCCAATATTTGATTACTCTGGTAACAGTGTCAACAAAAACGGGGTATCTACCACAATCGCCAAGGCGAATATTATTTTTAACATCTCTGCCGACCCCCAGGACCATTTTGCAAACTTTTACCTGTATTTTTTCAATATCATTATATTGCTGAAAACCCCAAATTTCAGAACCATAGAGGTGGATTGGTTTCACTTTTGTATCAAAAATACTAAAAACTGTAGATGCTGGAAGAATCTTTAACCTGAAGTACAATCTTTTGATACCAGCAACAGCCTTCAATGCTTTTCCAGAGAGATTTTCGATACATTTTGACCAGTTCAATGTTGAGCCAAAAAGGTGGTGGTGGTGTGTGTGTATGTGTGGTGGTGGTGGTGGTGGTGGTGGAGGTGTGTGTGTATGTGTGTGTGTGTATGGTATGTATGTGTGTGAGTGAGTATGTGTACGTTAATGCGTGCGTGTGTGCATGCGTGCGTGTGTGTATGTGTGTGTGCTTTAATGCGTGTGTGTGTGTGTGTTTGAATGCGTGCGTGCGTGCATGTGTGTGTGTGCGCGTGCGCGCGGCGCGCGCGTGTGTGTGTATGTAGAGGGGGTAATGATGAGGGCAGTGATGGCGGAAATCATCTTACTGGTAGCGGGTTGGTTTGTTGGCTGGCTGGCTGGCTGGTTGGTTGTCTTGTTAGTTGGTTGGCTGGTTGAGTGGCTGGTTAGTTGGTTGGCTGGTTGGTTGGCTTTCTTATTTGTTTAGCTGGCTGGTTGGTTGGTTGGTTAGGATGTTGGCTTAATCGTTAACTGGTGGGTTGCATGACTCACTGACTTAATCGCTTGGCTGGTTGTTTGGTCAGGTGATGAATTGTTTGCTGACTAGTTTTTACATATAACTGTTTGTTTCTTTGTTTATTTGTTTGCTTATTTCTTTGTTTCCTTGCTTGCATGATTGTTTGTTTCTTTGTTTGTTTGTTTGTACTTTAGGTTCATAAAGCATCTAGCCAGATGTTGCAGTATATATAATCACACAGGGTAATCCATCTATGCCAGGCACCTCCTGTCTGGTATTGTTGCTTTTGCCAGTATTTCTCCTGTTGTTGTTCTGTTGTTGTTGTTGTTGCTGCTGCTGCTGCTGCTGCTGCTGCTGCTGCTGCTGCTGCTGCTGCTGCTGCTGCTGCTGCTGCTGCTGCTGCTGCTGCTGCTGCTGCTGCTGCTGCTGCTGCTGCTGCTTCTGCTCTTGCTGATGATGAGGATTCTTTTTTTTTCTCTTTCATTTTTCTGGTTTCCTTCCTTCCGTCCTTCTTCGTTATTCTTTTTGTTTCCTTTAGTGTTGTTTGTTTCTGTGTGTGTGTGTGTGTGTGTGTGTGTGTGTGTGTGTGTGTGTGTGTGTGTGTGTGTGTGTGTGTGTGTGTTGTGTGTGGTGTGTGGTGTTGTGTGCGCGCGCGCGCGCTTTCTTATGTGTTTTTCATTCTTTCCTTTCTTTGCTGCGTTCTACCTTTCTTGCATCTTCTCTTTTACCTTCCATTGTTTTTCTTGGGAGGTTCTTTCTTCCTTCCTTCCTTCCTTCTTCCATTCTTTCTTTCTTTCAGTCTTTCTTTCTTTCTGTCTGTCTTTCTTTTGTCTGTCTGTTTTTCGTTTTTCTTTCTTTTCTTTTCTTTACTTTACTTTCTTCTCGGTGTTTTTTTTTTCTTTTCTCCATGCCCATATTTCATCTTTCTTCTTTTCTTTGTTCCGTTCTGTCTTTCTTTCTTTCTTTTTCATTTTTTTTCGTTCTTTCTTTTGCCTTTCTTATTTTTCTTGTTATAGTTGTAGTTCTTGTTCTTCTCCTCTTGTTGTTTCTGTGGTTCTTCTTCTTCTTCTTCTTCTTCTTCTTCTTCTTCTTCTTCTTCTTCTTCGCAATTCTTCTTTGCAATTCTTCTTTGCAATTCTTCTTTGCAATTCTTCTTTGCAATTCTTCTTTGCATTTCTTCTTTGCCATTTTCCTTCTTCTATGATGATGAAGATGGCAATAATGACGACAACACCATCACCGATGATAAAAAAAGATAGTGACAACGAGGAGATTGAAGGTGACAATGATATCGATGGTTATCACTTTTTTATTTTTTTTTATCATCAGAAAGAGTAATGGAGGAAAACGAGTGTAGGTAACCACTTAAAACTTCTCAATCATTTTTGAAAATGATTTTCAAGGATTCGATTTAAAAGGAAAAAATGCCGGAAAATAAAACCTTTTAATGACAACATTTTAGGCATTTTTGTGTAAGAACCATGCCTTTGGCCTGACCTGACTGGAGTTTCGGCTCCTGGATGAGCCTTCGTCAGAGGTCCCAGCGGTGATTGAAGCTTCACCCGCTGTGGTACCTTACAGCGAGATACTTTTCAGAATTAAGAAGTGTCAATCGCACCAGAGGGCAAACGCAAACGAGGACGACCCAAGAACACTTGGCGTCGGACTGTCGAAACAAAGCTGAAGACCTTCCAACATACCTGGGGAACCATCCGGAAGCTGGCCCAGGACAGACAGGAGTGGAGAACATTTGTTGCCGCCCTACGTGCCAATAAGGCACAAAGGCATTGATGATGATGATGATGAATCGCAATCACAAGAATATTTAATTTTTTTTTTTAATTGTGGGAAAAGAAAGAAAGAAAGAAAAGGCTGGACAAAGAAAGAAGGAAAGGAAGGAAGAAAGAAAGAAGAGACTAGAACATTGCATAATAGAAGAGAATATATAACAAATTCAAAAGAAAAACAAGACAGGCCAGATATAGGACAAGGAGACACAAACACACGAGAAGGGGGAAGGCAATTATTTTACGTCACACGCGCCACACACACACACACACACACACACACACACACACACACACACACACACACACACACACACACACACACATACACACACACACACAGGGGAGGGACAGGATAGTCTGGTGGTTAGAGTGATGTATTCGTGATCTGCTGACCCGGGTTTAAATCTCGTCCAAGAGGATTTTCCCTCCGGAGTTAACATCAGTGCAGACTCCACTCTCCCCAAAAGTCCTTCGGATGAGACTATAAACCGAGGTCCCGTGTGCGAACGCGAGCAGAACACCTTGCGCACACGTTGAAACCCGTTCCGCTTTTCGGAAGAGTAGGCTGTAGCGTGCCGGTAGGAATAGATGACAATCTTCTTTTTTTAAGCTGAAAGCACACTGGGGTCTTATCTAGACACCGTCCCTGAAGTAGAAGTCTGGCTACCTTAATGGAACGCACGCGGAACATCTTGCGCACACGTTAAAACCCGTTCCGCTTTTCGGAAGAGTAGGCCATTGTGTGACGGTGGGAACGTATGACAAAATTGACAAAACTTCATACACAGGGGGGACAGGATATAAAATAGCACATGAGTGATTATTCCATTATCCTCAAAATAAAAGAATGTTCAAAATGGTGGGCAAAAACGGTTGTTTACGCAAAATTCCACCTTGGATTGCTAGCCGAGCAAGGAGAAGAAAAACAGATAAAATTAAAAATCAGAAATAAAAGACTCGAAGTTAATTCCGGGGTACAATTTTTTTTTCAACGAGGCGGTACAGTCTAACCTTGAACCCTCGCTCTTCAATTCACAGGTGCAAAGTAAAAAGGTAAAGGTGTCCCACAACCTATGTGGTTGTAGAGTAGCGAGGCATCAGAGACCTCAGCTTCTCTAAGGGCCAGCATATTGAGGGCGGCGTTCGTCTCCTCTCCCTCGCTGCTTAACCTTCTCTGACCCTAAAAGAGGGAAGGTACCCATTTACAGCTGGGTGAACTGGGGGACTGCAATGAAGCCAAGGCGCGCAAACGTTACCCATCCAAGTGGTAACCACGCTCATGCTGCTTAACCTTGGCTGGGGGAAAGCGAGTGCTCTGTCAACTGAGCTATTCCGTCCTGTAGTGCAAAGTGCTAGCCACAAAAGCGTTAGGGGGTGATAGATGCAAAGAAAGAAAGAAAGAAAGAAAGAAAGAAAGAAAGAAAGAAAGAAAGAAAGAAAGAAAGAAAGAAAGAAAGAAAGAAAGAAAGAAAAAACAGACAGACAGACAGAAACAAACAAACAAAAGAAAAGAAAAGACTTCCCTATAACCTATGTGGTCGTAGGGGAGCGAGGCGTCAGAGACCTCAACTTCTCTAGGGGCCAGCATATCTATATCTATCTATCTAAGGAAGGAAGGTGGCAGGATGGTTAAGACGTTCGCCTGCCAACAAGTAAACCGTGAGGTTTTGGGTCGATTCCAGCCTCGCCCTTTCTTCCCAGTTTGACAAAAAATCGAACTGAGTGTCAAAGTCCTGCGGATGAGACTATAAACCGAGGCCTCGTGTTCGAACGCATGCAGAACATCTTCCGCACACGTTAAATCCTGTTCCGCTTTTCGGAAGAGTAGGCCATAGTGTGCCGGTGGAAACAGATGACAAAATTGACAAAACTGCATACACACGGGGACTGGATGTAAAAAAAGCACATGAGTGCTTATTCCATTATCCTCGATATAAAGAATAAATAATAAAAATAAATAAATTCTATATAATTATATATATATATGATAAATCATATATCTAAATCTTGCACGATGCATCTTTGGAAGTATCACTAACCTGTATCAGGTAAATGGATTTGCTGACAGAGGGCGGGGAGAACTGAAAACTGCATAATCATGTTTTTGCTGAACATTTCCCCAGTGTAATCGCCCTTGTATACCAGATTCCTTCACCACTCGATATGTCACGTCTGTCTAAACGGATTGCCTGTCATGTTCTGGCACCAACTGAGCTCTATCAGGTTGAATCCATCGGCTGCTGTATAATCTCCTCAACCCAGTTTTCTCTAGCTTATGACAAAAGCTAGTCTTGTTCCAGGGGAAATGGATATGTTCCAAGTTGTACACAGTTTCTTTCAAGGTGAACTTGTGTCTTTTCAAGACCAACCTAGTCCTGATTACACAATCATGATCCTAGTTTAATGACATTGGGGTTTGTTTTGTTGTTGTTGTTGTGTTGTGTGTTGTTGTTGTTTTTGGGGTGTTTTTTGCTGTTGTTGGGTTTTTGTTCTGTTTTTGTTGTTTGTTTGTTGTTTTTTGTTGTTGTTGTTTTTGGAGGGGGGGGGGGGGGGGGGGGGGGTTAAGCCATAAGTGATTGTTTCATTCCTCAGCTGCAGCTTATATAATTGTCTAGCAATGGTGAGATTTTTGCGAAAGCCGTCGTTTTTTAACCCACCATTAAGGTAGCCAAATTCCAACTTGGGGGATGTATTTGATGAAAAATAATATGAAAGTTATCTCGTGCTGTTCTATACTTGATTTACTTTTCTATAGTAAGATTCCTTCTCTCTCTCTCTCTCTCTCTCTCTCTCTCTCCTCTCTCTCTCTCTCTCTCCCTCTCTCTCTCTCTCTCCTCTCTCTTCTCTCTCTCTCTCTCTCTCTCTCTCTCTCTCTCCTCTCTCTCCCTCTCTCTCTCCTCTGTGGTGGATTTGAATCATTTCTTCACTGGCTTTTGCTATATTATTTTACGACCGTAACAACTAATTTTGGGGGTAGGTTGAGGTTGCTAGTAGATTAACTCTTAGCAAATTAAATCATTATGAAGTTTCTCTCCCCCCCCCCTCCCCCCAAAAGTTAACTCTCCCCTCACCACACACAAAAAATGTTTCTCTAAATTGCATAGCAAGTGCATGGACGTTAATCTATAAAACAAAAATATATAAAAATTTCAACTAACCTAAAGGTGGTGTGGGGAATATGCTCATGTTTCGAATTAATGCCCTCGCTGATGATTCTTTTGATGTCATCAGCGATGAGGATGAAGGTGGCACATGCCGCCATCATTATCCATCATGGGGAGGGGGGAGGGGAGGGGGGGAGGGGAGGGGGGGGTGAGGGAGCAAGTGGTGGTGTCGTTACTGATGCTCTCTGCCCTGCCTTTGATCTCCCCTCGCCTGTTACACAGCAGTGGCTGATTTCCTGTCGTCTGTGATGAGCAGGAGGATGATGTATAGGGGCTGTGGGCGTGCAGGGGGGTGACGGCATGTGCGAAAAGAGAAGAGAGGATGGGAGAAGAGGTGGGAGAGAAAGGGAGAGAGAGAGACAGACAGACAGAGACAGAGAGACAGAGAGAGAAAGGGGAGGGGGGTGAGAAAGAGAGAGGGATGAGAGAGAGCGACAGACAGAGACAGAGAGACAAGAGAGAGAGGAGAAACAGACAGACAGACAGGCACAGACACAGAGAGAGAGATACAGAGATACAGAGACAGACAGACAGAGACACAGAGACAGACACAGAGACAGAGACAGACAGACAGAGACACAGACAGACAGACACAGAGACACAGAGACAGACAGAAGGACAGAGACAGAGAGATAGAGAGATAGAGACAGACACAGAGACAGACAGAAACAGACAGAAAGACAGACAGAGACAGAGATGGGGAAATATCCAGATCCCATGTGCAAACGCACGCAGAACATATTGTTGCATACATGTTAAAGTACATTTTCCTGGGAAGAGTAGGTCCTTTGTGCCCGAAAAGAACGAATGACAACAACAAAAATAATATCGAGAAAAATACCACACGCACACCGACGTGTTCCGGTATCATCCCCAAAATCAGAATGTGGCTTTCTGCTT
Source organism: Rapana venosa (assembly GCA_028751875.1). Taxonomy (NCBI): domain Eukaryota; kingdom Metazoa; phylum Mollusca; class Gastropoda; order Neogastropoda; family Muricidae; genus Rapana; species Rapana venosa. Next base: position 24,038,139 of record CM054157.1, on the reverse strand, counting down.
CTTCTTCTTCTTTGTAGTTTGTCTTCTTCTTCATCTTCTTCTTCTTCTTCTTCTTCTTCTTCTTCTTCTTCTTCTCTTCTTCTTCTTCTTCTTTGCAATTCGTCTTCTTCTCCGCAATTCTTCTTCTTATTTGCAATTCTTCTTTGCAATTCTTCTTCTTCTTTGCAATTCTTCTTCTTCTTTGCAATTCCTCTCCTCCTCCTCCTCCTTCTTCGCAATTCTTCTTCTTCGCAATTCTTCTTCACAATTCTTCCTCTTCTTCGCAATTCTTCTTCATTGCACCTCTTCTTCGCAATTCTTCTTCTTTTTCTTCGCAATTCTTCTTCTTTTTCTTCGCAGTTCTTCTTCTTCTTCTTTGCAATTCTTCTTTGCAATTCTTCTTCTTCTTCTTTTTTGCAATTCTTCTTCTTCTTTGCTTCGCAATTCTTCTTCGCAATTCTTCTTTACAATTCTTCCTCTTCTTCGCAATTCTTCTTCACAATTCTTCTTCATCACACTTCTTCTTCGCAATTCTTCTTTTTTCTTCGCAATTCTTCTGTGTCTTCTTTTTCTTCTTCTTCTTCTTCTTCTTCTCTTCTTCTTCTTCTTCTTCTTCTTCTTCTTCTCTTCTTCTTCGTAATTCTTCTCTTCTTCGTAATTCTTCTTCTTCTTCTGTGTATAGTTTGCACAGTTTTAATCTGAACCTTAAAGTTAAATGATGCGACAGACGTGATATGGCCTATGTGACTGGAGAGACTATCAACAATAGGATTGGACTGAATAGGTTTTCGTCTCCTCCTCCTCCTCTTCCTCCTCCTCTTTCTCCACCTGCGTCTTTCTCCTCCTCCTCCTGATAATTCTCTCTTCTTTTTCTGTATTCAAGGTCGCATAAAAAAGTGTATGCTATGGAAATGAATGGCATCATCAACCATCATCATCGGCAGTAGCAGCAGCAATATCAACATCAGCATCCTCCTCCTCCTCCTCCTCCTCATCATCATCATCATCATCATCATCATCTTCTTCTTCTTCATTCTCTCTCTCTCTCTTTCTGTCTGTCTCTCTCTCTCTCTGTCTCTATCTGTCTGTCTCACTCTCACTCTCCCTCCCCCCCCTCTCTCTCTCTCCCTCCCTGTCACTCTCTCCCCTCTCTCTCTCTCTCTCTCTCTCCTCTTTTTTTCCCTTTTCTCTTCCTTCTCTCCAAGCCGCTGTTTGGTGTCAGCCTACACACTTTGGCCATGATGTGACGTGCTAAGGATCTAGGCTGAAGGCCGACACCCAGAGAGTAAAAAAACTGTTCCGCCTTATCTCTTAACGTGTGCATCCATTGCATGCCTCATTGCCGCACAAGACCAGGTTGATAACGCAAGCTTTGTACACATGGTGTGATGTGTGTGTGTTGTGTGTGTGTGTGTGTGTGTGTGTGTGTGTGTGTGTGTGTGTGTGTGTGTGTGTGTGTGTGTGTGTGTGTGTGTGTGTGTGTACACCACATATGTTCAGCAGATGTGATGCTGTGCAGAGTTGTTTTATTTTTTTACTGTTGACCCTAGTCTGAAATATCCTGCGGTGGCAAAAACCAGAGCAGCAACTGTGATGCGTTAGTTTATGTGTTGTGCACCACTTTTAGTCACTGTGGGTTTTTTCTGTGTGTAAACTGTAGTACAAGGAAAGCGGAAAGTTCGTCGACCAAAACAGACCTGGCGCAGAAGTGTTGACGAAGAAACGAAGGCAGCCGGAATGACATGGGCCGAGCTGAAGAGGATCTCCCAAAGCCGAGTTCGTTGGAGGGTTGTTGTTGCAGCCTATGTTCCCCAAGGAACCAAGAGCATAAGTCAAAGTAAGTCAAGGACCGTAGTAAAGGCAAAGGTATCCCATAACTTATGTGGTCATAGGGGAGCGAGGCATCAGAGACCTCAGCTTCTCTAGGAGCCAGCATATTGAGGGTGGCATCCCATCTCTTCTCCCTCGCTGCTTTACCTTCCCTAACCCTAAAAGAGGCAGGTATCCATTTACAGTTGGGTGAACTAGTGAACTGTACTGAAGCCAAGGCGCGCAAACAGTCACCCATCCAAGTGGTAACCACGCTCGACGCTGCTTAACATTGGCTGAGGGAAAGCGAGTGCTCCGACTACACTGGGGAAAGCTGGTTGCCACTAGGTCAGCGTCATTCAGTATTCTCTTTTTGTTGTTGTTTGCTTGCAAGTGTAGGGCAACTGGCATACACTTCCCAAAGAAAGAACGGTTTTTAACCTGTGCAAAAAAATGTTCTGAGCGTGTTTGCAAACGGGGCCTTGGTTTCAAGTCTCATCTCTAGGACTTTCAGGGCAGTGGAGTCATTGTTGACTGTAACTAAGCGCTTTGATTTGTCTCTGCAAGATATAGCGCTATATAAATTCCATTTATTATTATTATTATTAACTCTGAAGGGGAAAATTCCCTTGAACGGGCATCTCAGTAGTGGCTGGAATCTGGACTCAATCCCACGCTCCGTCAAATCACCAGCACTATGCTCTAACCATGAAGGTCTCCACACCCACTCCATACTTTCTGAATGACCCAATCAAATCCTAGTTAAACCAAAAGTGCTGACACCGTGAAATCCCTAGCCCTGCATGCCGGTCTGCTGACTGAGTGGAAAGTACACAGGTTTCTCACAGAGCCAGCCAGACCCAGGGTGAAGACTTGGCCAGATGGATAATGCCCGGGATGATGGCACTGAGCGCTACAGCTTCCAGATCCAGTCGTTAGCCTTCCGCCCTATTCGTGCATTTCCTGGTGTCCGCTCCACTTCTGTAGCCCGTACTCCAGTCTCAAAGCAGAGTGTCTATATATACACATACACACACCTGCACACACACACACGCACGCACACACAATGAGAGAGAGAGAGTGTGTGTGTGTGTGTGTGTATGTGTGTGTGTGTGTGCGTGCGTGCGTGTGTGTGTGCGCGTGTGAGTGTGTGTGAATGGAATCTTTTAATTGAATTTTATTTACAGATGGCATACGCAAATATCGTCAAAGAGTGTCAGAGCCAGATACATAGACAGGCAAACACACAGTAAGTCAGACAGACAGACAGATAGACAGACACACACACAGACAGACAGACAGACAGACAGACAGACAGAATGTACATAATCATGCAGCTTTCCCTGGTTCTCTCGTTTCTGCCCTCTTCCAAGGTCACACAGACAGACAGGCCGTCTCTCTATCCCTGTCAATTTGGCCAAACCGATGGCGCTTCTTGCTTGTTGCTCTGTTTCCTACCACTGCCGATATCAATGAGTAGGCGTGAAGGTTTCGTCAATACATTGCTGCTTCTGCCTCTTGTTTACGTTCTCGTTCAACAACAGCAAAAGACCGCTGCCGATAGTTTTGAGCAGGCCTGGAGGTTTCTTTGATACGTTTCTTCTAGCTCTGGTTTACGTGCTTGTTCAACTGCAAAATTCTTTTCCTGACCACTGCTAATATCATTGAATAGGAGTAAAGGTTTCTTCAATACATTGCTTCTAGCTTCTTCTTTATGTGCTTATTCCACAGCAGAAGTTCTTTTCTTGACTATATAATATATATGCATTCTTTTTTTCTCTTCTTCCTAATTCATTGGGGGCACAGCACTGAAGATTTCAACAGGAAAGGTAAAGGTGTCCCATAACCTATAAGGTTGTAGGGGAGTGAGGCGTCAGAGACCTCTAGGGGCCAGCGTATTGAGGGTGGCACCCATTTCCTCTCCCTCACTGCTTTACCTTCCCTAACCCTAAAGAGGCAGGTACCCATTTACCGCTGGGTGAACTGGGGGACTGAACTGAAGCCAAGGTGTACAAACAGTCACCTATCCAACTGGTAACCACGCTTGATGCTGCTTACCATTGGCTGAGGGAAAGCGAGTGCTTTTGGGGCATACACTATGGCTACTCTCTTAGGTGGGCAGTTTTGTGTTTTGGGCGTAGGTTACAAAAATATCCATGTACAACGTGTTCAAGAGTCACATGTTGTCATCGAAACTATTGTCAACGCCATCAACATCACAATCCTTATGGTCATCGTTGTCGTCATCATATCACTGTCGTCCCCATGACAGTCGTCAGCAGTGCCACCCACACCAGCAGAAGCAGCAGCAGCAGTAGCATGCAGTGCAGTAATAACTTTGTCACTGATACATAACAGATGCGGCATTTACCATCACCATCATCACCATCATCATCATCACTGTATTGTCATGATTATCATCATCAACTTGGCGACGCCCTGATGATCACAACGATGATGAGAATGACAACCAGTATAGAATCATTGTCATTACCATCATCATTACCACCTCCACCACCATCACCACCACCACCACCACCATCACCATCACCCCCACCATCACTTACTATCTTATTGGTGTTCTTATCGTCCTCATTACACTAAACTCTCCCGGAAATTACATTCAGTTCGATGCATACCTGACAAAGCAATTGCTTGGAAGCGGGAAACAACGGTTTGGAATCAAAGATTCTCTATGCGCCGTATAACACTTTGTTATTGAAAAAAAACGAAAACATCTGTCAAAGATTACATCTGTACAAACTGAGCGTTACAAGACTTTAAACCATACCAAGCGCCAACAAGAAGATTAAAAAATATATATCTATCATGTTCTTCTAAACTAAGTTTGCATCACGAGGGTACTTCACCTTAGCCATATGGTTTGTGTGTGTGTGTGTTTGTTTTTAGACTGTTCAATATCTTAATAGAACATAGTATTAATTTAATTGATATTCGTCTTATACAACATGTTATAACAATTTGACTTATATTATTAAAATGCGTGAGCATAGGTACGAATGTTTATAATGTGTGAGCCTGCGTGCGCGTGCGCGAGTGACTATGAATGTGCGGACGTACGGGTTTACTAGCGCGCACATGAGTAAAGTGATTTTTTTGGGGGGTGGGTTTGTGGCTAGATGAGATATTGCTGATTTGTGGATGCTTTTTATCTCATGATGGGTGCATGCTGATGTTGGACAGTGTGTGTATGTTTTAAATATTATGTTTAAATGTTTATTGTTTTTATGTATGGTGAGTAACCCGCCGGAATTTCTCTGTCTTTGAGATAATAACGCTGTTGAATTTGAATTTGAATTTTGCCAGCTTTACCAACCTCACCTACCTCCGAGTCCATTTTTTAGTCCATCTGAGACGACGGTTGAAGTGGACGGGCAGCCTGCAAGTGGACCTGGAGGTGACGTTGAGGTCAGGTGTGAGGATGACCCAGTCTTCCCAGCAGCCAGTTGTGAAACAACCTCCGCAATCGGCGAGCCTTTGCTCAGGTAGTTGCAGCCACAGTCGCACCTGTACCAGAGGGAGCCTCGGCATCCTCTAGAGCTTGAGTATGTTTTTTAATCATGTATATTTTTTGAGGGGAAGACAGAACAAGTCATGGATGGACAACATCAGAGAATGGACCAGGATGAATGACTCGGCACTACTGCGCAGAGCCGAGGACCGAGATGGATGGAGGAGGCTTACCACGGTATTGTCTTTCGTGTCTCCTCCACGACCGCCAAGGTCACGGGACTGATGATGATGATGATGATATTTTTTGAATGGGGACAGGATAGCTCAGTGGTCAGAACACTCCTTTCCCTCATCCAAGTGTTAAGCAGCATCCAGCGTGGTTGGATGGGTGACCGTTTGTGCGCCTTGGCTTCAGTACAGTCCTCCCAGTTCACCCAGCTGTGAATGCGTACCTGCCCTCTTTAGGGTCAGGGAAGGTACAGCAGCGAGGGAGAGAGGAGATGGGCGCTGCCTTCGACATGCTGGCTCTTTGAGAAGTAGAGGTCTCTGATGCCTTGCTCCCCTACGACCACATGATATGTACATAGGTTATGGGTACACCTGAAGCTTGCATAACTCCACATTCTCTACTTTTAAGCAAAAGCCGGACAAACACGAAACAAAACCAAAATAACTCATTGCCACAAATGCCCACCTCAAGAAAGCGGCCATATTGTATGCACAAAGAGAGGATAACTCCGTTTCTTCACTAAAAAAAAAAAAAGAAGCACTGACAACACAACCACCACCACCACCTTCACCACCCCTCTGCTCCTTCTCTTAACAGTGCCCTCACCAAGTTAGACCTACATACCCCAGTGTACACACAGTGAAGTGGTGGAAGGTACCTTCTCTCTCTCTCTGTGTCTCTGTCTCTCTCTCTCTCTCTCTCTCTCTCTCTCTCTCTCTCTCTCTCTCTCTCTCTCATCCTCTCTCTCTCTCTCTCCTCTCCTCTCTCTCTCTCTCTCCTGAAAGTGTCCTGCGGTACGGGGTAAAAACTTGCAGACGTGATTAGAGCAGCGTGAAAAATTAACGACTGTCTCTTCTGCAACTGACGTCAACATTCGGTTGGTGGTGGTAGTGGTGGTGGTGGCGGTAGGGGTGGTGATGGGTGGAGGGAAGGGGGTTGTTTTGGTTGTTGTTGTTTTTTTATTACAGGTTTAAGCTACTTTCTGAGTGTGGATGAGGGTGAGGGTGCGTGTGTGTGTGTGTGTGTGTGTGTGTGTGTGTGTGTGTGTGTGTGTGTGTGTGTGTGTGTGTGTGTGTGTGTGTGTGTGTGTGTGTGTGTGTGTGTGTGTGTGTGTGTGTCCTGTGTGTGTGTGTGTGTGTGTGTGTAGTGTGTGTGTGTGTGTATTTTGGCTTCATTGACACTCGACAGAGTTCAACTTGTGTTCGGAGTCAGCACTTTCTGAAGCTCTGCTCTTTGTGCACGGTTCCGGAGTCGCATATGATTATGAAATCTTCCTAGGTTTTCCTTTGAAATTCTTCTTCTTCTTCTGCTTCTTCCAATTCTTCTTTTTCGCAATTCTTCTTCTTCTTCTTCTTCTTCTTCTTCGCAATTCTTCTTCTTCTTCGCAATTCTTCTTCTTCTTCTTCTTCTTCTTCTTCTTCTGCTTCTTCTTCGCAATTCTTCTTCGCATTTTTTCTTCGCAATTCTTCTTCGCAATCCTTCTCCTTCTTCGCAATTCTTCTTCTTCTTCTTCTCCTTTCAATTCTTTTTCTTCTTCGCAAGTCTTCTTCTTCTTCTTCTTCTTCTCCTTTTAAATCTTCTTCTTCGCAAATCTTCTTTTTCTTCTTCTTCCAATTCTTCTTCTTCTTCTTCGTCCATTTCTTCTTCTTTTCTTCGCAAAACTTCTTCTTCTTCTTTTTCGCAATTCTTCTTTGCAAGTCGTCTTCGCATTTCTACGCATTTCTTCTTCTTCTTCTCCGCAGTTCTTCTTCTTCTATTTCTTCTTCTACTATTTAGCAAATCTTCTTCTTTCCAATTCTTCTTCTTCTGCACAATTCTTCTTCTTCTTCTTCTTCTTCTTCTTCTTCTTTTTCTTCTTCTTTTCTTCTTCTTCTTCTTCTTCTGCTTCTCCCTTCTTCTTCTTCTTCTTCTTCTTCTTCTTCTCTTCCTTCTTCTTCTTCTTCTTCTTCTTCTTCTTCTTCTTCTTCTTCTTCTTCGTCAAACGCTCAAACAGCAACTATGGTTGTCCATGAGCGAATATCCGTTGCGCTGCTGTTAAGCGCCTGACACATCAGGCCCAGCGCATCCGACTTTGGCATGAGAGAAAATTGTTATCTTTTAAGTCTTTCTGGGGGAGAAAAAACGCCACGAGAATGGACCAAACAGGCAAAAAAGAAATAAGAAGGAGGTGATGAGAAGAAAAGGAATCAGGCAGAAACAAAGAAAGTAGTAGAAAAGAAGTAATTCCTAGCACAGATTTTCCAGAAGGTGGGAATGCTATTTATACTGACAGCCCCCCCCCCCCCCCGCCCCCCCCCCCCCCCAAGTATATTTACAGGGGACAGTGTGGAGAGTAGGTGGACACCATACTTTGAAATGATAGCTTGAGATGATGATTGTACACGTCTCCCAACATGCACACATGTTGTGCTTAGTTAATTACGTAGTTGTTGTTGTTGTTTTTTATTGTTCCTTATCTGTAGGTCTTAGTTTCACCAATGGTGAGGTTCTATGTATGCATCCATTTACCCACCATTAAATTTTAGGCAACCGCATTCCGACTCTTAGGCATCTCGTACAAAGACCACATCACGAATGAAGAAGTCGAGAGACGCATCCGCAATGAAATCGCGCCCTATACTGACCTTCAAACACTCGTCAGACAACGAAAACTGAAGTGGTTTGGTCATGCCACAGGCTCCTCTGGTCTTGCTAAAACAATCCTACAAGGCACAGTGAGGGGAGAAAGAAGAAGAGGCAGACAAAGGAAGAGATGGGAGAACAACATTCGAGAGTGAACAGACATGGAGCTGAGAGACACCCTGGGGACGGCTGAGAGACGCGAGGACTGGAGAAAGGTGGTTGACAAAGCTTCGAAGGCGCCCCAAAGGATTCAGATTCTGAGGGATCGGTGACGGTGACGGATTCCGACTTCGGAGACGATATCTACCAACGACACCAGATGTGTGCATTCAGGTTTTGTTGTTGTTGTTGTTGTAAATTTTATCATCAGTTCCCTCCGGTATAAATAGCAGCCTACTCTTCCGTAATGCGGAAAAGTTTTTTAACATGTGGGCATGATGTCCTGTGTACGTTTGCACACATGACCTCAGTTTATAATCTCAGCAGAAGGAGTTAATACACACAACACACTTCTCATCCAGTGTAATGCTTTAAGTCCCACAGTGATTCCCTGACGGGATGAGTCAGACAGAGTGCATGTTCTGGGTGACTCCCTTGTGATGTTAAGCCGGGGAACACCCAACAGCAGCAGTAGCAGCAGCAGAAACAAAACAAACAAACAACAGCAATACAGTGACTGGTACCTTTCCACGGGTGGATCGGTGGTCTAGAGGTAACGCGCCTGCCTAGAAAGCGAAAAGTCCGGGTCGGAAGTGTGCGGTGGTTCGAACCCCGTTTGGGCCCGAAACTGTTCCCCCCCCCCCCCCCCCCACCCCTTAGACCGTGAGTGGTGGTCTGGGTGCTAGTCTTTCGGATGAGACGATAAACCGAGGTCCCATACATAATTATTTAGCGCACGTAAAAGAACCCTCGACAACAAGAGAGTTGTCCCTAGCAAAATTCTGTAGAAAAAAAGCCACTCTGATAGGGAAACAAATACAGTTGCAGACAGGAAAAAGAAACAAAAAGGGGTGGCCCTGCTCCTATGGCGAGGTGCTCTCCTCGGGGAGAGCAGCCCAAATTTCACATGAAAAAGAAAAGCTAATTTCATAGAATATAACCCGGAGTAATCTGTGGTTTGTTGTTGTTGTTGTGCGTTCCCCAGCTTTACCCCTTGGGGGGTCACCCAGAACATGTACTCTGACTTTTCTCATCATCCTACCTGGGAATCACTGTGAGATAGTGAAGTACACCGGATGAGAAGTTTGCGTGTATGACTCGAATTTTCAAGTACCTCGCCATATAGGCAGCCATACTCCGACTTCAGAGAATTTTTGCTCCTTTAAAAGGAAAAGTGCAGGTTGTTATGTTAAGAGCTTGTCATGGCTGAAGGCAATCTCAATAGAACATTTTACAACAAAACAACATTTGAGTGTAGGCCTTGGCAATCATTATTTTTACTTTTTTAATTGAATTGTTTCACTTCGAGGAAAATGAATAAGCACTCATGTGCTTTGTGGGTGTGTTTTTTTTTAAATCCAGTCCCCGTTTGGAAGGCTGTTTCGAAATTGTTGTCATGCGTTCTTACCGGCACACAATGGGCTACTCTTCCAAAAGATGGAACAGGTTTTTAACGCGTGAGCAAGATGTTCAGAGTGAGTTCGTGCCAGGGGACCTCGGTTTATAGAAGCTTTCTACTTCTAGTCACAGTTCAATTGCTCGCTTTAACAGATCCCCAGTTAACTCTGGTTTTGAATCCATTTGCTTGCAAGTCCTTCGCGTGAGATTATAAGGCCAGATCCAGAGTGCGAAGGGCATGCACAACAGGAAAAGGGAGAAAATATATTAACAGTAAAAGAGGGAAAACGACAGCCTTAGTAACGCTAAAAAAGATAAAAAGGACTTATTAACGGGAAAAGAGAGAGAAAGACAGACTTATAAACAGGAAAAGAGAGAAATAGACAGACTTATAAACAGGAAAAGAGAGAAATAGACAGACTTATAAACAGGAAAAGAGAGAAATAGACAGACTTATAAACAGGAAAAGAGAGAAATAGACAGACTTCATAACAGGAAAAGAGATAAATAGACAGACTTACAAACAGGAAAAGAGAGAAATAGACAGACTTATAAACAGGAAAAGAGAGAAATAGACAGACTTATAAACAGGAAAAGAGATGAAAAGACAGACTTATAAACAGGAAAAAGAGATAAGAAAAAAATACAAACTTATTAACGGGAATATAAAAGAAGAAAAAAACCCAAACAAGGCAAACTTAGAAACGTAGAAAGAAAAGACAAATACACACTTAATTAACGTGAATATAGAGACAAACCATAGCCCATGAGTGCCAGATTTCAGCAATAACTGGCCCTTTTTTCCTGCGTGTTTGCAAGTCGTGACACAGAAACGTAGCACTAATCCTTAGTGACTTGCTCTGCGCCAGTCATCAGAAACAGACCATACCGTCACATGCTTCCAGTACCACTGACAACCTTCATTTAGCCATCACAGCAATAATAGGAATGAATCCTTCTAGAACTCGGTTTTTCTTCTATACTATGAATATCTGAACATAAACCCTCCTCAGTGCTGCTGATTTGTTTGATGAAAATAAATAAGAAATGGACTTTGCTTCATTTAGCCATCATAGCGATAATATGAATGAATCCTTCTAGAACTCGGTTTTTCTACTATGAATATCTCACGTATACCCTCCAGTGCTGCTGATTTGTTTAATGAAAATACTAAGAGATGGATTTTGCTTCATTTAGCTATCACAGCGATAATAGGAATGAATCCTTCTAGACCTGTTTTTCTACTATGAAATATCTCACATATACCCTCAAATGCTGCTGATTAGTATAATGAAAATAAATAATAATAGCAATTTATATTGCGCTATATCTTGTCATTGACAAATCAAAGCGCTTTGCACTCAACTCGGTTTTTACATAGTCATGCAACCAATAACAATTACTAGATTTGTTTACGGACTTTTCAAGGTACATTTGTCGCGTGACCCAATACAGAGAGCAAGGGATATAAAAGCAGAAGAGGTTGTTGAGAGAGGGAGGGTTAGAATGCGTGGTGAACTTTCGAAACCAGGAAGGAAGGTTTTGTTGTTGGTTTGTTTTTTTAGTAGGGAGAGCTTAGAAAAAGCCGTGTGACATCTTTGTAAACACAGCGCCTGGCATTAAACATTATAGTGTGCCGTTGTGGTTGAAATGAACAAATAAATCAAATCCACAGTAGGCCAGTTTTGTTTTTTTTCAAAGGAGCGCATTTCAGATATAGATAGATAGATAAATAGATAGATAGATAGATAGATAGATACATACATACATCCATACATACATAGATACATAGATAGATACATAGATACATAGATACATATAGCTATAGATATAGTAGAGTGGTAGGCCACAAGAATATCTATTTATTCTGAGGGTGGCAATAGACACTGCTAAATTATGGAGGATGTCTTACTGTTACCTACCACAGAGGATGAGTGAAGTTTCAAACACTGCCGGGACCTCTGAAGAGTGCTCAACCAGGAACCGAAACTCTAGTCAGGTCAGGCCAAAGGCATGGTCCTTACTCAATTATTCCCCAAATGTTGCCTTCAAACTTTTATCCTGTAGTGAACATTTTCCTTTTTTTTTCTTTTTCGAATCTTGGACAAAAATAGTTTTTATGATGGGAATGAAGTTGTAACTGTTACCTGCACTTGTTTTTCCTCACTATATTAATTTACTCAATTATATATACATACATACATACATATATATATATATATATATATATATATATATATATATATATATATATATATATATATATATTGTGCTTATCTAATACCCCTCCCCCTTCTCTCCTTATTCATTCTCCTCCTCCTCCATCTCTCTCTCTCACATACACACACATGTATACACACAAACCACCACCACCATCAACAACACACACACACACCAGACAAGTCTGGTTCCACTTGAGTCAGTCTCCATCAAGGCAAGACCATCCATCAATTAGCGGATTCCTTCCTTGTCTCAATACATGCAGGGAGAGGTAGGCAGGTAGACAGGCAGGCAGGCAGGTAGGTAGACAGGTAGGTATAGGTAGGTAAACCAGGTAGGTATATGTAGTGCAGATAAACAGCGCAGTACAGAAACTCGGTCACACTAAGCCAAGCATAGAAAAAGACAAGGAGGTTTGTACCTTGGCTGAGAAGAGGAAGAGGAGGAGGAAGAAGAGGAGGAGGACAAGGCAGGAGAGGAGGAGGACGATGAGGAAGAAGAAGAGGAGGACGACGACGAGGAAGAAGAGGAGGAGGAGAATTGCAAAGAATAAGAATGGCGAAGAAAAATTGCAACAACAAAAACTGTGAAGAAGAAGAAGAAGAAGAAGAAGAAGAAGAAGAAGAAGAAGAAGAAGAAGAGAAGAAGAAGAAGAAGAAGAAGAAGAAGAAGAAGAAGACCACCACCACCACCAGCAACAACATCAACAAGACCAAGAAGAACAAAAACAAGAACACGAAGAACAAGAACATTTCCGATCTTATCTCAAATCTGAGTGTGGAACTAAATAGTACATTTCAGTGAGAAATCTGACATATAATTAATTATCAAATTTCTATCAGACTGGCTCAAATTCAAACCTCTTATTCAGAGCCATGAAACTGAAAACATAGCCGAGCTGGATTTCTTTGTAACCAATACAAAACTTGAAGAAAAAATAACATTCAAACAATCCACTGTTGGCCGTCGTTCTTTCTCTGTTTCTGGTCCACCTGACTGGAGTGACCTCCCCCTTTCCCATCGCCACCAGCCTTCACTTGCTTTTAAATCCAGCCTCGAAACACACTGTTTTCCTACCTAGGATCTTCCCCCATCATTACACCTCACACCATTCTGTCCCTGCTTTCATTCAGCATCCTCCATCTCCATCACCTTGCTTTACTCTGTGTGTGTGTGTGTGTGTGTGTGTGTGTGTGTGTGTGTGTGTGTGTGTGTGTGTGTGTGTGTGTGTATGTGTGTGTGTATGTGTGTGTGTGTGTGTGTGTGTGTGTGTGTGTGTGTGTGTGTGTGTGTGTGTGTGTGTGTGTGTGTGTGTGTGTGTGTGTGTGTGTGTGTGTGTGTGTGTGTGTGTGTGTGTGAATTCGCGTGCGCGTGAATGATTTGGAATGCAAGCGCTTTGATTTGTTTGCTTATCTAGATTCAGCGCTTTAGAAATTCTATATTGTTATTGTCATCATCATCGTCGTTGTCTTCATTTTTTTATATTATTATCATCATCATCATCATCATCGTCGTCGTCAGCAGCAGCAGCAGCAGCAGCAGCAGCATCATATCTACTCAGAATCGTTTCGTTTGCTTAGTACACAGTCTTTGTTATAGACAGCAAAGCAGTACGTAGGTTCTCCATGTCAAAAATAACTCAGCATAAATGCATGCTTGTATAAAAGTGACCATTCTTTAAATCCTACCACAGCCGTTTTCTTATGCAGGAAAGCATGAAATATTCATAACATTTTGTAGTGCTTCACATATCCTTTTTACACACACACACACACACACACACACACACACACTCACACACACACACACACACACATATATATATATATATATATATATATATATATATATATATATATATATATATATATATATATATATATATATATATATATATATATATATATGTCTATTTATTCTTAGGGCGGCAATAGACACGTCTTAATTATGGAGAATGTCTTCATGTTACCTACCATAGAGGATGAGTGAGGTTTCAAACACTGCCGGGACCTCTGAAGAGTGCTCAACCAGGAGCCGAAATTTGAGTAAGGTCAGGCCAAAGGCATGGTCCTTACTCAAATATTCCCCAAATGCTGCCTTCAACATTTAACTTGTAGTGAACTTTTTTTTTTCTTTCGAATCTTGGATAACAATCATTTTTATGATGGGAATGAAGTTGTAACTGGTCACCTGCGCTTGTTTTTCCTCACTATATTTTCTCAATTATTTTAATTTATTTATACATACATACATACATATATATATATATATATATATATATATATATATATATATATATATAAATATATATATATACATATATATATACATAAATAGATAGATAGATAGATAGATAGATAGATAGATAGATAGATAGATAGATAGATAGATAGATAGATAGATAGATAGATAGATAGATAGATCTCTCTCTCTCTCTCTCTCTATATATATATATATATATATGTGTGTGTGTGTGTGTCTGTATGTGTGTGTCTATTTATTCTTAGGGTGGCAATAGACACTTCTAAATTATGAAGGGTATCTTGCTGTTACATACCACACAAAATGAGTGAGGTTTCAAACACTGCCGCAACCTCTGAAGAGTGCTCAACCAGGAGCCGAAACTCGAGTCAGGTCAGGCCAAAGGCATGGTCCTTACTCAATTATTTCCCCAAATGCTGCCTTCAAAGTTGTACCTTGTAGTGAACTCATTTTTTTTCTTTTCTTTTTCGAATCTTGGACAAAAATCATTTATATGATGGGAATGAAGTTGTAACTGGTTACCTGCACTTGTTTTTCCTCACTATATTTTCTCAATTATGTTTATTTATACATACATACATACATACATATCTATATATCTATCTATCTATGGGAACAGATGACAGAATTTACAAAAAACCGCATAGACACGGGGACTAGATGTAAAAAAGCACATAAGTGCTTATTCCATTATCCTCGATATAAAAGAATAAAATAAATAAATAAATCTCTCTCTCTCTCTCTCTCTCTCTTTCTCTCTCT
>CM054157.1:23990725-24018225 GCA_028751875.1 Rapana venosa | reverse complement strand
TGATAAAGCCGTGAGCCATAAACAAATTTTTCTTAGATTCTTTTCCCCTTGTAACCTACAGGGGCTTTACACTTTTTTAACATTGTGAAGTTTTTTCCCCAACAAAATTTTATTTTTGATAATTTGGGAATAAACAAAAAATCATCCACGAATCACGCATAGGTAAGCAATCTGAAAAAAACCACTTTTTGAAGAAGAAAATTATCCAATCCAAAATAAATCTTTAAGTGTCAAAAATTTTTCCCCGAAATTTTTATGAATAACAAAATGTTTTTCACTGTATTTTGTAATAACAAAAAAAACCCCGAATTGGCTTCTTTCTCACTGTTTCTAAATCTTTTTAAAATTTTATCTCCGTTTTCAATTTTTCAAATCGAAAAATTAAATACGAATACCATAAAAAACCCAATATGAATATTTCAAAGAGGGAAACAAAAGGCCCCACATAATAAATTGATTTTTTTTAGGGAAAAAAACCCAAATACAGGGGAAAGGGGTGGGGGGGGCCAAAAAAAACCCCAAAACAAACAAAAAAAAAAACGCTTTTTACCTTTTTTGGTATTAATCCCCCTTCCTCCCCCCCCCCCCCCGCCCCCCCCCCCCCCCCCCCTCCCTCCCCCCCCCCCCCCCCCCCCCTCTCCCTCCCCCCCCCCTTCCCTCTATCCTCTCCGCCCCCCCCCCCCCCCTCTTCCCTCCTCCCCTCTCTGTACATTCGTTTTTTTTTTTTGTTTCTTGTTTTTCTTTTTTTTTCCTTTATTTCGTTTCTTGTCTTCCCCCCATTTTTTTTGTTTGTTTCTCTCTTTTTTTTTTTTTCTTTCTTCCTTTCTTGTGCTTGCCTCCTATTTTTTTCTTGTTTTTTTTGTATATGAGTCTTTTTTTTTTCTTTTTCCTTTTCCTTTTTCCTTTCGCCTCCCCTCCTTTTTCTTTCTTCCTCCTCCCCCCCCTTCTTCTTCTTTCCCCTTCCCTTTCTTCTCCCCCCTTTCCGCAGTTTCTTTCCTTCCGCCTCCTCCTCTTGCCCCTCCCTCTACCTCCCCCCTCCTCCTCCCCTCTCCCCCCCCTCCTTCTTCCTTCTTCTTCTTTTGAAATTTTTTCGCAATTCTTCTTCTTCTTTTTTTTTTTTCTTTTTCGCAATCTTCTTTTGCAATTCTTTTCGAAAATTTCTTCGAATTCTTCCAATTCTTCCTCGCAATTCTTTTCTTTTCTTTTTTTCGAATTCTTCCTCGAAATCTTTTCTTCTTTTTTGCAATTCTTCTTCTTCTACTTTTTTTTTCTTCTTCTTCGCAATTCTTTCTTCTTCCTCGCAATTTTTTCTTCTTTTTTCGCAATTCTTTTTCTTTTTCGCATTCCCTTTTTTCCTAAAATTCTTCTTCTTTTCCTCGCAATTCTTCTTCTTCTTCGCAATTTTTTTTTTCTTCTCCTTCCCCATTTTTTTTTTCCATTTTTCGTAATTTTCTTCTTTTTCCTTTTTCTTCTTTTCTTGTTATCTTCGCAAAATCACTTTTAAAGATAGCTCTGTGCCTTTTTATGGCCTTTTTTTTTTTTTTTTTACAATTGAAATTTTTTTTCTGTGCATTACAGTGAGGGGCTTTGCCAGCGAAACATTTAAAGCTTAAGGGTCGTTACGTGTACCAATTATTGTGCTAATAATATGACTAGGGACCCCCCGGGGCTGTATTTTTGGGGGCAAAAAAAACATGCATGCATGATTTTTGCATTCCAAGGTTACGCTGCTGGGTACGGCTCAGCATTAAAAAAAAAAAAAAACAAAACCCAAAATTTAGGAAAAAAAACGAAGCATTGATCTATTCTTGGTGAACGATGTTTGTTTAGGTGGTGGGTGTGTGTGGTTGTGTGTTGGGTGTGGTGTGTGTGGTTTCCCCAGGAGAAATGGGTCTTAACAGTGTTTCATTGAAAGGGTTTTAGTTTTTTCAAACTTAGGGGGTGTTATGAATTAAAGGGGGGTTTTGTTGTTTTTGCTGCGCCTGCTGCTGCGGCTGTCCCGGGCTGCGCTGTTTTTGTTGTTGTTGTTTGTTTTTATTGTTTGTTAAAATAAAAGTTTTCTTCAATTGATGATTATATATGAATTTTTTGATATGATTGATTTTTTAAAGATGATGAAGATGATGATGAGATGATGTTTTGATGATGATGTGAGATGATAAAGATGAGATGATGTGTTATGATATGATGATGATATATTTTGTTGTTGTGTTGTTTTTCCCCCAAAGACCGGTACAGTCAACACAGACCACGCAAATGCTGCCAAGACAAAAAAATTGGCGACGGCTATAACAATCGAGCCACTATTAAATTGTTAAAAAGAAGAAAAAAACATACAAGGAAGTCTAAACCCATCACCGATTCCTTCCATGGGGTTTTCGTTTTCCGTTCAAGGGGAATTTTCCTCGGAGTTAAAAAAATTTTGCCGACCCACTCCCCCAAAAGCCCCTTGGGATGGACTATGAACCGGGCCCTGTGTTTTGAACCCCACCAGCCCATTTTGGCCCAACTTTTTAAAACCCGTTCGGCTTTTGGGAAGGAGGTTTTTGGTGCCGGGGGAACGGAGCAAAATTGGAAAAAAATGCTACACACAGGGACTAGATTTTTTTTTTAAAGCACAGGGTGTTTATTCCTTTTGTCCTCGAAATACTAAAATAATTTTTTTTAAATTCCCAGAAAGGTGGAAAGATGGTGTGAGAAACCCCAAAAAATTTTCACGAGACTACACTGCATTTTTGCTTTCCCTCCTTGTTGGATGGCTTTAGTTTGGAGAAGGTTGCAAGCTGGCTACAAAGACACAATAGAAAACCCTTGTCAAATAGGGCTGGGGGCCCAGTGGTTGCACTTTCACGCTTAACCCAAAGGATCAAAGACTGAACTCCCCTCGTAACCCATCATTTGGAAAGACCTATTCTTAAAAGTCAAAATTTGCCCTTTTTCCCCAATCTTTTTTTTTAGTTTTTTGGGTGGGTTTTAAAGGTAGCTCCTGATGGGGGAAAAATATGCATCGAAAACTTGTATGTACGTTCCTCCTAGTTAAAAAGAAAAAAACAAAATCATCTCATCCCAGTGAGAGCGGATGAAAAATTTAAAGCACACACAGACTCACACAGACCGCCGATATACACACACACAGCACTGAAAAAACACACACGCGCGCGAGCGAGCACCCACGAAACACACACAACACACACAGGGCTTTAATGCATACATCCCGTTGCCAAAACCCACCACGCCGCACGCCAACCACAAAACACACACACAAACACAAACCCACAGGGCCCTTTTAATAGCATACAACAAAATTGCAAAAACGCCACGCAAAAATACAAAACATGACAAAAAACCACGCACGCGAACGTGCGCCGCGCCGCGGGCAAACACACACACACACTCACATACACACACACGCACAACCCACACACACACAACCCACACACAACACACCACAATTTAGACAAATAAAGAAAACGTACGACCGCAGGTGCCCCGTCATACATCTCTCTGAAGTCGACGGTGGCGACCTTTAAAGGGTTTTAAAAAAAGATCGCGCAGGGGCAAAACTGTTGCCGGGGCGAATTTGGAGTTATAAAAAAAAAAGGGAAAAGGGTGTCCTAAAAACCTATGTCTTTGTGGGGAAGCGACCCCTCAGGACCTCAATTTTAAAGGGGGACCGTTTTTGGGCTGCACCCCGGGGTATTAAATATCATTTTTCCCTTCCGTTTTTTTTGGACCTTTATTCTTCCGCACGTACTAAGGCCCCACAGAAATAAAATAAAAATTTTTTTGTAAAAGCTACCTCTGACCAAAACTCAGTGTTTTTTAAACAAATTTGGTGGTTTGAATTTTAACATTTTTTGGGCAAACACTTACCCCCCATCCTTTGTCGCCTGCTTCCTTTCCAATAGCTGGGGGGGTAAAACGCTGTGGAATAAGGAAATCCTCATTTGATGTTATTTCCCAAATTTTTCCGGACTACCTTTATTGCTCTTTTCCCAACCCCAAAAACAATGCACGGTCCATTTTTTCAAATTTAAAAAAAAATCTGTTTTAAAATCCCCAAACATTTTTTTTCCACTCGCACTCTTTAAAGGTACTACGGCCCCCCAAATTAATCCCTTTTGGGTACCCATTGAGGGGGGCCCCTTTCCCTCCCTCGCTTTTTTACTTTCCGACCCTAAAGGGGGCAAGGTACCATTTACCCTGGGTGGGGGGGGGCTGTACAGAACCCAAGGGGCGCGGACTGTACAAAACCCAAAGGGCGCAAACGGTCACCCCCATCCAAAGTGGTAAGCCGCTCGAGCTGCTTAACATTGGGGGGGGGAAATGCAGAGTGCCCGCCCACGGTTTCCGTCCCCTTGGGATTTAAAAGGCGCGTGAATGATGATAGCGAGTGTGGGGGCAAAAACGGAAAGGGGGGGGTCCATTTTAAGTTTGTTTTGGTTTTTCTTGTTGCCCCCCGGGGAAATATTAAACGAAAAGTCGATCTTAATCTAAAAACGCAGGGTTTTTTTTTTTTTTTTTTTAAATTTTTGCTTGTAGTAAACAAAATGTGTGTGAGGGAAAAGGGAAAGTTCAAAATGTTTAAAGGGAAAATTTTTGTTGTTTTCGACAGGCGGGGGGGGGGGGGGGGGGGGGGTATACCCTGGTGGTTGGGAGTGTGTGTTCGTGATTTGCTGCCCCCCCGGGTTTGAAAATCTCGTTCCAAAAAATTTTTCCCGGGGGTTAAACATCGTGCCGACTCCACTCCCCCAAAAAAGTCCTTGGGGAGTACTTAAACCCATGTCCCGTGTGCAACGCCGCAGAAACATCTTTGCGCACAGTTTAAAACCCCGTTCGGCTTTCGGAAGAGTAGGCTTGTGTGCCAGTGGGAAGGATAAAAAATTTACAAAACTGCAAACACTGGGATGGTGTAAGGACGGACTGTTTTTTTTTATGATTTTTGAATCAGTCACAAATTGATCTGAGATTTTTTTGTATTTTATAGTGAAACGTGCGATGAAAAGTCCTATCATTATCAGAAAATCAAAGAAGAATTTAGCAGTTTAGTGACATAGATGCTGTTGTTTATAAAACCCTGATATCACACTCTGAACACTCACGATCAAGCTACCTACATTAAGACAATTTTTAAAAAGTAGCAAAGTTTTGATTTTGGGGGGATAAATGTTTATTGGTCTACAGCAAAAACAGATTGGAAGGAAACATGCAAAACACATTTCAAATACTTTGGTTTTGTTGTAGGGGGGTGTTTTTGTCTTTTTTTGTTTTTTGTTGTTGTTTTTTGGGGGGGGAAGGGGTAATTGGTAGGGGGGGGGGGGGGGGGGGGGGGGGGGGGGGGGGGGGGGATGTTGCCCCTATTTTTTTCTTTTTAAAAAAGCATTCATCAATTCCCGGGCTCAATTTTTTTTTTCCCTTTTAGGGCTCGTTGGCTGATCTGGGGTTTGTGGGGCGAGTGTGTTTGGGTGTGTGTTGTTTGTGGGGTTTGTGTGTTGTGTGTGGGTGTGTGTGTGTGGTGTGGTGTGTGTTTTGGTGTGTGTGTGGGGTTTGTGTGGGTGTGTGTGTGTTGTGTGTGTGTGTGGTGTGTGGTGTGTGTTGTGAGCCTGCGGCAAAAGAATAAAACTTTGATAATAATCTCCTTTAACGCCAATAGCTTTGGGTTTAAAACTTTTTTTCGGGCCAAATTGAATAGACAAAATGAGGGGTTCAAAGGGACTTGATGAAGAGGAGGGGAGAAAGGGAGGGAGTGAAGAGAGGGAGAGAGGAGGAGGGGAAGAGAGGAAAAAAAAGGAAGACAAGGAAAAGGAGACGGGGGCAGAGAGAGAGACAGAGGACAGCCTATAGATAGACAGACAGCAGGCAGAAATAAAAAGATGATAGTAAGATAGATAATAGATAATAGATTTCGATAGATAGTAGATAATAGAAAATGTGAAAATAAAAAAAAGATAGATAGAAGATAGATAGATGATAGTTTAAATGACTACGACTGATGAAAACAGACAGACAACAGACAGCGATAGAAGATGATAGATAATAATAGTGTAGATAGTGATAGATAGATAGATAGATAATAGAAAAATTATCGTAGATCGATGATGAAGATAGATGTAGATAGTAGATGATCGATAGATAGATTAACGACTGACAGAAGATAGTATTAACTGATGACAACAGAATTAAAAGTAATAGTAATAGATAGATAGATAGATGTAATAGATAACAGATAGTTGTAGATAGATGACAGACAAAAGAACAGAAGATAGATAATGATAGATGATGGGATAGATAGATAGAAGATAATAGATAGATAATGATAGTTTATTAAATAGATAAGATACACAGACCAACAAAACCACACAAACACACACAGACACACACACAGACACACAGACTCACTGACACAGGGGACAGAGACCCCCCAGAGACAGAGACAAAGGGGGGGAGAAGTAGGCAGAGACGATTCGGCTCCCCCCGTTGTTTATTTTTTTAAGGAAATTTTTTTGGGATTTAACCATAAATCTTTTTTACACTCATACAAAAAACACACGAAAATTTTATGTGAACAACAAGGAGATAGAGCTTTTAGTTTTATGGGTTTACACTATTTTATTAACCCCGTTGTCGTTGTTGCTGCTGTTGTGTTTTTGTTTTTTTCTGCGCGCTGTTGTTGTTGTTGTTGTTGTTGTTTTATTTTGTTGTTGCTTTGTTTTTTCTGCACTGTTAAAAATGTACGCTCTCTCCCGCTCTTCTTTCAATAGGCTTCCTAACACACAAAACACAACACACCACACACCACCCCACACACAACCACAAACACACCAAAAACAAACACACCACACACACACCCAAACACAAAAAACCCACACACCAACACAAAAAACCACAAAACACCAAAACCCACACACCACCAAAACACCACACCCCAAACAAAACCCCCCAAAACCAAAAAACACACCACACACAAACACACACAACACAAAACCAAACCACACCAAAACCCCCAAAACCCACACACACAAACACACAAAAACACCACACCAACACACACCACACACACAACCAACCCCAAACAACAAACAAAATAACCAAACACACACCAAAAAAAAACACCACCCCCCAACAAACAACCACCAAAACCAACAACAAAAACCCACACCAACACCAAACCCCAACACCACCCCCATCCCCACCAAAACCCCACCCACAAACCCCCCAACCCCTACACACACACACAACCACCACCACTACACACACACACTACCTACCCAAAACACCCACAACAAACTACCTCACCCCTTTCAAATCCGCCGCAAACCTAACTACATACACTCCACATAAACACACCTCATACACCCTTCCTATTACAGTTCACCTTAACTTCATTTACCACACATTAAAACCCACACTCAAAAAACTCCTCAACTCAACACCCCAAACAACAACCCACCCCCCCAAACCCCAACACTACAACAACCCAAAAACACCAAAAACCATTTACATTTTACTAATTAATCCCCTCCCGCCCTCACACCGCCAAAACACAAACACAACCACAACCCACCAACCACAAAACCCAAAACCCCAACTCATACACTACCCTACATACACTACATACCAACCACAACATACGCCACACACTACACTACGCTACGTTCACACATACACTACAGTTCCATACCACTAATTCAAAAAAAATTTCACTCCCCATAAAAAAACACTCACTCCATGACACACACACACCCCAAAAACAACGCACTACAAATACACTACAAAACACATCCAACCCCCAACCATTCACTAAAAACACTATAACCATCTTCCACGTCCCCCAAACCACCACCACCACACACACACCCAACGAAACACTCAGCACTACACCGCACGCACTACACACACTGCACACACTGAACCCCTCCCACAAAAACACCGCTAACCACACACACACCCAACACTATACACACATGATACCCCCACCCCCCACACCCACCCCCCCCACACACACATCACAACACAACACAACACACCCCCCTACATTTCAACCCCAACAAATCCCCCTCCCCACCACCATCCCACCCCCCACCCCCACCCCACCCCACCCCCCCACACAAAAGTTGAATATGAACTTATTATACTTTCTAACCTTCATATTGTGTATCTCTCAAGTTTTTTTGCTTTGCTTTGTTTTTTGTTTTGTTTTTTTTTTGTTTTGTGTCTGTAGTTCTTTGTTTGGTTGTGTTTGCTTGTTTTCTTTTTGTGGTTTGTTTTTGGTGTGTTTGTTTTTGCTTTTGTGGAGGAGGGGGGGGGTTTTGGGGGGGGAGGGGGGGAGGGGGGATGTTTTTGGCGGGGATCAGAAAACGTTTGCAATTTGGGGCCTTGTCAGCATCTCCCGCTATTTGTACGCATAAACTGCCAGGGTTTCTTAACAACGACGATTGCTTCAACGAGTGGGTTTACAGTTTGAGTTTTGCAAAATGAATAAAGGGGATTTGACGCAGATTTATCGTCACATAAAGCCGGGTATGAAAATGCACTACGAATACACCCCCTGTATTAGTATCTTCATCGCTGCCGAATTCGGTGAAGGTTGAGAATTGGAGAAAAAAAAGAGGAGGGAGAAGAGGGAGGGGGGGGGGAGGGGGAAGGGGGGGGAAAAAAAAAAAAAAAAAAAAAAAAAAAAAAAAAAAAAAAAAAACAAACAAAAAACCACACCCCCAAACAAAAAAACAAAAACAAAACCCCCCCAACAAAACACAAAAAACCCAAAAAACAAAAACAACAAAAAAACAACCCACAAACAACCCAAAAAAAAAAAAAAACAACAAAAACCCCCAAACCAACAACAACAACCCCCCAAAAAAAAAAAAAAAACAAAACCCAACCCCCACCCCACCCACCAACACAACAAAAAAAAAAAAAAAAAAAAAAAAAAAAAAAAATAAAAAAAAAAAAAAAAAAAATTAAAAAACCCCCCAACCAAACCCAAAAACAAAAATAAAAATTTTAAAACAACACCACCACACCAACCCCCAAAACCACCAAACAAACCCAACAACACCACAAAAAAACAAAACCCCAACCCAAACAAAAAAAATAACAAAAACACCAAACCCCCCAAAAACAAAACAACACAAAACAAAACCCCCCACACCCCCACCAACACACAATAACCTTAAATTACCTTCCCTTTCCCCCATCCCAAAACTCTTTCCCTCTCTCCTCCTCCCTCTCCCTTCTTTTTATCACCATCTCTCTCCTCCCTTTTTTTACTCATTCTTTTTTCTTACATTCCCCCTCTCCTCTCTCCCCCTCTTTTTTTCAAAAATCATATTTTTTATATATTTTTAAATATCTCACTAACTTCACCTCACCCCCCCCCCACCCCCTACCCCCCCCCCATTCCCCCCCCCCCCAAACCCCACCCTACCTTCAAACCCACCCTCGTTCCCCCTTTCGGCCGCCGAGGCCCCAAAACCCCTTTTCTCCCCCCCCC
Source organism: Rapana venosa (assembly GCA_028751875.1). NCBI lineage: Eukaryota > Metazoa > Mollusca > Gastropoda > Neogastropoda > Muricidae > Rapana > Rapana venosa. The sequence goes on along the minus strand of CM054157.1, from coordinate 24,008,732 downwards.
CCCCCCCCCCGGGGCCCCCCCCTCCCCCCGTCCCCCAAAAAAGGGGGGGGTGGGGGGGAGGCGGGGGGGAAACCAAAATAAATTTTTAAACCCTTAAAATTCGGGGGGGTTCCCCCCCCAAAAAAACCCCCAATACCATGCGTTGGAAGAGAGAAGAGGAGGGGAGAAGAAAAACAACGGGGGGGGGGGGAAAAGAGAAGAGAGAGGAAAAAAAGAGAGAATAAGAGAGAGAGAAGGGAATGAAGAAGAGGAGAGAGAGAGAGGGAGGGGGAGAGAGGAGAGAGAGGAGGGAGAGGAACAGGAGAGAGAGGGGCATTTACCCCGCTTTAGTAGAGAGAGGGAGGAGAAAAAAAAAAAGAGTGGGGGGGAAAAGAGAATGGGAAAAAGAGAGAGGGAAAGGGGAAAATAGAAGGGGAGAGAGAGGAGAGAGAGAGAGAATGAAGAGGAGAATGAAAGGGAGAGAGGAGGAAAAGAGGAGGAGGGGAGAATAAAGAGGAAATGAGAGAGAGAGAGGAAAAACGGAAAAAAGGGAGAGAGGGGAGGGGGGGAAAAGAGAGAGGGAAGGGAGGGGGGAAAAGAGAGGGGGCGAGGAAAAGGGGAAGAAAGGGGGGAGAAAGGGGAGGGAGGAAGATGGGGAGAGACAACGTAGAAAGTAAGGGGACAGGGGAGAAGGGGAAAAAAGGAGGAGAAGAAAAAGAAAAGAAGAAAAAAGAAGAAAAAGAAAAAGAAGAAAAAGGGAAAAAAGAAGAAGAAGAAGAAAAAAAAGGGGGGGGTACTACTGGTACAGTGGCAGCAAGTGAGTGTGAAAATAGAGTAGAGGAAGTAAGAGAGAGAGGGAGGAGAGAGAGAGAGAGAGAAGAGAGGAGAGAGAGGAGAGAGAGAGAGAGAAGCGAGAGAGAGAAGGGGAGGGAAGGGGGGGAGAGGAGGGTACGGGGGGGGGGGAGGGAGACAGGGGTGTGGGTGGGGGGCGGGAGAGGTGGGGGGGGGGGGGGGGCATGGGGGGAGGGTAGTGTTGGGAGAAGCGCTCTGGAAAGAAAGTGGTTTGTTCCTTTTGCCCCCCGAACAAGCTAGGGAGAGAGAGAGGAAGGGGGGGGGGAAAAAGAGGAAGGGGAGAAGAGAGGAGGGAGAGAGAGGAAGAAACAGGAAGAGAAGGAGAGAAAAAAAAAAAAAAAAAGGAAAAAGAGAGGGGGTGGACGGGGGCGAGGGGGGAAAGAAAGAAGAGGAGAGGAAGGGGGGGAGGAAAGGAAAAGGAGAGGAGAGGAAAAGGAGAGGAGAGGGGGGAGAGAAAAAAAAAAAAGAAAGAAAGAAAGAAAAAGGAGAAAGAAAGAAAGAAAAGAAAGAAAAAAAGAAAAAAGAAAGGGGGGAGGGAGAGAGGAGTGGAAAAGAAAAAAAAAAAAGAAAAAAAAGGAGAGAGAGGAGAAAAAGAAAGAAAGAAAGAAAGAAGGAAAGAAAGAAAGGGCAGACAGAAAGGGGTGCGGAGAGAGAGAGAGAGAGAGAGGAGAGGGGAGGGGGGAGGGGAAGGGAGAGGGGGAAAAAAACAAAAAAGAAAGAAAAGAAAGAAAAAGAAAGAAAAGAAAAGAAAAAAAAAAAGAAACAAAGACAGAAAAAAAGGGGAAAAAGAGAAAAAAAAAAAACGTAACGAAAAGAAAACCCAAACCCAACCAACCAAAAATAAGAACAACAGAAATAGACGGAAGGAAACGAAAAAACCGAAAACAGAGACGAAAAGGTAAACAAAAAAAAAAAAATTAAAAAAGGGGGAAGAGGAAAACGGGGGGGGCTGAGAAAGAAGGAGATAGGGAGAGAGAAGGGCGGGAAAACGCAGACAGAGACAAGACAGAAGAACATAACACAAACAGAAAACCCAAGAGACGGACGGGAGAGAAAAGAGAGACGAAACACCACACACAGGACAGGAGAAGAGAGAGACAGAGAGCCACACAGACGAAAAAAGAGAGACAGACGACTAGACAAGAAGGAGACAGAGGAGACAGACATACAGACACAGAACAAGAGGGGAGAGGGCAGAGAGAGGGAGAGCAGACAGACAGCAGACAGAGACACACAACCCCCACACACCACACACACACACAGCGAAAGAGAGAGAGGGGAGACAGAGAAGAAGAGAGAAAGAGAAGGACAGACAGACAGGCGCAGAGACACAGAAGAGGAAACCCCAAAACACACAGCGAGAGAGAGAGCCGAGAGGAAGAAGACAGAAAAGACAGACACACACACAACACACAGGCAGGGAGAGAGAGAGAGGAGAGAGAGAGAGAGGAGAGAGAGAGAGAGAAGAGAGCGCGGATAGAAGAGAGAAAGGGGGAGACAGCAGACGACAGAGATAAAACAGAGATACAAGGGGAAGAAGAGGGGGAAGAGAGGAGAGAGAGGAGGAGAGAGAGAGAGGGGAAAGGGGGGTGAGGAGGAGGAGGACAAAAGACAGGACACCGGAGACACAGGGGGAGAAAGAAGAGAAAAAGGGACACGAGAGAGACAGAGACGAGACAGACAAAAGAGATAAGGTACAGAGAGAGAGACAGAAGGAGAGGAGGAAGGAAGAAGGGAAAGGAAAAGGAAGGAAAAAAGGAAAAGAGCGGTGGGGTGGAGGGTGGTAGCCAGGTAGGTAGTTTGCCTTCTGTGTTTCGGCCTAGACCCCCAGGCCTATACCTAACTACAAGCGGGCAGGCTTTAAAGGTAGGAAGCCAGAAACAAACAGACGCCAGAGCTTCCTTGGGGTCACGTGGGTGTGCGCGCGCGGTGTGGTTTTGGAACGAAGAGAGAGGTTTTTTTCTTGGTGAGGAAAAGGAGGAGGGGAGGAGGCCAAAAAGGGGGGGAGGATAAGAGGAGGCAAAAGAGGATTTAAATGGTTTTGTGTTTGTGAGGGTTACTTTTTTTTTGGGGGTTTTTGTTTTTTTTTTTTCCCTTATCGGGGCCCCTTTTTCTCCCACCTTTTCGATATCTTGAGTGTGTAAGAAGGGGGTATTTTATTTTTTTTGTTTTTTGTTTGATTTTTTTGTTGGGTAAATGTTGATTTTCAGGTGAGGGGAAAAAGCAAAAAACGATTTAATGAATTTATATATTTTTAAAGCCTTTAACTTTTATTAAAAAAAATCATTTGTAGTTAGGAACTTTTATTTTATATATATAATATATTTTATATATATTATATATATATTTTTTATAAAATAATTTATATGTATATACATTAAAATTTTTTTAACCTTTCTTTTCCAGGGGTGGTGTTTATTTAATTCACTTTGATTTTTTTTTTTTTTTTTGGGGGGGGGGGGGGTTGGGGGGGGGGGGTTTGGGGGGGGGGGGGGGGGGGGGGGGATGGGGGGAGGTGGGCGTTTTCGTTTTACTGTGTCTGTACTTTTTCTTTTGTAAAATAAAAAGGAAAAAAAAAAACACCAAAACCCTAATAACAACAAAACAAACGAAAAGAAAAAAAGAAAAAATTTTAAAAATTTTGTGGTAAGTATCAGCCCTTTTTAAAAAAGGAACTATCGGAAATGATAACCAGAATCGTTGGGGGAAAAAAACCCCGTTTTAAAAAAGAGAAGAAAAAATGCCCTAAATTCATAGGACGGCATTTTTCCACTAACCGTATGAGCTGTGTGTGTGTGTTGTTGGTGGTGTGTGTGGGGTGGTGTGGTGTGTATGTGTGTGCTGTTGTGTGTTTTGGTGGTTGGTGGTGTGTGTGTGTGGTGTGGGGTTGGGGTGTGGTGTGTGTGTGTGTGTGGTGTGTGTTTGGTTTTGTGGTTGGTTGTGGTGTGTTTTGTGTGTGTGTGGTGTGTTGTGTGGTGTAGTGGGTGTGTGTGTTTTGTGTGGGGTTGTTTGTGTGGGGTGGGGTTTTGTGTTGTTGGTTGTGGGTTGGGGTGGTGTGGTGTGTGTTGTGTAGGTGGGGTGGTGGGTGGGTGGTGTTTGGGGGTGGTGTGTGTTTGTTTGGTTTGGTGTGTTGTTGTTGTTGTGGTTGGTGGTGGGTTTGTGTGTGTGTGGGTGGGTTGTGTTGTTGTGTGTGGGTGGTGGTGTGTGTGTGGTGTGTGGTTTTGGGTTGTGAGTGTGTGTTGTGGTTGGTTGTGTTGTGTGGGTGTGTGTGGTGTGTGGGTGTGTGGGTGGGTGGGGTGTGTTGTGTGTTGTGTGGGTGTGTGTGGTGGTGTGGGGTTTGGGGTGTGTGTGGTGTGTTGTGTGGGGTTTTGTGTGTGTTTGTGTGTTTTTTGTGTGTGTGGTGGGGGGGGGGGGGGGGGGGGGGGGGGGGGGGGGGGTGGTGTTTTGTGTGTGTGGTGTGTGTGTGGTGTTGTGTGTTTTTGTGGTTTTTGTGTGTGTGTTTTGGTGTGTTGTGGTGTTTGTGGTGTGTGTGGGTGGTTGGTGGTTTGATTACACGAACGCCCTGATTCAGGTTCAGATTCGAAAATTTTTTGCCATTTAAGTATGTAGACTTATTTGACACAAATGTGTGCGGGGGGGAGGAGAGAGAGAAGGGGAGGGGGGAAGAAAAGAGAGAGACAGACAGACAGACAGACAGACGCAGCGACAGAACAGACAGACAGACAGGGGAAAGAGACAAGCAAGAGGAGGAGAAGAGAGGGGAGAGAGGGGGAGAGAGAAGGGGGAGAGAGTTTAAAGGGGTTGTTTTACATTCGTCCCCGCCTTTTTAGGGTATATTATGATAGAAAGAAAAAAAAAAAGAGGAGAGAGAGAGAGAGAGGAGAGGAAGGGGGGGAAGCGGGGGAGAAGAGGAGGAGAAGAGAGAGAGAGAAGAGAGAGGGAAGAGAGAGAGGGAGAGAAAAATGGGGAGTTTTTAAATGGTGTTTTTTTTTAAACATTCAGTCCACGCCCTTTTTCAGGATAAACATCCATACCCCACACAAAAACCCAAATAAAAACAAAAACAGGAAAAAGGGCAGGTAGAAGACAGCAGACGACAGACAGACAGACAATCGACAAACAAACATTACAGTGCGGATGAAAGTAAAGAAGGGAGGGATGGAGGGGGAAGGGAGGGAGTGGGGAAAGGGGGCGGAGGGAGAGAAACAGATATGCAATAGTAAGCGTGTGTGAACGTGAGACAGACAGACAGGCAGACAGACAGGAGAGAGATTGACATTGACAAGCACGAAACGATCCCCAACAATCTTGTGATTTGAAAGAAGAACAAACAGACAGACAGACAGCCATTGACTGACAGAAAGGACAGACAGACAAAGACCCAAAAGAGGATGATAGACACAACCAGGACCACAACACAAAGACCCCACACATACTCACTCAAACACACTCAAACACTAAAAATCTCACACAAAACACACCATACCATTACACACACACTCCACTTTTCACACCCCCACCACTCACACCACTTACATTCATATTTACTTACACACATACATACAATACATACATACATACATAATACATAATACATTAAAAAACGCGTACACACACACCTATATCACTTTGGTGAACCGGAAAATCGAAGCAAACCAAAAACAAAACCTTCCTAGGCAGGCAGACAGATAGAAACAGACAGCAAACGAAAGCAGACACCAGCCCCTCCCGCAGCGAAAAAAAAGGTAAAATGCGGCAACAGGGATTGTAAATTTTTTAAAAACAACATTAAATTTTATTTGCACTTTTTTCAAAAAAAAACCAGAACAAACCAATGCACACAGGCAGGCAGGAGGCAGCCCAAAGGGGGAAAGACAGAAGACAGGTAGGCAAAGGGGAGGCGGGAGGAGAAGGGAGGCAGGCAGGGAGGCAGGAAAGGGAGGCAGGAGGGAGGAGGTAGGCAGGGAGGGAGAGAAAAGAGAGTTAAAGGAAGGAAGGCAGGCAACAGGCAAAGAAATAGACGGCAGACATGGGGGGATACAGGTGGTACGGAGGCAGGCAGCGAGATAGCGACAGACAGTGACAGGCGGCAGCAGGAGAAGATAGGACAGAAGGTAACAGGCAGGCAGAGAAAAAAGAGGTTTCGGTAGGTAACAGGCCAAATCGAGAGATGAAGCAGACGTAGGTAGGGAGGCAGGCGGCAGGGAAGAAAATAGAGAGGTAAAGGAGGGTGGCAGGCAAGGGGCAGTGAGAGATAGATAAACGACAGGTAGGTAGGAGTAAGGAAGATAGAAAAAAGGTGGTAGGCAGGCGGCAGTCAGAGAATAAAGATAGAAAAGGGAGGCAAGCAGGCAGTCAAGAGTAAAAAGACAACAGGAGGGAAAAGGGGTCAGAGAGTTGATGAAGACGGCAGGAGGATCGAGAATGTAGAAGACAGGTAGGTAGGTTCAAGGAGTAATGACAGACAGGTAGGTAGGTATCAGAAAAGATGATAAACAAAGGTAGGGAGGGAGCAGAGAGATAGATAGAAGACGGTAGGGGAGGTGTCAAGAGATGATAGACGACAGGTAGGTAGGCAGGCAACAGGCGTCAGGTAGGCAGGCCAAGAGATAGCGAAACAAATAAAAACCCAAAATAAAAACGAAAAAATAATAAACACCACAACGGAACATTAAGAAAGGCAAAAAAAAAAAATATAAAAAAAATGGAAAACAAAACCCGCGTTTAAAAAAAAAAAAAATTTTTTTGCCATAAAAAACCCGATAAAAAAAACAAAAACCGACAGAAGGAACCGGGGCAGAAGCCAGGAAAAAGGGCAAACAGAAAAAGGACCAAACATAAAACAGGGGATGACCACCCAAAAAAAAAGGTTAAAAAAAGTGGAAGGGGAAAAAAATTTTTGCAAATTTTTTTCCTGTAACGAAAAAGGTACAAAAAAAGGGAAAAGGAAAGGGCATTCCAAAACCTGAAGTTGGTTTAAACTTCTCTCTTTTTCTCTTTTCTTTTTCCTTCTTTTCTCTCCTCCCTCTCTTCTCTCTCTCTCTCCTCTCTCCTCTCTCTCTCCTCTCCCCCTCCTCCCCCTCCCCGTTTTTTTAATCCCCCCCCCCTCCCCCCTTCCCCCCCCACCTCACCCCCCCCGCCCCCCCAACCCCCCCCCCCCCACCCCCCCCCCACCCTCACACCCCCTCACACTTTCTTTTTCATTAAAAATTTTTCTTAATGTCTTTTAAAAAAAAACAAATCATTTTTTACAAGACCACCAAAAAAAAAACAACTACCCACACACCCCAAAACCCAAACCCCCCAAAACCCCCAAAAAAAAAAATTTTTTAAATCTAATTTTTTCTTATTTCCTGTGAAAAACCCCCAAACTTGGGTTAAAAATACTCCCTTCCTTTTTTTTTTTTTTTTTTTTTTTTTTTTGCCCTACATTTTTAAAGTTTTTTTTTTTCAGTCCCCCGCTTTCCCCAGAGCTCGATTAAATCAAATGTTCATTCAAAAAATACATTTCTTTTTTTTTGCTAACATATTTGAAATTTGTTTGTTGTTCCTGCAGGGAAAAAGGTAAATGTTTCCAAAAACGTGGTTTGGGGGGGGGTGGACAGAACCCACTTTTAGGGGCCCGTTATGGGGGGGGAAATTTTCCCTCGGGTTTTTCCCTTTGCCCTAAAAACAGGGCCCATTTCAGCGGGGGACCGGGAAAAGTAGGTTTTTAAAAAGGCGGGAAATACAACCACCGAGGGGCCACACTTTATTTCGAACATTGGTGGGGGGGGGGAGTTCTTACCACTCTTCCGGACTTTTTTTTGTACCTTTTTTTTAAAAAAAGAAACCGGTACCTTTTCCAAGTCCAGCATTAAAAATAATTATAACCCCGCTTGAGGTTTTTTTGGGTGAAAAACCACAAAAACGAAACACAATATATTCTTTTATTTGTTTTTTAAAGATTGGTGTTTATAAAATTCCATAAAATTTTATTTTTTTTTTTAATTTTTTTTTAAATTAATTTTTTATTATTATTTTTTTTTTCTTTATCAATTATTATTATTTTATTAATTTTTATTATAAAAAGAATTTATTTTAAAAAAAAATTTTTTATTATTATTATTAAAAAGGAAACTTTATTAAATTTCAAAAAAATTCAATTTATTTAATTATTTTTTAAAAATAACAAAAAGGAATTAATTCTTTCTAAACCAAAATTTCCAAATTAGAATTTTTAAAAATTTTAAAAACTTTAAATTTCATTTAACAAAACCTAATTATTAATAAAAAACAAGGCCTCCCCCATTTTAAAATCGCTTTGAATGAATTTTTTCAGGAGCCAAAAAAAAACAAAAAGGGGGGCCCCTTTGGGGTTTTAAAAAATTATTCAATAAAAAATTACCATTATTTTTACCCTTTCCCGAATTCAGGGGGGAAAAAATTTCCTTTTCTTTAAAAGTGTTTCAAAAATACCCAAGCCCTCATTCGCTCGTTTTTTGAAACTTTTTCAATGTTTCAATTTTCCTTCCCACAGTTGTTTTTCCTTTGTAAAAAATTTTTAAAAACCCGGGTTCAATCTGGGGGTTTTTTGGTATGAAAAGTTTTTTGAATTAATGTATTCAATAAATAAAACTAGGGAATTGGGGCAAAGTTTTAAATTTTTTTTTTTTTTTTTCATTTATATGGGATAAAAAAAAAATTTGTGATTTTTTTAAAATTTTTTTTATGCGGTTTATAAATTTTGTTATTGTTCCCCCCCGCCCCAAAAGGCCTACTCTTACGAAAAAAAACGGAACAGGATTTAACGTGTGCGCAGATTTCTGCGTGCGTTCGCACCGGGGGTCGGGGTTAAGTCTCATCCGAAACTTTGGAAGGTGGAGTCGCATGATGTTAACTCCGGGGAAAAAAATTCCCCCTTGAACGGGAATCGAAAACCCCGGGGCTAGATTGCGGCGCCAGTTCTAACCACTAGGGGTATCCCCCGCCCCCCGTATCCTATGTGGGCAGGGTCCATTCAGGAAACTTTACCTTTTGGGAGGCTAAAGCTGTTGGGTTGATGTTGTCTCAATGCTTACAGTGAACAACCTTTCTTTGAATAAATATTAAAACATTATAACAAATCAAAAACTAAAAAAATACTTAATCATACGTAACCCTTATTTTTCTGTAAAAAAAAATTACACCAAATTCTGAAAACCCCGAAACATCTTGCGCACCGTTAAAAAACCCCCTTTCCCCTTTAGGGTGGGGGCCCTTTTTGCCGGTGGAACGGATGACAAAATGTACAAAACTGATCACACGGGGACTCGAGAAAAAAAACAATATACTTATTCCCTTACCCGAAAAAAACAAAAAAATGAAAAATAAAAAAAAATTGAAAGAAACAAAAAAAAAGTAAATGATGGTTTTCAGCATGCTTCCCGATAAAACTAACGGGACCGAGCAAAGGGGAAATCAAACGACGAACCCTTTGAAAAGGGAAAAGCGGAACTAAATCAAAAGAACGAACCAACAAACCGTTTTATTTTGCATGACAATGAAGTGCGAAGTTATCGGGCGCGGGTGGCCACACCACCACATACACACACCTACCATCACCCCCCATACACACACACAACACACCACAAAAACCCACACACACCTTTAAAACACCTATTTTTGCTTTTCAATGGTAGGCCCCTGTGTACGGTGGGAAGGTGCAAAATTTTTTAAAAACCCCATAATAATAATATTTAAAAAAAAATATTTAAAATAATAATAAATATATGGATTTCACACGAGGGGCTTGATATAAAAAGGCATATGAATGCTTAATCCATTACCTCAAAATAGAAGAATGAAAATAAAACAATTAAAAATGAATACACACTACGACCACACACACAACACACACCCCCAACCCACCACACCACAAAACAAAACCCCCCCAACCAAGCAAAAAGAAAACCCCTAGAAAAAAATCGTTTGTGATCTAGAATCATCTGAAAAAAGGGCTCAAACTACAATAAATTTCTGAGGGGATTTCCCCCGAATTCACATTAATTTTGGTTCAACCTCATTCCCCCAAAATCCTCTGGAGAAAATCACCTTAAGATTTCATTTTTCAAAATTGTTTTTTTTTTTAATTCATCGGGGGGTACATGACTTCTACAATCGCAGGGTGGGTGTGTAAAATATCACAAAAATAAACCCCCTCACACATATGTAAAAATAATAGGGAAAAAAAATAATTAATAATAATAATAATAATAATAAAATAAATAAAATAATAAAAATAAATTTTAAAAATAATAATAATAATAAAAAAATAAACAATAAAAAATAAATAATAATAAATTTGGGATTTATTGCGCTTAACTTGTAAAAAACAAAATCAAAAAGGGTTTCATCCCTTTCACTTCAACATGCAACAACAAACATTAACTGTTTAACAAATTCAAATAACACAAACCACCGCGCATGCACACACACACACCCAAAAACACACACAAAAATACAATCCACCAGGGTTTTAGCTTCAGCAAGGTGATGGGAACTTAGGCATTTAAGGCAAGGGACAGATAATTTTGGGTGAAACGTAGGGGGAAGTCTTAGGTTTGAATTAGGTTTCTGAGGCTGGATTTTAAAGTGCGTAAATAGGGTTTTTTGCAAGGGAAGAGAGGGGGGCTTCCAGTTGATGGACCGAAAAAGAAAAAGGGAACCCAACGGTAGACTGGTTGCTTAGGTATTCGTAAACACAGGGTACTGCAGCAACGGAAGGGGGAAGAGGAGTGTACAGGTGAAACATCCAGAGGTGGAAGGTCGTTTTTGGGGGAAATTTTTAACTGAGGGTACTGATCTTGATTTAAAAACCCCTTGGACAGGCAAACTGGAGAGTGCAAGGAGGGAGAATATGCTAAGATTTTTTTTTTTTTGAGAAAAAGTCGAGCACGAGTTTGCATAATTGAAGGGGGGGGATTTTTGTGCTGCAGACCACCAAAAGAGAAAATTTCAACGTCCGATGTGTGAAAAAATGAGAGATGGCAAATTTGGGTTTTGCATCAGGGACAGGTACTTGCGAATTGCACTTATGCGCCGTAACGATTAGCAGACTACAGGTCTGGAAATAAAATTTTGACTTGACTTGACACACACACACACTACGCATTCGTTCCTTTATAGAGACGCGCTTTAAAACAATTTTACACTCGTAGATGATTTTTCTTATTTCAGCTGCTGAACTTTTCCCAAGACTTCCGGCTTAAAATCACATCCTTCCTTTATTTTAATTTTTTTAATTTTTTTTGCCCTACAGTTTTTGAAAGTTTTTGCTTTTGATGGATTCAGAATCCTCGCTTGTACACACTCAGAGCTGCAGATGTGAAACTCGAACTGATAATCAGGATTGACATGAACATACATCGTCTGAGGAAGAAAGTGGAGGGGGTGGTGGAGGTGTGTAGATAAGCGGTCAGAGCATCAGCTTAAATGACAGAACTCTCATAAGTTTGCTTGCTGTCCTGTCAGGGCAAAAAGGTAAAGGTGTCCCTTAATCTACGTGGTTCTAGGGGAGCGAGGCATCAGAGACCTCAACTTCTCTAGGAACCAGCATATTGAGGTCAGCGCCCATCTCCTCTCCCTCGCTGCTTTACCTTCCCTGACCCTCAAGAGGGCAGGTACCCATTTACAGCTGGGTGAAATGGGGGACTGTACTGAATCAAAGGCGCGAAAACGATCACCCATCCGATTGGTAACCACACTCGATGCTGCTTAACATTGGCTGGGGGAAAGGGAGTGGTCTTACCACTGAGCTATCCCGGTATGCTTGTATTTTTGTGACACTTTTCTTTAATAAATTCTGTGTAAATCAGAGTATCCAGTTTTTCAAGATCCAAGAACACTTAAGTTATCTCATAAACAGACATGAGGTTTTAGATGTAATCATATCAAAAGACGAAAACGTTACAATATCATTCTTTGATTTGTTGCTTTACAAGATTCAGGTGTATATATAAATTCCATACATTATTATTATTATTATTATTATTATTATCATCATTATCATTATCATTATTATTATTATTATTATTATTAAAACAGGCATCTATAGTTAAATTTCAAAAGCATTCACATTGCATATGAATTATATAATTATGAACAGGCAAGGCAGATTAAATTCTTACATTAAACCAGATGTACCTTACTTTATGATTTTTTAAAATTTTATTAAATAACATACATTTGCAGCAGGTGTTGTAATTTTCAAGTAACCTATATGTATGTGTACCAGCTAACAAACTAATTCGTGACACTCCACCATGAAATGAGTCGCTTTGCACCTGACCCACTTTTTCTGCTAGGAGCCATTAAATGCAGAAGGGGGGGTCAGGCTGTCGATTTTGAAACTTCAATCGATTATGAAACTATAGCCATTATTCTACCCTTTCCTGATATATCAGGGTGTAAAGTTGTTTCCTTTTGCTTTAAAAGATGTTTCAAAAATACCCAAGCCCTCATTCTGACCTCATGTTACTGTGCTAAACTTGTCAATGTCTCAATTTGTCACTTCCCACAGTCTGTCATTTCAATTTGTAATAACTTTTCATAGAATAGTCCGATGTTCAATCTGGGGGGTTTTTTGGTACTGAATAGCCTTTTTATTGCAGATTAATAGTATGTCAATAACTAAAACTAGAACTCTGGTGCAATGTTTATTTTTTTTTATTTATTCATTTATATCGAGGATAATGGAAGAGGCACTTATGTGATTTTTGTTACATCCAGTCCCCGTGTGTATGCGGTTTATAAATTCTTGTCATCTGTTCCCACCGGCGCACAATGGCCTACTCTTACGAAAAGCGGAACAGGATTTAACGTGTGCGCAAGATGTTCTGCGTGCGTTCGCACACGGGGCCTCGGGTTATAGTCTCATCCGAAGGACTTTTGGAGAGAGTGGAGTCTGCACTGATGTTAACTCCAGGGGAAAATATTCCCCCTTGAACGGGAATCGAACCCGGGTCGTCAGATTGCGAGCGCAATGTTCTAACCACTAGGCTATCCCGTGCCCCCTGTGACTCACTATGTGGTGCAGGGTCACATTCAGGAATGCTTTACCTTTGCTGCAGGCTATAAGCTGTTGGCTTGATGTTGCTCTCAATGCTTACACGTGTAACAACCTTTTCTTCTGAATAAGTATTAAATCATATATATAACAAATCAATAACATAAAAAAATACTTAATCATACTGTACACATTATTTTACTGTAAAAAAAAATTACACCAAATTCAATGAACACCCAGAACATCTTGCGCACACGTTAAAACCCGTTCCGCCTTTCAGAAGAGTAGGCCATTGTGTGCCGGTGGGAACGGATGACAAAATGTACAAAACTGCATGCACACGGGGACTCGATGAAAAAAGCACATGAGTACTTATTCCATTATCCCCGAAATAAAACAATAAAATGAAATAAATAAAATAAAATTGAAATGAAACAAAAAAAAGTAAATGATGGTCTTACAGCATGCATTCAGACTAACACTAACGGCACACGTAGCAGCAGGCATACACTCAAAGCAGACGCAACCTTTGAAAAGTGAAAAGACGGGAACTAAATCAAAAGAACGAACCAACAAACCGTTTTATTTTGTCACTGTACAATGAAGTGCGAAGTATATCGGGCGCGGGTGGACACACACACACACACATACACACACATAACACACACACACATACACACACTCACACACACATACACAAAACATACAACACCTATTTCTGCTTTTCAGATGAGTAGGCCACTGTGTACCGGTGGGAACGGATGTCAAAATTTATAAAACCGCATAATAATAATGATAATGATAATAATAGTAATAATAATAATAATAATATATGGAATACACACGAGACTAGATATAAAAAGGCATATGAATGCTTAATCCATTATCCTCAAAATAGAAGAATGAAAATAAAACAATTAAAAATGAATAACACACTCACGCACGCCACACACACGCACACACACACACACACACACACACACACACACACACCACGAACCTAACGCAAAAGAAAACACCCATAGAAAACAATCAGTTTGCTGATCTAGAATCATCTGAAAACATGGGCTCAAACTACAATAAATCTATCTGAGGGGATTTCCCCCCTGAAGTTCACATTAATTTGGTTCACACCTCATTCCCCTACAAATCCTCTGGATGAGAATATCAACCTCTAAGACTTTCATTCTTCAAGATTTGTTGTTTTTTTTAATTCAGTCGGGAGGTACATGACATTCTACAATCTGCAGGTGTGGGTGTGTAACAATATTCACAACATAACCCACTCACTACATACTGTAATAATAATAGGAATAATAATAATAATAATAATAATAATAATAATAATAATAATAATAATAATAATAATAATAATAATAATAATAATAATAATAATAATAATAATAATAATAATAATAATAATAAATGGCATTTATATAGCGCTATAACTTGTAAAAAAACAAAATCAAAGCGCTTGCATCCATTTCACTCTCACACATGCAACAAACAATCATTAACTGTTTAACAAATTCAAATACACACAAACGCACGCGCGCACGTGCACACACACACACACACACACACACACACATACACATACACACACAGGTTATATGCTTCAGCAAGGTGATGGGAACTTAGGCCATTGAAGGCAAGGACAGATAATTATGAGATGAAACTGTAGGGGGAAGTCTTAGGTTTGAATTAGGTATGTCTTGAGGCTGGATTTGAAAGTGTCGTAAGTAGGCTTTTCGCGAAGGGAGAGAGGGAGGTCATTCCAGATTGATGGACCAGAAACAGAGAAAGAGCAACGGCCAACGGTAGACTGGTTGACTATAGGTATTCGTAAGCACAGGGTATCTGCAGCAGAGCGGAGGGAACGAGGAGTGTACAGGTGAAGACATTCACAGAGGTAGGAAGGTGCTGTTTTGTGGAGACATTTGTAACTGAGGGTACTGATCTTGTACTTTACTCTCTGTGGCACAGGCAAACAGTGGAGAGATCGCAAGAGAGGAGTAATATGCTAAGATTTTTTTCTTTTTGAGAACAAGTCGAGCAGCAGAGTTTTGCATACGTTGAAGGGAGGGATTGATGATGCTGGCAGACCAGCCAAAAGAGAATTGCAACAGTCCAGATGTGTGAAGAATGAGAGATGTGACAAGTTTGGATGTTGCATCAGTGGACAGGTACTTGCGAATTGCACTTATGCGCCGTAACTGATAGTAGCACGACTGACAGGTCTGGGTGATGAATTTTTGCATAGAAAGTGTGTTGTCGATAACAACACCAAGATACTTGACTGTGGAGGATAGAGGAACTGTTATATGGCCAAATTCTACTGAAGCTGTTGTCATGGACGAGAGTTTGTGTTTGGTTCCTACAATCATGGCTTCAGTTTTATCTGCGTTTAGCTGTAACTTGTTTTGTATCATTCAGTTTTGAATATCTTGGAGGCAGTGTGACATATTTGTCAAGAGAGAAGGCAGATTTTCAGGAGTATCAGCGTAGAAATGATAGTTGATCTGGTGACGGTTTATTATATGTGACAGTGGAGCAGCATAGAGAGTGAAAAGAACAGGGCCCAGAACAGATCCCTGAGGGACTCCGCATTTCAGTTTTGCAGGTATTGTTTGAATCTTGTTTATTGCAACTGTATGGAATCGGTCAGTGAGGTATGAGCTAAACCAGGTGAGGGCTGCCCCTTTAATACCAAACGTACGTAATCATGGGGGGGGGGGGGATAGCTCAGTGGTCAGAGCACTCGCTTTACCCTAGCCAAGGATAAGCAGCATCGAGCGTGGTTACCAGTTGGATAGGTGACCGTTTGCGTGCCTTGGCTTCAGTACAGTTCCCCCAGTTCACCCAGCTGTAAATGACTACCTGCCCTCTTTAGGGTCAGGGAAGGTAAAGCAGCGAGGGAGAGGAGATGGCCGCCGCCCTCAATATGCTGGCCCTAGAGAAGTGAGGTCTCTGACGTCTCACTCCCTACAACCACATAGGTTATGGGACACCTTTACCTATTACTTTAATGTAATCATATCGTGTAGTGTAATGCAAGCGGAAACCTGCACATATCTTCACTCTTAAGAAGCATAAAGTGTTCAGGGAAAAAGCCAACACAGATGGGCCCAACAGAATAAATAGCGAGAGTATGTCAGAAATTAAAAAAGAATGACAGATTGTGGATAGGGAAAGCGGAAACAGTCATTGCAAAACAGGAAAACAACGATCACTCAAACTAGCGTTAAAATCCATGAACAATCAATCACACTCTCTCTCTCTCTCTCTCTCTCTCTCTCTCTCTCTCTCTCTCTCTCTCTCTCTCTCTCTCTCTCTCTCTCTCTCTCTCTCTCTCTCTCTCTCTCTCTCTCTCTCTCTCTCTCTCTCTCTCTCACACACACACACACACACACTCACACACACACACACACACTTACACACACACACACACACACAACACACACGCACAGCTTGTCATGTACAAAGCAAGGCACAAACATGCACACATACGCGCGCACGCTCGCACACAGTCATACACGCAAACACACACGTGCACTCACGTATGTATGCAGCAAAGACTTCAAACAGGACATCCTGTATTTTTTTTTCTTGTATTCTTTTATATCGAGGATAATGGAATAAGCACTTAAGTGGGTTTTTTTACATCCAGTCCCCGTGTGTATGCGGTTTTGAAAATTCTGTCATCTGTTCCCACCGGCACACAATACCCATACATTATCTTTCGCAGACATTAAAACCCGTCCAAATTTCGTAGAATAGTGGAATAGCTGTGGTGTATGTGTGTGTGGGGAGGGGGGGGGGGAAGGAAGGGCTAGGGAGGGTATGGATGACACGAACATACCCAGCATCCAGTCTGCTACTTAAAGAGGGCTAGAGTGGGGGGGGGGGGGAGGGGGGGAAGGAGGGAGGGGTATGTATTATCGTTAAGTGGTTATTGTCGTAAAGTGGGCAGGCTCAACGGAAATAAGAACTCCTCCCTGTGTCTGGAAACTGCCTGCAGGAACAACAACCCCCCCCCCCCCCCCCCACCACCACCACCCCCCAAAAAACCCCAAGAAAATAAAACCCAAAAAAGCCACCTTCAGCTTTCCTTCTCCAGGTAGGCTGCCAATGCCCAGACGGCAAATCGCAAGACAAACAGACTCCAAATCGGACAATCCCTATTGTCTCTGCGAGTGCAAGAATGGGGTAACACAACATTTTTTTTACCTGGGAAAAGTTAGAGTGTACTCGTATCTTGACTGAGTTTTAATTGATGTAATATCTTTTTTTCTTGCCGTTATTTTGGGTCGTGTTTTCATGTGTATTGATAGAAGTGTTAAGCAGTGTAAACATAATTTCAAGTGATTTTTTTGGACCTTGTTTCCACAGTCGAAGGTCTTAATCCAGTCCGCGGCAAGGAATCCATCTAACCACATCACAGTAGGGCCTTCGTGACTGTGAGCTTCAGCATGTGGTGATCCACTAGCTCCTTAGGGATTTATGTCGTTCCTGGGCTAGAGCTCCGAGGTTCACCAATGGTGAGATCAATGCGTATGCGACCGGTTTTTTTGCCCACCATGAAGGTAGTCACATTCCGACTTTCGGGGTGATATCAAAACAGGACACCAGAGTGTGCATGTGATAATATATTATATATATATATATATATATATATATATTTATATATACATATATATATATATTAATCTATATATATATTATTATAGAGAGAGAGAGGGAGGAGAGGAGAGAGAGAGAGGGAGATAGAGACAGACAGACAGACGGGCAAAGAGATAGATAGATTATAGATAGATAGATAGATAGATAGATAGATAGATAGATAGATAGATAGATAGATAGATAGATAGATAGATAGACAGACAGACAGACAGGCAAAGAAAGAGAGATAGATAGACAGACAGACAGACAAAAGATTAGATAGATAGATAGATAGATAGATAGATAGATAGATAGATAGATAGAGATAGATAGCAGACAAACAGACAAACAGATAGATAGATAGATAGATAGATAGATAGATAGATAGATAGATAGATAGATAGATTAGATAGATAGATAGATAGATAGATAGATAGATGATGAGATAGATAGATGATGGATGGATAGTGATAGTAGATGAAATGAAGA
>CM054157.1:23985725-23988225 GCA_028751875.1 Rapana venosa | reverse complement strand
TGTATAGGTGTGTGTTGTGTGTGTGTGTGTGTGTGTGTGTGGTGTGTGTGTGTGTGTGTGTGTGTGTGTGTGTGTGTGTGTGTGTGTGTGTGTGTGTGTGTGTGTGTGGGAGTGTTGGGGGTGGTAGGGGTTAGGGGGAATGTGTGTGTGTGTGGTGTGTGCGTGTGTGAGGGCGGGGGGAGGTGTTAGGTGAGCAGGGGGTCTGGGTGTGCGTGTGTGTTGTGTGTGTGTGTGGGGGGGGGGGGGGGGGAGGGGGGGGGGGGTTAGGGTCTGTGTGTGTGTGTATCTGTCTGTATGTCTGTCTGTATGTCTGTCTGTCTGTCTGTACGCATGTATGTGTGTGTATGTATGTATGTATGTAGGTATATACGATGTATGCATGTATGTATGTATGTATGTCTGTCTGTCTGTATGCATGTATGTATAAATGTATGTATGTATGATGTATGTATGTGTATGTATGTATGTATGATGTATGATGGATATATGTATAAAAGTATGTATGTATGTATGATGTATGTATGTATGATGTATGTGTGTGTATGTATGTATGCATGTATGATGTATGTATGTATGTATGTTTGATGTATGTATGTATGTTTGATGTATGTATGTATGTATGTGTGTATGTATGTATGTATCAATGCATCTATTATATTGTATTGTATCGTATAGCACTTTAAGTCACTGCAGATTTCTTTGCATAAAATTGGGGCTGCTCTCCACGAGGAAAGCACGTCGCCACAAGAGCAGCGCCACCCACTTTTTTTAAAAATCTTTTTCTTGTCTGTAACAGAGTGACTTTTCCTAGAGAGTTTTTGCCAGGGAGAACTCCCTTGTTGCGTGGGTTTTGTTTTTTCTTCAATTTTCTTTCTTTTACAAGATTCAGCGCTATATAGATTCCATTTATTATTATTATTATTATCATTATTATTATTAGTATCATCATCATCATCATTATTATTATTATTATTATTATTATTATTATTATTATTATTGTTGTTGTTGTTGTTATGTGCGCTAAATAATTATGTGAAACACACTGGACCTCGGTTCGTCGTTTCATCCAAAAGACTAGCACCCAGACCACCGCTCACTGTCTAGTGGAGGTGGGGGGGGGGAGTTTCTGGCCCAAACGGGGATCAAACCCCCACACTACTTCGTACCCGGACTTTTTTGCTCTCTAGGTAGATGGGATTCTTCTAGACCACCGATCCACCCGATCTCTCTCTCTCTCTCTCTCTCTCTCTCTCTCTATATTATATATATATATATATATATATATATATATATATATATATATATATATATATATATATATATATATATATATATATATATATATGTTTATGTGTGCATATGGCGTGCGTATGCTAGCCCCCTCACCTGTTTGTGTGTGTGTGTGTGTGTGTGTGTGTGTGTGTGTGTGTGTGTGTGTGTGTGTGTGTGTGTGTGTGTGTTGTGTGTGTGTGTGTGTGTGTGTGTGTGTTCGTGTGTGTGTGTGTGTTGTGTGTGTGTGTGTGTGTGTGTGTGTGTGTGTGTGTGTGTGTGTGTGTGTGTGTGTGTGTGTGTGTGTGTGTGTGTGTGTGGTGTGTGTGTGTGTGTGTGTGTGTGTGTGTGTGTGTGTGTGTGTGTGTGTGTGTGTGTGTGTTCGTTGTGTGTGTGTGTGTGTGTGTGTGTGTGTGTGTGTGTGTGTGTGTGTGTGTGTGTGTTGTGAGTGTGTGTGTGTGTTTTGTGTGTGTGTGTGTGTGTGTGTGTGTGTGTGTGTGTGTGTGTGTGTGTGTGTGTGTGTGTGTGTGTGTGTGTGTGTGTGTGTGTGTGTGTGTGTAAGAGAAGCTGTGTCTATCTGCATGTCTGTCTTCATGTATGCCTTTGCGCTCGCTAGCGTGCTTGCTGACAGACATGCATCGGGCGGGGAAGGGGAGTGTAGGTTTAGTGGGCAGCCAAGACCCCCTGTATGCTTGCACGTCTGTGTGTGTGTGTGTTTACGCGTATATGTGCGTGGGGGTGTGTGTGCGTGGGTGTGTGTTGTGTTCCTTCATAGATACCTCTATATACTTGTGTGCGCTCGTGCCGTTATGTACGCGTGGGAAATTAATTGCGAAATGGAAAAGGGTTGCATGCATAAGCGTTAGAATGCATATACAAAATAAAAGTTTATACTTTTTTTTATAAATACAAATCTGCTCCAAGGAGTGCCTCTTAAAGAATATGCTTTGAACACGTGTATCGAGATTTTGAAATGCATGTGTGTACATGAATGTGTCTATTCATTGTTGAGAGAGAGAGAGAGAGAGAGAGAGAGAGAGAGAGATAGAGAGAGGGGAGAGAGAGAGAGAGAGAGAGAGAGAGAGAGAGAGAGAGAGAGAGAGAGAGAGAGAGGGCAGTGTCACCTTAGACATTGCCCGTTCTTTCAACTCTTGTGTCTGGGTCTGAATCACCTAGGACTCTACCTTTAAAATTAGACTCCGCTCTCGTTTCTTTGACAGAAAGAGGGGAA
>CM054157.1:23965725-23970725 GCA_028751875.1 Rapana venosa | reverse complement strand
CTCAGCTGAAGCTAAAGCCGTCAGATCATTTCATGGAGCTGCGAAAAGCAGCTCCGCTCTTTTCAAACACACCCTCAGCTCGAGATCGAAGAGATTCGTCTCATGTGTCGCACGATCAGAAACCTCACAAGTCTAGAGATTCCTCCACGTCACACGCTGCATCAGCGTTCCCCTCCGCCTCCAGGGCCGCTTCCAGCATACCGCCCAATAGCATTCCATTATCCAGGTCAGGTGACAGTCACGTGCTAGGATCTTCTTCGAAAAGCAACATGAAATCCCCTGAAATAACTGTGAACTCTGTGCAGCTGGAAGACCCCTCTCTAAAAATGGATTCTTCTGTTACCACTGACGCGTCCATGATATCCAGCACAGACAGTGGAAAGCGTAGTTCGGATCAAGGCTTCTTTTCAGAGCCCAAAGAAAGTGACTCCGATAGCGAGGTGGACATGTCTGGATTCTCCACACCCCCTGAAGAGCTGTGTTCGGAGCGCGACTCTGCACGAAACTCTTTGTCGCCCACAGTGTTTGTGAACAACGTGAGCAACCTCCTCACGGTTCCCAAAACCAAAAGCGCCTACAAGAGAAGCGTCAGCGATGGCGTGAGAAAAACAGAAGCTGCTGATCAATCCCAAGCTCTGGAGAGATCGGACACATTCAAGAGTGACAGCGTTCTGGCAAAGCAACAACCAAAACAGCCAGTACCTCCTTCACACCTTGAAGGTAGCCAACTTTACCTCCGGCAGAAAGAAGAGTTGAGACAAGGCAAAGGGAAGGCTGACTTGCAGCAAGTGAGTCAAGAGAGGATGGATCAGAAGAACGTGCCGATCATGGGCACCAGTGTTCAGCAAAAGTATCGTCGAACCTTTTCTCCGGTTCGCAATAAAGGAGCTGACATCTGCAAGGAGGATCTTAGCAGTCCTGTGGTGGCTCACGTGGAAGCGCAAGGCGGACCTCCTCCTTCAGAGCAACTTCAGCCCACAAAGACGTTGCTGGACTTTCCCGAGAGCGCCAACATCTTGGCCAAAGGCGTGGATGAGGACCTGGAGAAAAGTAAACTTCAGAGAGGAAGGGGGTCTCAAAGACAGCGAGGGTATGTCAGCGGAAGGTCCTTCCGACGGAAAAAGGAGCAAGAAAACAAGGAACCTGAGCCTGAACCTGAACCCACCGACAAACCAGAGCTGGAAGCTCCTGCAACAGAGGCCGTTGATGATGGAATTGAGAACTTCAGCGTCGAATGGCTTTCCAGGACAAATCTATCCAGACATCGGACAGTCTGTTGAACGAATTGATCAAGAAAAGCAAAAAGCGAAAGATAAATCTTTTCTCGTCAAACGTCAAGAAATCTAAAGATGAGCAGCCTCGTCGCGTTGCTGAGATTCCTGTCGACCTTCCTCCTCCCCCCAAATATGAAGAAGAGCGTCCGCTGGGACAAGAAGACAGCACGCATGTTGGTCACGTGCCGGAGATGATACAGCCACCATCGGCAATGCCCCCAGTGGATGTCCTGAACAGCCACATGGACGAGGAAGAAGATGACCCTGAAATAGCGCCTTTGCTGGAAGCACGAGAGCCTCCAGCATCCGAACAAGCCACAAACACGAAAGGCAAAAAGGCCAGCAAAGCCACAGGTACATCTTTCCGCGCTATTGTTGCCCTGAAGCGAAAACTGGCACGTCGCAAGAAAAATCAAGCAAACAACAAGAAGAACAAAGGCACGGGGGAAGAAGAAGCAGAAGACAAAGAGGACAACGCTGATCGCCAAAGCGACACGTTCATCACCATCGAAAACGAACTCAACCTGACCAAACTGGCGGAGATCAAAGAAACGGACATTCTCGATGACGAGATTATCGAACCTGATTTTGGCCCCGTGTTTCCTAAGAAGGAAATACGCTTCGAACCCATCCCCTCTGACGAACCCATCCAAAGCGAAGAACCCCTGCCCCCCCTCTCGCCAGCCTCGCGACGCTTAACAGCCCGGAGGAACAGTACGCGCGGGAGAGAGAGACGAAAGAAATGTCTTCACTGCTGCAAGAAATTCATCGCCTTCCTCTTCTCGCACATTGGCCTTTGCTCCCTGGTTGTGGGCTACACCGTCTGCGGAGGCTTCATCTTCAAGTTTCTGGAAGGAGGCCGCGAAGAGGTGGTGAGGGTGGAGGTACAGAAAGAGCGCAAAACCGTGATGAGCAAGATCACCAGTTTGGCCACAGAGCTGAAGCTGGGCAACGAGTTAAGCATGGACAACATGGTGAAGTCGCTAGAGGTCCTCCTCAAAGACTACCAGCAGACGCTGTACACGGAGATCACGGACAAGGGCTGGGATGGCAATGAGTATGATCCTGAGGCCAAGAGTCCCACCGAGCAGTGGTCCTTTGCCAGTGCCCTGCTGTACGCCATCACGGTCATGACGACCATTGGTGAGTCAGCCATGTGGTTTGTTGCGTTTGTTTTCTTGTTTTGGTTTGAAGTTTGGTTATGGTGAGTGAGTGAGTGAGTGTGTGTGAGTGAGTGTGTGTGTGTGCTTGTGTGGTGTGTGTGTGTGTGGTGTGTGTGTGTGTGTGTGTGTGTGTGTTGTGTGTGTGTGTGTGTGTGTGTGTGTGTGTGTGTGTGTGTGTGTGTGTGTGTGTGTGTGTGTGTTGTTGTGTGATCAAGTCAAACTGATATGTATTGAGGGTAAAAAGAGCAAGCTTACAAGCTGTTTTCCTCCTGTCCTCACACACACACGCACACACACACACACACACACACACACACACACACACACACACACACACACACACACACAAGAAAAAGAAAGAAAGAAGAAAGAAAGAAAGAAAGAAAGAAAGAAAGAAAGAAAGAAAGAAAGAAAGAAGAAGAAAGAAAGAAGAAAGAACGAACGAAAGAAAGAAAGAAAGAAAAAAACGAAAGAAAGAAAGAACGAAAGAAAAAAAGAAAGAAAGAAAGAAAGAAAGACAGAAAGAAAGACAGAAAGAAAAGAAAAGAAAGAAACAGAGACACAATGAGTCACACACATACACAGATGCTTTATTCATGCTTTTGGAAAAAAAAAAAAAAATCGGCCCCTCTTTTACGTGGGTGGCACGTCAACATTATCTGTCAAGGTAAAACAGTAACACATAAATATATAACTTGATATAAATGCAAGGAAACAATTCTGCTTTCTAATTTATAGGTAACAACAGACATGCTATATTTCCATCTGCTGTGCCACAGGGAAGATGGAGAAAACAAAACAAAACAAACAGGAACATGTACAAGACATTCTATGTGCCAAGCTTTTTTTTTGTTTGTTTTGGTGTCAATCTTTTTTCCTGGTACTGTAAGTGTTACGTCTATTTCAACAGGGAAAAAACTTGTATTTTTCTTTCAAATAACTATTTCCCCAGACTCTTCTTCGCTTTCTGCATTATATCTATTTCTGTAATCTCTTTCAGTTGCTTTTGTTCTTGTATGTCTGTCTGTCTGTCTGTCTGTCTGTCTGCCTGTCTGCCTGTGTCTGTCTGTCTCTCTCTCTTTCTCTTTCTCTCTCTCTCTCTCTCTCTCTCTCTCTCTCTCTCTCTCTCTCTCTCTCTCTCTCTCTCTCTCTCTCTCTCTCTCTCTCTCTCTCTCTCTCTCTCTTCTCTCTCTTACTTCTTGTGTTGTTCAGCAATATGACTCGATATTAATTAGTTTTGGGAACATCCATGAATTTTGTGTGTGCGTGCGTGCGTGCGTGCGTGTGTGTGTGTGTGTGTGTTGTGTGTCTATGTGTGCGTGCGTGCGTGCGTACATGCGTGTGTGTGTGTATGTGAATGCTAACAAACTCATTTCGTCACAATAATTATTCTTTCAAACCCCATACCGTTTATATTCTATCATTATGATATATATATATATTATTATTTTTATTAATATTATTATTATTATTATTATTTTGATGATGATGATGATGATGATGATGATGATGATGATGATGATGATGATGATGATGATGATGATGATGATGATGATCTTGAGAAGGAGGAGGAGGAGGACGACGACGACAACGATGATGATGGTGATGGTGATGGTGGTGCTGATTGCCGCGATCGTTGTAACAACCTTTATTGCTGTTGCAGTTATTGTTGTTGCCATTGTTCTTGTCGGTGCGGTTATTGTTGTTATTGTCATTGTTGCTGTTGTCATCAATTTTGTCACTGTTATTATTATAATTATTAGCATTTGCATTCGAAGACTAAATTCGAAGGGATTTTGTCCTTTTTCTTTTACTCTCAGGAGGTAAAAATTCGCTCATTTCTTCCCCTTCAACCCCTCTCTTCTTTCATCATCTCTTCCTCCCTGCCTTTGAATGTCTGTCTGTTTTTCTTGTATGTCTTTTTGTTTCTTTCTTTCTTTCGTTCGTCGTCTTCTTCGTTTCTTATCTTATGCACTTTTGTATTGTGTAGGCCTGTGTGTATGTGTGTGTACATTGAATAAGCAATGCATTTGCTTTCTTTCCTCAAGCCATCTATCTAAGAACAAATTTCTTAATGATTATACTGAAATACTACATTATTGCATCCTTTACCATTAAATTAAACCAGTAAAAAGAGGAAAATCGATGTGAGTGTGTGTGTTTATGTGTGTGTGTGTTTTATGTGTGTGTGTGTGTGTGTGTGTGTGTGTGTGTGTGTGTGTGTGTGTTGTGTGTGTGTGTGTGTGTGTGTGTGTGTGTGTGTGTGTGTGTGTGTGTGTGTGTGTGTGTGTGTGTGTGTGTGTAGTCCTTCATACACACACAAATATAGATAGATAGATAGATAGATAGATAGATAGATAGATAGATAGATAGATAGATAGATAGATAGATAGATAGATAGATAGATAGATAGATAGATAGATAGATAGATAGATAGATAGATAGATAGATAGATGATAGAAGGTGTCCCATAACCTGTGTGGTCGTAGGGGAGCGAGGTATCAGAGACCTCAGCTTCTCTAGGGGCCAGTATATTGAGGGCGGCGCCCATCTCCTCTCCATC
>CM054157.1:23938225-23945725 GCA_028751875.1 Rapana venosa | reverse complement strand
TTTTGTAAATTTTGTCATCTGTTTCCACCGGCACACAATGGCCTACTCTTCCGAGCGTTGAGCTTGGCTGCCTAGCAAATAATAATTATGGATGACCGTTCGTGCGCCATGGCTTCAGTACAGTTCCCCGGTTCACCCAGCCGTAAATGGATACATGCCTTTCCTTTTTCGGGACAGGGAAGGTAAAGCAGCGAGGCAGAGGAGATGGGTACCACCTTCAAGATGCTGGGCCTTAGAGTAGCTGGGATCTCTGACACGTACCTCCTTCCCCAAAAAATCGCATGGGTTATGATGAGGACATTTTTTTTTCTTCTTCCGTAATGATGACTATCATTATACGACTGTAAGAACTTTAACGTAAAAAAGAAAAAAAGAAAACAAAGAAACTAGAACGGAAACTTATGAAGCTTGCACATCATAGTAAAAAGAAACATGCTTTTTTTTTTCTCAATAACTTTCGTGTGGGAATATTTTTAATTAATTTATTTATTCTTTTATATCGAGGATAATGAGATAAGCACTGATGTGCTTTTCTTACATCCAGTCCCCGTGTGTATGCGGTTTTGTAAATTTTGTCTTCTGTTTCCACCGGCACACAATGGCCTACTCTTGCGAGCGTTGAGCTTGGCTGCCTAGCAAATAATAATTATGGATGACCGCTCGTGCGCCTTGGCTTCAGCACAGTTCCCCGGTTCACCCAGCCGTAAATGGATACCTGCCTGCCCTTTTTCGGGACAGGGAAGGTAAAGCAGCGAGGCAGAGGAGATGGGTACCACCTTCAAGATGCTGGGCCGTAGAGTAGCTGGGATCTCTGACACGTACCTCTCCTATCCAAAACATCGCATGGGTTATGATGAGGACATTTTTTTCTTCTGCCGTAATGATGACTATTATTATACGACTGTAAGAACTTTAACGTAAAAAAAAGAAAAAGAACATATAAAACAAAGAAACTAGAACTGATACTTATGAAGCTTGCATATAGTAAAAAGAAACGTGCATTTTTTTTCTCAATAACTTTCCTGTGGGAATATTTATTTATTTATTTATTTATTATTTTATATCGAGGATAATGGAATAAGCACTTATGGGCTTTTTTTACATCCAGTCCCCGTGTGTATGCGGTTTTGTAAATTTTGTCATCCGTTCCCACCGGCACACAATGGCCTACTCTTACGAAATGCGGAACAGGATTTAACGTGTGCGCAAGATGTTCTGCGTGCGTTCGCACTCTCATCCGAAGGAATATCAGGATGGGGGTACATAGAAACAAAAAGACGAATAATAATGACATAAGTCTCAACCTTTTTGGCAAGAAGCTATTAGGAAGTTGTCTTTGAAAGCAACCTTGAGTAAAGCAACCTCTCCAAAAATATGTCTGCCTACAACAAAGCTCACTTACATCATTGAAATCTTCCCACTCAAGTCACACACGCGCGCGCGCGCGCGTGCGGGCGCACACGCACGCTGCAAGCAGAACACCACAAACACACACACAATTCACACACACACATACACACAACACACACTCTCTCTCTCTCTTCTTCCTTCTCTCTCTCTCTTCTCTCTCTCTCTCTTTTCCTCTTTCTCTCTTTCTTACACACAACCCCCCCCCCAAAAAAAAAACACACACACACACACACAAACCAGCCCCCCCCCCCTAACATACACCCCAACCGCCCCCCCCTCCCACCCCCCCCCCCCCCCCCCCCCCACACACACACACACACAAACCTCTCCCCACCCTAAACCCCTTCGGATGAGACTTAAACGAGGCCCCGTGTATGCGAAGCATGGGAGAACATCTTTCGCACACGTTAAATCCTGTTCCGCTGTTCGAAAGAGTAGGCCATTGTGTGCCGGTGGGAACAGATGACAGAATTTACAAAACCACATACACACGGGGACTGGATGTAAAAAAAAAAAGCACATAAGTGCTTATTCCATTATCCTCGATATAAAAGAATAAAATAAGAAAAAAGCCACTAACCCCCCCCCCCCCCCCCCCCACACACACACACACACACACACCACCCACAACCCACACACACACATACCCACTTTTTAGTTCTAGGTGCAAGTTAGCGCTCTAAACTGAAAACCCCCAAAAAAACCGAAACAAAACAAAACAAAACGAAACCAACCCCCCAAAAAATGAGCCCAAGAAATGAAGAGGTTGGAAGTGATTCAACTAGTTGCCTCTATACTACTGGCAAGCAGCACACAGAAAAAGCCGGGGCCCTCTCTGCCTCTCCTCCGCCTCTCAGCCTCTCTGTCTGCCTGCTAGCTACCTAGCTACCTAGCTACCTACCTACCCACCCATACCAGCCACTAGTAAGGCTTCTGCTGCAGCAGTCTCTCATCTCAGTCTCTGTTGTTGTTGGCACCGGCACTCCTCAGCAAGTTAAACGTACGTAGGCTACGTGTTTCGGGGGAGGGTGGGTGGGTGTTGTGGTGCCCACGCTCTCACGCATATTTAAGTATGAGTTGCATGCGCGCACGCGCTCGCGTGTGCTGTGGTTCACACACAGACACACACACACGTGTGCGCACAGATACGAATGTACACATACACACACACACATTTTTTGTGGGGGTGGTTCAATTTATTGGTAAGGTTGCAATAATGTAGTATTTCAGTATTATCATTAAGAAATGTGTTCTTAGATAGAAGATGGCTTGATGAAAACAAGCAAATGAATTGCTTATTCGATGTACCATCTGGAAATTAAAAAATTGACTTGACTTGTGATTTTGGATATGGCTTGATGGGGGGAAAAACTGCACTGCTTATTCATTGTGCCATCTGAAAAGAAAAGTTTGACTTTGACTTTGACTTTCACACACACATACACACACACATTTACTCACACATTTACACACACACGCACTCGCACGTACACACACACACATGCACACGCACGTACACACACACATGCACACGCACGTACATACACACACACACGCAAGTATACACACAGACACACACACACACACACACTACTGGGTTGCGTGCCTGTACGTATAATCTGTTTGCAG
Organism: Rapana venosa; assembly: GCA_028751875.1. NCBI lineage: Eukaryota > Metazoa > Mollusca > Gastropoda > Neogastropoda > Muricidae > Rapana > Rapana venosa. The sequence goes on along the minus strand of CM054157.1, from coordinate 23,942,686 downwards.
ATGCATACCACAAACGCACGTGCGTGTTCACACATATGCACAGATAGTCACATACAGACACACACGCACGCACATTTAAATTGTGTATATGCGCATGCACGCGCGCACACACACGTACACACACGCGCGCACGCACAGGTGCCCACGTACACGCGCACCCACACAGATGTGTTACCCACGTACACACAGGGGTACGCGTACACACACACACACACTCACACACTCACACACACACACGCACGCACGCACATAGAAAGAGAGGGGGAGAGAAACACACAGAGAGAGACACAGAAACACACACACACATTCACACACATAGAGAGAGAGAAACACACACAAAACACACAAACACATAGACACACACACACATACACAAACATACAACACACACACACACACACACACACACACAAACACACACATACACAGAAACACACACACACACACACAAACACACACATACAGAAACACACACCTGCACTCGCACTCACGAAAAGTGTTCACGTGTACACAAAACAGACCCAGAGATAGGGTGGGGGGAGGGGCGGGGGGTGTGGAGGTTGGGGGGGGGGGGGTTGTGAGGGAGAGATAGAGAATTGCACAGAAAGGCCGATACCTGGCCATGAATAGTATAAATATTGTTTATCTTGGGAGAGAGAGAGAGAGAGAGAGAGAGAGAGAGAGAGAGAGAGAGAGAGAGAGGAGAGAGAGAAAAACACAACAGAGACTACATACAGGCAGACAGACAGAAAACACACACACACACACACACACACACACACACACACACAGGCAGACACACCCAGGCAGACACACCCACACAAACAGAGAGAGAGAGAGAGAGAGAGTGAGAGAGAAAGAAACATAGACACACACACATGCACATACTAATACACACAAACACATACACACCAAACACACATACACCAAACACAAACACACACACCAAACACACAAACACACATACAAACACACAAACACACAAACACACAACACACAAACACACACACACACCAAACACACAAACACACAAACACACACACACACCAAACACACGAAACACACATACAAACACACAAACACACAAACACACAACACACAAACACACACACACACCAAACACACAAACACACACACCAAACACACAAACACACACACACACACCAAACACACAAACACACAAACACACACACACACCAAACACAAACACACACACACACACAACACAAACACACACACACAAACACACACACACCAAACACACACACACACACCAAACACACACACAAACACACAAACACATACACACACACACCAAACACACAAACACACACACACACCAAACACACAAACACACACACACACACTCGCGTATGAGGAAAGTGCTCACATGTACACAAAACAGGCACAGAGATAGGGTGAAGGGGAAAAAAGGGAGATAAAGAATTGCACAGAAAGGCCCAGACCTGGCCATGAAGAGTATAAATATTGTTTATCTTGGGAGAGAAAGAGAGAGAAATAAAACGCAACAGACTACACACAGACAGATAGAAAGACAGACAGACACACACACACACAGACACGCAAGCAGACACACACACACGCACGCACACACACACACACATACACAGAGAGACAGAAGAGAGAAACACACAGACACACACATACACACAGTCAGACAAACGCGCACACACACACACACACACACACACGTGCGCACACATAGACACACACACAGACAGAGAGAAACAAATACACAGACACACACACACACACGCAGGTAGACACAAACACGCACGCACATGCACAGAGAGAGACGGAGACAGAGAGACAGAGAGAGACACACACACAAAAACACATAAGCACACGCACAAACACACAAACACACACAAACACATAAACACACACACAAACACACACACACACTTGCATATGAGGAAAGTGCTCAGTGTACACAAACAGGCACAGAGATAGGGTTGGGAGGGGAGAGAGAGAGAGAGAGAGAGAGAGAGAGAGAGAGAGAGAGAGAGAGAGAGAGAGAGAGAGAGAGAGAGAGAGAATTGCACAAAAGGGCCGAGACCTGGCCATGAACAGTATAAATATTGTTTATCTTGGGAGAGAGAGAAAAAAAGCAACAGAGACAACAGATACACACACACACACACACACACACACACACAACACACACACAGATACGCAGGCAGACACCCACACACGCACACACAGAGACAGAAACAGAGACACAGACACAGAGACACAGAGAGAAAGAGAAACACACACACAATCACACACAGTACGCACGCACGCACACACGCACACACAGACTCACGCACACACGCACACACACACACATATACACACACACACGCACGCACGCACACACAGACAGAAAACCATACAAAAATAGGTAAAGTGAGACAGAGAGACGAACACACTAAGAAACATAATCTCTCTCTCTCTCTCTCTCTCTCTCTCTCTCCTCTCTCTCTCTCTCTCTCTCCTCTCTCTCTCTCTCTCCTCTCTCTCTCTCTCTCTCTCTCTCCTTCTCTCTGTCTGTCTTCTGTCTCTGTCTCTGTCTATCTGTCTCTCTGTCTCTCTCCCTGTCTCTCTGTTATATAATAAATGTGATATAAACGAATAAACAATATATATAATATATATATATATATATATATATATCTGTCTCTCTGTGTGTCTCTGTCTCCTTCTCTCCCCCCCCCCCCTTCTCTCTCTCTCTCCATCTCCCTCCCTCCTTCACACACACACACACACATACACACGCGCTCGCACACACACACTCATGCCCATACAATCGATGGCATTCACTTCCCTCAACTAAAAAGAGAAAGAGAACAAAAGGGAAACAGGGCTAAACAGACAGACAGGCACACGAACGAACGAAAGAGCCCTCACGGAGACAGAACAATATACGGAACGCTACAGACGCCCTATCATCGTGGTATCATAAACGCTACCTCCGCTGTTCTCCAAAACAGGCCCCACACACACAGACACAACACCCTGCTCTCTCTGGCCTCAGCAGGGCTACTAGATGCAGTGTGTAGTGTGTGTGTGCAGTAGAGGAACATCAACACCCTCCACCCCTCTCTCCTGCCATCTTATCCCATTTCTGCTGTTGTCTTGCATCAGAGTGAAGTACATGACGCATGCTGGACACATTACGCAGGGAGGTAATACACAGGCAAGATGGACACAGCATAGAAGGCGGTGAATATGATACAGGGGCAATACAGGCTGCACACCGGTATTAAAAAATCACTCTTTTCCTTTTGTTTTTCTATGTAACTCTTATATTCGTACCGCACGTACTAAGGCATCCACAGAAATAAAAGCCACTTTTTGTGAAAGACTAGCCTCTGACTCAAACCTCATGTGATTTTGAACAAATTTGGTAGGTTTGAATTTTTTTAATTTTTCAGCAAACATTGTACCCCCTCAGTCCTTTGTCGTCTGCTAGCTTCCTTACCGCAATATGCATGTGCGGGGTCAACGCTGTAGGAATACAGGCAAACCTCATTTGATGGTTATTTCCAACTTTCTCGTGACTACCTGGTATTGCTCTATGTCCTCAATCCAAAAAACAAGTGCACAGTCCATTAAAAACCTGTGAAAATCACCAACATTTTTTTCCACTCGCACTCTATACAAGATACTACGTGACCCCCAAATTAATACTGGTGTGCAGCCTATATGGCAAAGCATAGAGAACACTACATGGTAAGACACTGGGGCACTTCAAGGTAGGACAACAAAGGTACTAGGTGAAGTTATCTGGGAATGTTCGTACCAGTTTGAAATGTATCTTTCTGGTGTCTTCCGAGATAATTATATATACATCAATGTGCCTGTCAGTATTGTCATTGCCCTTCATGGGATAGCAAATCAATGTGCCTGTCAGTATTGTCATTGCCCTTTATGGGATATTACAGTGCTTTGACTTGACTTGACTACAAGGCAGGACACAAAGGTAATACATGACAGAACATAGTGGTAATATATGGCAGGACATAGAGGTAATATATGGCAGGACCCAGAGGTAATACATGGCAGGACATAGGGACACTACAAGGCAGGAAATAGGTACACTACAAGGCAGAACATAGGCACACTACAATACAGAACATAGGGACACTACAATACAGAACATAGGGACACTACAAGGCAGGGCACAGAGGCCATACATAGTAGGACATAGAGGCAATATATGGCAAGACATAGAGGCAATATATGGCAGGACATAGAGGCAATACATGGCAGGGAATAGAGGCTATACATGGCAGGGAATAGAGGCAATACATGGCAGGTAATAGAGGCAATATATGGCAGGGCATAGAGGCAATACATGGCAGGGCATAGAGGCAATACATGGCAGGGAATAGAGGCAACATATGGTAGGACATAGAGGCAATACATGGCAGGGCATAAAGGCAGTACATGGCA
>CM054157.1:23920725-23923225 GCA_028751875.1 Rapana venosa | reverse complement strand
CAGCACGTATGGTAATGAAGTATTGTTACGAGATGCTTGTATAGAAGGGAAGAGGATCTAAGTCATGGAAAGGAGGTATTATTACTAAATACACGTATAAAGGAAAAAGGATCTAAGTCTTAGAAAGGGGGTAATATCCCGAGATACCTGTATAATGCAAAAAGGATCTAAGTCTTATGAGCTTAGGATGTATTATGAGGAAATGCCTGTATAAAGAAACAAGGAACTAAGTCATGGAAACGAAGTATTGTCACGAGATGTTTGTATGAAGGGAAAGAGGATCTAAGTCATGGTGTATATTATAACAAGATACCTTATAAAGGAAAAAGGATCTAAGTCATGGAAAGGGGGTATTATCACAAAAAGATGCCTTTATAAAGGAACAAGGATGTAAGTCATGGAAAGGATGTATTATCACGAGATTCATGTATAAAGGAAACAGGATCTAAGTCTTAGAAAGATCGTATCATCACGAGGTGTCTATATAAAAGGAAAAAAGGATCTAAGTCATGGAAAAGAAATATTATCACAAGATGCCTTTTATTTTTCTTTATCATTCCTTTAACAGCAAGGATAACTCAAGACCTCAAATTTATTTGTGAGACGGTAGATAAACAGAAAATATCATCAATAAAATGAGTGTGCTACCTCCTCAAACAATGCATCAGTCTATACCGAGACCTCCTGATATCAGTTAACAAATGAATAGTATGTTAGAATCACCATGTCAGAATGAAAACGAACGAAAGGCTGGCATGAACTTTTGCTTTAGTATCAACAAGTCTATTACAGACTAAGCATTAAAACCTGCTTGATTTTTAAATGAATGCATTTGCACAGATATGAGAACCAGTTGCAGAACATACTATGGCAAGGAAAACTCTTGTCTTCTAGTGATAGTCAAAGCAGATTGCTGTAAGGGTGTCCACTAAACTGGGTAATGCGTGATAACACGACAATAAAGATAGAACTGTACAGATTAAAAGAAAAACGTTTAAGAAAAACAAAGTAGAACTGTACAGATTAAAAGAAAAATGTTTAAGAAAAAAACAAACTAGAAAACAAATATATAAAAAACAAATAAGCACGAAAACATGAGAACAAAGTCTCTCGAGAAAAATAAATAAAGGTAAGTGAAAGTCTGTGTGTGTGCTCTCATGCGCAGGTACCTTCCCCAACCCCTACACACACACACACACACACACACACACACACACACACACACACAACAAACATACACACACGCAATAAACACAGGTGTATCTCTATATACCCAATTATATCTAGTTATGCATTGTGGTTTTTTTGCTCATTTCGTTTAGATTCCACAACCTCTTCTTCTCTGTCGGAGGGAGCAGAACTGAAGCACTCGAGTCAGTGCAACATGCACGTGCAGCTGCTGCACATTGTCAGACAGCACGTGCACAGAGAGAGAGAGAGAGAGAGAGAGAGAGAGAGAGAGAGAGAGAGAGAGAGAGAGAGGAGAGAGAGAGAGAGAGAGAACAGGCGTGCAACAGGAAGACACTTGGAGCAAGGAAGGGGAACAAGAGCTTCGAAACAAAGCAGACTTCAAAAGCGTTAGATGAAACAAGGCAGGTGTGTTTGTCTGAAGCCCCACAAGCAGAGAGCAAAAGACAGCCAGCAGAAAAGGTGTTGCTTGCGTGTATTCTTAAGGAGTCCAGTCCAGTCAAGTCAAGTCAAGTCAAAAACACTTTAATCATCACATGAAGGGCAATTACAAATCTGACAGGCACATTGATATGGATAATTATCTCGAAAGACACTAGAAAACTACATTTTAAATAGGTATAAACATTCCAAGATAACTTCCACACAAAAAACCACGCGCGCGCACACACACACACGCGTGCGCGCGTTTGCGCGTGCGCATGGCTTGAGGGCAGTGTATGCTGCCAAAATGTTGACAGGATGGATGTTTGAAGACACTGGGAAATAAAATCATAAACAAAAGTAACGAACTTAATGTGAAATGTAAATTCTGAGCAAGGCACAGAGACAGAGAGACAGAGAGACAGACAGACAGACAGACAGGCAGAAGAGAGAGAGAGAGAGAGAGAGAGAAGAGAGAGAGAGAGAGAGAGAGAGAGAGAGAGAGAGAGAGAGAGAGAGAGAGAGAAGAGCACCAAGAAGACAAGAGTAAGGAGAAGAAAGAAAGAAAGAACGATGAGAAAGGAAAGGAAAACAAAGGCAAGAAACCAGAAAGAGAAAGACAGAAAAAAAGAGTGTAGGGAAGGAAGGAGGAAGAAAAACATTAAATAAAAAAAAGAAAGAGAGGAGAAATCACATAACAACGCAGAAACCAAGCACACACAAAAAACATAGTAGTAAGCAGGGTAGCAAGAAAGTCCATCTATAAGGAAATGAAAAAGTGTGTCAGTCAGTCACTCAGTCAGTCATTCTGGTCAGTTGAGTCAGCCAGCCAGGCTGTAGGTCAGTAAACAATGTAAGGAAGGGGAGAAGTAAAGAAGAAAACATGGGA
>CM054157.1:23905725-23913225 GCA_028751875.1 Rapana venosa | reverse complement strand
TTGTTCTCCTTCAATGGATATTTGTTATGCTATAAGCTTGTCTCATCTCATCTCATCTGCTCCCATAACCCCCTCTACGGTCGTAGGGGCACTGCAGTGACGAGCGTTGCACCAGTTGGCTCCATTTGCGGCGGTTGTGTGCAAGTGCCTGGGTTGTGAAAAAGCTCTTCCCGGTCCATTCAGTGATGTTGCCTGCCCATTTCTTCTTCCGCCTGCCTCGCCTTCTCTTCCCCTGCACTGTTCCTTGCAGTATGGTCTTGGAGAGCCCATCTGATCTTGTCACACGTCCATACCATTTGAGCTTCCTTTTCTTAACTGTGGTCAGCAGGTCTTCGTACTGTTTTACCTGTTGGGTGAAGGTTTTTCGGACTTCTTGGTTGGTAATGTGGTCCTCACACAGTAGTGGTTCTGAATACTGCGATAATCCCGGAAGTCGGAATGTGGCTACATTAATGGGTGGTGAAAACGGTCGCATATGCAAAAGTTCATCATTGGTGAACCTCAGAACCTCCAGCTGAAAAAGAAAAAAAAAGAATATGTATACACTATAACAGGTGCAGGAATACAGCTCAAATGAAAAGAAATAAGATGGGAGACAAAGAGAGACAGACAGACAAACAGACAGACAGACAGACAGACAGACAGACAGACAGAAAGAAAGAAAGAAAAGAAAGAAAGAAAGAAAGAAAAGCAAGACAGACAGACAGACATACAGAAAGACAGACAGAAAGACGACAGAAAGACAGACAGAAAGACCGACAGACAGACAAGACAACAAACAGACAGACAGAAACAAAGAGACAGAGACAGACAGATAGACAGATAGAGACAGGAACAGACACACAGAGGACAAGAGACTGAGACATACAAAACAGACAGACATACAGACAAAAACAAAGAGACATAGACATAAGGACAACGAGACAGAGACAGGGACAAACACAGAGGTACATCAAGAGACTGAGACATACAAACAAACAGACAAACAAAGAACAGACAAACAGAGACCCCACACACACACACAAAAAGAAAAAATCACAGAAAGACAAGAATAGCATAAACAAATACAGGTTCAGAATAGAGCCGACATGAGACAGCGCTCATTTTTTCAGCCTTTGATCCCAAAGCCCTTCATCAGCTATATTTAAACTACAGCATATATATATACACAGCTTTGAATTCTCTGCATCCGTTGGAGCGGACAAATTTATAAGCAGAATCAGCCGAAGAAATAAAGCACTGCAAATACTCTTTAGAAAGTAAAAAAAGAGAAAATTTAAAACCTACTGCAAGGCAGAGGCTTGCTTCTTCTGTTCTCTTTTCTTCAGGAAAGGAGATGCTATCACAGAACTCTCTACAAATTCTTCCATAGAGATAGATGACTTCAAATACTAACCAGGAGAGAGAAAGGAGGAGAGAGAGAGAGGGGGGGGGGGGAGAGGAGGAGAGAGAGAGAGAGAGAGAGAGAGAGAGGATGAGAGAGAGAGAGGGGGACGAGAAGGGAGAAGAGAGAAGGGGAGAAACGAAACGATGTTTACTAGTGATCTATTTGAAGACATGATTATTATGATAAAACTATCTACTACGATCGGAAAACCTAAGATTGCTCGGGTGTAGTATTTTTGGCAAACTGTCTGGGGTTTGTTTTTTTTTGGGGTTGGGTTGGGTTAGGGGGGGGGGGGGGGGGGGGGGGGGGGGGGTTATGTCTTCTTTGTCTCTTTGTTTTTTGTTGTTTTGTTTTTGTTGTTGTTTGGATTGTTTGAGGGGTTTTTTTTAATTTGGTTGTTATGCCTGTCTCTGTTCTGTATATTTTTTTCTGTCTGTTGTGTCTGTCTGTCTCTGTCTCTGTCTCTGTCTCTTTCTCTCTCCTCTCTTCTCTCTCTTCTCTCTGCCCACGGTATTAGTGTGTGCACGCGCGCGTGGGGTGTGCGTGTATACGCCACGGGGTGTGTGGTGTGTGTGTGTTTGTGTGTGTGTGGTGGTGTGTGTGTGTGTGTGTGTGTGTTTTGTGTGTGTGTGTGTGTGTTTTGTGTGTGTGTGTGTGTGTGTTTGTAAGCGTAAAATTGGGGTGTGTTTATGCGTGTGCGTGTATACGCGCAGGGGTGCGTGCGTGCGTGCGTTGGTTTCGTGTTTCGTTTCGTTTTTTTTGTTTTGTTGTGTGGGTTTTGTGTGTGTGTGTGTGTTTTTGTGTGTGTGTGTTGTGTGTGTGTGGTGTGTGGGGGTGTGTGGTGTGTGTGGGGTGTGTGTTTTTCAAAGGCCCCCATACTACGAAGTAAAAATACAAGAACAGCTAGGGCCAAAAACCAAAAAAAATAACCAAACAAAACCAAAAAAAACAATTGAAGACAAACAACATCAAAGGGAAGCACGGGTTTAACTTTGGGCTGATATACGATAAAAACCCCCACGGATATACAGAGAGAGAAAAGAGAGAGAGAGAGGGGAGAGATGAGAGAGAGAGAGGGTGAGAGAGACGAGATAGAAGAAGAAAACAAAAGGGAAAACAGAAGAACAGAGAGAGGGGGGGAGGAGGAGGGGGGAGGGGAGGGAGGGGGAGAGGGGGGGGAGAGAGAGAGAGAAGGAGGGGAGAGATGACAGTGGCAGGACAGAGGAATGGTTTTGGGGTATGTGCATGTGGGTTGAGAGAGACAGACAGAAGACAGACAGAGAAGTGTGTGTGAGAGGAGGGAGGTGTGTGTGTGATGAGAGAGACAGCCAGCGAGAATATGTGAGAAGAGTGTGTGTGTGTATGTGAAAAAGAGAGAAAGGAAGGAGAGAGAGATGAGAGAGAAAAGAGAAGTCCAGGACCAGGCAGGACGAAGGAAACAGAGAAGATGTGAGACAGAGATAGGTGTGTACTTGTTTGGATGAGAAAGAAGGAGAGAGAGTAGGTAGAGAGAGAGAAAAGACAGACAGCAGAGAGACAGACAGACAGCAAAAGAGCAGACAGAGGAGACAGACGCAGACAGCAGACAGAGACGATGATGAAGAGGTTCTCAGGTTCCATGGGTTTTCCATCCAGTCCAGTCAGGTAAGGCGAAGAAGAAGGAGGAACTGATTTCTAGGAAGATTAGAAAGATATATTGTTTGAAACCGATCTGGTAAGATGTTATCTCCCTTGTGCTTCTCTTCTCTCTGTCTCTTTCTGTCTGTCCTGTTTGTCTCTGTCTGTCTGTCTCTCTTCTGTCTATCTCTGTGTCTCCTGTCTCTGTCTGTCTGTCTGTCTTCTGTCTCTATGTTCTTCTTGTCTCTTTCTCCTCTCTCTCTCTCTCTCTCTCTCCTTCTTTTTCTCTCTCCCCTCTCTCTCTCTCTCTCTCTCTCTCCTTCTTTTTAGCAGGTATCAGTCAAAAAGCTATCCAGTGTCAGTATGCCCTTTGGATTTTTATCTCTCTTCGTGCTTCTTCTCTCTGCTCTCTTCTCTCTCTCTGTTCTCTCTCTGTCTGTTGTCTCTCTCTCTCTGTCTGTCTGTCCCGTCTGCCTCTCTCTCTCCTTTCCCCCCTCTTCTCCTTTTTTCTCTTAGCAGGTATCAGTCAAAGAGCTGTCCAGTGTCATTGTGTCTTAGAATTGTATTCTCTCTCTCTGTCTCTCTCTATGTCCTCTTTTCTGTCTCTCTCTATTTCTGTCTCTATGTCTCTCTGTCTCTTCTGCCCGTCTGTTTTCTGTTCTGTCTTGTCTGTCTGTCTTCTGTCTTTTTCTTCTTCCCCTTTTCTCTCTCTTCTTTTCTCTTCTTCTCTCTCCTCTCTCTCTCTCTCTTTTTAAGCAGGGATCAGTCAAAGAGCTATCCCGTGTCAGTGTGTCTGTGTGATTTTCTCTTGGTCTCTGTTTTTAAACTTTTGTCTGCCTGTCTGTCTGTCTGTCTCTTTTGTCTGTCTCTCTGACTCTCTTTCTATCTGTCTCTCTTCTATCTCTCTGTCTCTGGTTTTTTCTGTGTCTGCCGCTTTCTCGCTGTCAATTTTTTTGTCTGCTTCTTTCCCCTCTTGTCTGTTTTGGGTTTTTGGTCTTTTCTCTGTGTCTCTGTCTATCTGTGTCTCTCTGTCTTTTCTCTCTGTGTCTCTGAGTTCCATTCTTTCTCTTTCTTCTCCTTCCCCCCCATCTCTCCCCCTCTCTTCTCTCTCTCACTCTCACTTTGTCTCTCTCTGTCTCTCTGTACATTCTCCCTGTCTCTCTCTGTCTTTTCTCTGTCTCTTTTCCTTTCTCTTCTCTTCTCTTCTCTCTTCTCTCTCTCTCTCCCCTCTCTCTCTCTCCCCTCTCTCTCTCTCTCTTGACGTTCTGTCTTTGTCTCTATTTCTTTGTATCTCTGTTTCTCTGTGTATGTCTGTTCTCTGTCTCTATGTCACTGTGACTCGTTGTGTGTGTATCTAATCTGTTTGTGTCTTGTGCGTGCCTGTGGGGGTGTGTATATTTGCATGTCTGCACACCTGTGAGACTATGTGTATATGTGTCGTGTGTGCATTAGTGTACATGTGTGTACATGTATATTGGCGGGGGGGGGGGAGTATGTGGAACTGAATGTATGCATGTGTGTGCACGTGGGCGTGTCTATAAATGTATGCAAGGTAGGTGCGTGTGCATGCGTGTCTGCACATATTCATCCTCCTTGTGTATGTATTTCTACACCAAAAGAGGATACGCTTGTGCACAGAGAGAGACAGACAGACAGACAAACAGACAAACAGACAGACATACGGTGGGAGGGATGGAGAGAGAACTCTGAAATGATTTAATAAACATTGGCCCTGGGCCACAATACGTTTCTTGGGCTTGGGATAGGGGGGAAGGAGGGGAGGAAGAGACAGACAGACAGACAGACAGAGACAGAGACAGAGAGAGACAAGAGTACTAGTACATGCACATTTGCACATTAGCGCATCCCCGCATACAGGCACACATTCTTGCATGCACATGTAGAAAAGACTATATCCAGGTTAATTAAATTAATGAGGTCAACTACAGAATTGCCAAACCGAATGTCTGGAACCAGGGTCACCTACATGCCAATCGCTAGCCAGATTCTTAATTTTTGTCCGTCATGTTCAACGATAGACCTCCAATACAGCAGAGAAAGAAGTTGCTGTTTCGGAAATTGGGCAGAAATTCGATTATAGTGGCAGTGCCTTGCCCACAGTACATCCCCACTCTCTCGGCCAAGTGGGCATAAGGACAGTCAACGTTGGAGATGTTCTCCAAAGGCCAACTAGCCCCCAGGGCTGCAGCACATAAGGACTGTGCAATTCAAGCTTCCTAGTCAGAGAGTCATAGTCGACCACTAAAGACTAAGCTGTAAAGTGGAATTTCATGAATGGAGTGGGAAAGCCATTGATCATACAGCCTCTCAATTTGGCCGTTTCCCCCAGCGTCAATGTTATTTTTTTGTTTGTGGCTTTTTTTTTCTTTTTTTTTTTTTTGGGTGGGGGGTTGTATTCAGTTATTTCGAGGATAATGGAATAAGAACTCGTGTGCTTTTTTCATCCAGTCCCCGTGTGTATGCAGTTTTGTAAATGTTGTCGTCTGTGATAAAGCCCAGGCACTGATGGCACAGCAGTGGTGTTATATAGAGGATAGACAGACAGACAGGGGGGAGGGTTGGGTTGTTAGTGCAAAGCTTACTTCCAACAGCCTCTGATAACTCCTTCACCACTATTGTTCTCTGATGGAGTAGACGCTGTTTAGATATGATATTGGTTTTGTGGTTATAGCGTTGTTTGTTCTATGTATGGAGGGGTGTGTGTGTCGGGGAGGGGGTATGGGTGGAGGGGGGCGTCTGTGTCTTTCTGTGTGCCTGTGTCTGTGTATGTGTGCTTGTATGTGTGTTGTGCGGATTGTTGGTGTTGTTGTGTATATGTGTATGTGTTTGCACGTGTGTGTGTGTGTGTGTGTGTGTGTGTGTGGTGTGTGTTGTGTGTGTGTAGTGTGTGTGTGTGTGTGGTGTGTGTTGTGTGGTGTGTGTGTGTGTGTGTGTGTTATGTGTGTGTGAGTGTGTGTGTGTGTGTGTGTTTTGAGTGTGTTTGTTTGTGTGAAGGGTTGCTGCGGTGGTGGTGGTGGTGGTGGTGGTGGTGGTGGTGGTGGTGGTGGTGGTGGTGGTGGTGGTGGTGGTGGTGGTGGTGTGGTGGTGGTGGTGGACGTGGTGGTGCGTGTGTGTGTGTATGTGTATGTGTGTGTGTTCTGCCTGTTTCTCTGTCTGCCTGTCTGTCTGTCTGTCTTTATCTGTGTCTGTATGTGTGTATCTGTCTGTCTGTCTGCCTGTATCTGTGTCTGTGTGTGTATCTGTATGTATATATTCTCTCTGTCTGCCTGTCTGTCTGTATCTGTGCCTGCATGTGTTTCTGTCTGTCTCTCTGTCTTTCTGTATGTATATCTGTATGTCTGTGTGTCTGTCTCTCTGTCTGCCTGCCTGTCTGTCTTTTGTATGTCTGTCTTTCTGTCTATCTGTCCTGCCTGTCTATCTGTCTGTGTGTGTGTGTGTGTGTGTGTGTGTGTGTGTGTGTGTGTGTGTGTGTGTGTGTGTGTGTGTGTGTGTGTGTGTGTGTGTGTGTGTGTGTGTGTGTGTGTGTGTTGTGTGTGTGTGTGTGTGTGTGTGTGTGTGTGACAGCTATCAGTGATGTCAGAGAGAGGTGAAGAAGCAAGGGGAGGTTATTAGTGCGAAAGGCACTTTAGCGGATCGTGATAACATCACTTGTGTTAGGTGTTGACAGAGTTGTTGCTTGTTCAGCTTGCTTTTTAACGTCGCTTCTTCGTGTGCTGCCTGGGTGGATTGGGTGGATGGTGGTGGTGGTGGTGGTGGTGGTGGAATGCTTGTGTTGTTTGTGTGCTGTGCTGTGCTGTGCTGTGCTCTGTGTGTGTGTGTGTGTGTGTGTGTGTGTGTGTGTGTGTGTGTGTGTGTGTGTGTGTGTGTGTGTGTGTGTGTGTGTGTGTGTGTGTGTGTGTGTGTGTGTGTACAGAGAGAGAGAAAAGAGAGGAGAGAGAGAGAGAGAGTGTGTGGGTGTGTGTGTACAGAGAGAGAGAAAAGAGAGGAGAGAGAGAGAGAGAGTGTGTGTGTGTGTGTGTGTATGTGTGTGTGTGTGTGTGTGTGTGTGTGTGTGTGTGTGTGGTGTGTGTGTGTGTGTGTGTGTGTGTGTGTGGTGTGTGTGTGTGTGTGTTGTGTGTGTGTATGTGTGTGTATTTGTGTGCGCGCGCGCGCGTGTGTGTAAGGAGGGGAGGAAAGAAAGGAGGAAGGGAGGATGCAGGCAGGTAGGAAGGTATGTAGGTAAGGTGTAGAGATGTGTTGTGGTGTGTGTGTGTGTGTGTGTCTGTGTGTCTGTGTGTGTGTGTGTTTTCTTTTCACGCTGGCGAGTATGTGTGCATGTACTGTAAACATATAGCACTATAAAAAATGTGCTGAAAAGTACGTCTGTCACTTTGACCTAAGATGCATATTTTCTCCCTTTGTCTTTTTCATGCCACGTAGGAGAGAGAGAGAGAGAGAGAGAGTGAGAAGAGAGAGAGAGAGAGAGAGATGGAGAG
>CM054157.1:23895725-23900725 GCA_028751875.1 Rapana venosa | reverse complement strand
GAGTAGTGTAGTGTCGTGCAGTGTAATCTAGTGTAATGTAGTGCAGTGCAATGTAATGTAGTGTGCAACGCAGTGTAGTGCAATGTAGTGTAGTGTAGTGTATTGCAATGTAGTGTATTGTAGTGTAGCATTGTGTACTGCAGTGTATTGCAGTGCAGTGCAGTGTAGACCATTGTAGTGTAGTATTGTGTAGTGCAGTGTAGAGCAGTGCAGTGCAGTGTTGGTGGGTTACTTTGCGATACCTGTAATGGACTGGATTGCACTGCAAATGCATTGCATTAGACTGCACTTACAATCTAAGGCAGATTTCTGGGTATCCCATTCCCCCAGCTCTCCCGGAGTGACGTGTTTTGCTACAGTGCAACGCTGTCGATCCATCCCTTTCCTTTTTGTAAAAACAAATATTCTTTAACATGTGCAGTTTCCAGAGGAGACTTTTTTGTGCCCAAGTACAGTGTGCCTGGTAGAACACTCTTATTGCCCTAGACTCTGTTAGGGATGCTGATGTATTTTGGTGGTTGTTGCTGCTGTTGTTTTGTTGTCGCTGCTGCTGCTGCTGCTGCTGCGAAGTGTTCCCCAGCTTAACAACCTGGGAGTTGGGAGGGAGGGGAGGGGGGTACGTCACCCAGAATTTGCACTCTGTCTTACTCTTCACACCTGGGAATCACAGAGAGACGGCAAGTACACATTGTGTAAGAGACATACGTGTATGGCTGTTTTCAAGTACATAGGCACCCCTACTCCCACTTCAGATGATATGCTAGAATATAATTATGCTACACTCAAAAACAGTCAGTACAGTCCCCCCAGTTCACCCAGCTGTAAATGGGGTACCTGCCTTCTTTAGGGGCAAGAGATGGTAAAGCAACGAGGGAGAGGAGATGGGGCGCCGCCCTCACAATATGCTGGCCCCCTAGAGAAGTTGAGGTCTCTGACGCCTCGCTCCCCTACGACCTTACAGGTTATGGGACACCTTTACCTTTACCTTTGTACACTCGAAAACCTAGGTTTATGATCTCAACCCACACATCTTGAACCCAGATCAACGCTCACGATCTAGTGAAACGGGGGGCAAAAAATCAGATTTTGAGTGGGATGGAACCAGCAGCAGTCTCTCCTATGCGGCACCACTGGGCCAAGCATGACAAGCATAGTCTTGGAAGGAGGAGTGGGGGGGGGGGGGGAGGGGGGGGTAGGGGGGGAGGGGATGCCTGGCTGTCTATGTCTGGCTCTTAGTCTTCCCTATCTCCCTGCAGAGAGCCAAGGGAAGAGGATTGAAGAGGCTGCTTTGGGGTTTGTCGACTTCAAAGGATTTGGATAATAAAGTTAAAATTACTCTTGCATGGTTTGGTCTCTGAAGGTCTGGTGGGTCTTGTATTTTGGGTTTTCGGGGTTTTTTTTGTTTTGTTTTGTTTTGTTTTGTTTCTGTCTGGCTGGTTTTGTCTGTCCGTGTGTCTGACTCTATGCTTGCTTTCCTCTCTCTCTCTCTCTCTCTCTCTCTCTCTCTCTCTCTCTCTCTCTCTCTCTCTCTCTCTCTCTCTCTCTCTCTCTCTCTCTCTCTCTCTCTCTGTCTCTTTCTCTCTCTCTTTCGCTCTGTTCTGTCTGTCTGTGTCTCTGTGTGTCTGTCTATGTCTCTCTCTCTCTGTGCGCGTGTGTGTGTGTGGGTGTGTCTGTCTGTCTGTCTGTCTGTCTGTCTTTGTGTCTACCTGGCTCTGTATCTGTTTGTATCTGACTCTGTCTCTCTTTCTCTGTGTTTCTTTGTAAACTCTCGGTCTTTGTCTCTCTGTCTCTATCTATCTGTCTCTGTTTGTCTTTCTCTGTCTCTATCTGTTTGTCTCTGTCTGTCTATCTTCTCTCTCTCTCTCTCTCTCTCTCTTCTCTTCTCTGTCTATCTGTCTTTATCTGTCTGTCTGTCTGTCTATTTCCCTCTCTCTCTCAACATGCAATTTGTCTTTTTAAATTGTCTCTTGAGATGGGTAGATAAGCTGTCTTTGATGTGGCACAAGCTATCTCCTTCTCAAGGACTAGACTAAAAACAGAAGACCAACTCCCCCCATCACCCAAAAAAAAAGCTTCAGTGAATCTATCACCCCATGGGAGGGGGGTGGGGGGAGAGGGGTTGTTAATGACTTTGGAGAGAGAGTTAACCTGTACTTGACCTTAGGGATGTTTTGTTTTTCTCTTGTGTACGTGCGAGTGCTAACATGGTCAGTTTTCAGACAGGAGCTGAAAGGTATGTGGTTTCCTTCTTACCTGCCCCTTGAACCAAAGAGAGATAGTTTATTCTTCAGTCTTGTTTGATATTCCTTGATGTCAGCTGAGTCATTCTGGTACTCAAGCGATACTGGTAAAGATTATCTGAGTCATTCTGATACTCAAGCGATACTGGTAAAGATTATCTGAGTCATTCTGATATCCAAGCGATAATGGTAAAGATTATCTGAATCATTCTGATATCCAAGCGAGAATGGTAAAGATTATCTGAATCATTCTGATATCCAAGCGAGAATGGTAAAGATTATCTGAGTCATTCTGATATCCAAGCGAGAATGTAAAGATTAGCTGAGTCATTCTGATATTCAAGCGATACTGGTAAAGATTGTCTGAGTCATTCTGATATTCAAGCGATACTGGTAAAGATTGTCTGAGTCATTCTGATATTCAAGCGATACTGGTAAAGATTGTCTGAGTCATTCTGATATTCAAGCGAGAATGGTAAAGATTATAACAAGTCACTGTGCATCTCACTAACTCTGGCTCCACGACTGAGCTATTTCTGACATCAGTAAGGGGCTTAGTAGGTGGTGTCCTGCGTGTGTTAGCTCAGAACAGGCACCACTGAACATCACCGAAACGTGACTCAGCAGCATGCAGAGCCCCTTGGCTGGTGGCCCCGCGCTGGCCCGAAACTTCTGGGCTCCCTGCGGATTTCCGACCCTGAGGAGGCGACAACGAATCTGGGTCTGGCTTGGGTCAGAGCTGGAAATGAGCGGCGTGTGAACAGCAGGACCGGAACGTCACAGAGTCTGAGAGAGCAACAACTACAGCAGATCCTGCTTATGGAAAGTTAATACTACCTTCATGACAACGGGGCCTTGTATGACTTTCGTTTAAAGCTATAAGAAGGTTGACTTCACGTCATCCTTTCGAGAGAGAGAAAACAAAACTATGCAAGACTGGCCATTGTTCCAAATTCAGCTTTTGTGACAATATACGTCTGATTCTCTCTCACCACTCATCCCGATCTTGCCTTCCTAAAACTGGTTTTGTTGCCCTTTGAAAATCAGTAATCATGCACAACAATCTGTTTTAAGCCACTACCTCACCACGAGACAGACAAAAAGACCTGCTGGGCGACAAGGCGTTCAGTGGTTCCTGTTCTGATCCATCCGGTCCGAAACATATCCTCCTCCGTTCCCTGCTGATAAGCACTAAAAGATTTTCTTGCTGAGTTTTAACACAATGAACTTGAGACGTTCTCTAAGTCGCTTTAAGAACTGTTTCAATTCGGTTCGCAGGTTCTAACTTGTGTGACGATTACTTACCAAAGGAATGAAGTAAGAAAAGCAGTCACCAAGGTCTCCATAAGTCAAAGGTTCCATGAGGACTGCAGATAAGATTGTTTGTTCTTTATTGTGCTAGTCTTTCATACCAGTCAACAAACCGAGGTCCTGCGTGCAGCACACTGAAGAGAACCCAAGGCAACAAAACATTTGTCTTTGGAAAGAATTCTGTAAAATATATGGCCTCTCTGATAGGAAAACAAATACACATACACTGACAGGGAGAAAACAGTGTCACTGCTCTTGTGCCAACCCTCTCCTCAGGAACAGTGACTCGAATTTCACGTTAAAAAAACTGCCGAGACTGAAAGTTTTAGATTTATACACAATACAATCCCATACAATACAATACAGTAAAATACAGTGCAATACAATACAGTACAGTGCAATACAATACAACGCAAAATGATACAATACAATACAACACAGTACAATCGTTCATCCACTACAAGATGTAGCCCTCTGTAGTAGCAACCCCCCTGTCTTGAGCCTCTCTGTTCCATGTCGTGCCTCATGTCTTTCTTGATGTCATCAAGCCATCTAGTTGCTGGCCTGACAGGGTGCTGTATAACCGTAGCTCGGCTGTCATTCTGTGCAGTGTGTGCCTGTATCGAGTCTCAACCCCATGGTCCAAAGACAAAAGAAAGTCTGCTAGTTAACCATGCGCACCAGCTGTCGCTTGAAAAGACCTGTTGCTGGTTTACCACATTAACGTGACGACAGGAAAGAAAGAAAGAAAGAAAGAAAGATAGATAGATAGATAGATAGATAGATAGATAGATAGATAGATAGATAGATAGATAGATAGATGTAGATAGATAGATAGATGAGGATGGATGGATGGATGGATGGAGGATGGATGGAATGGATGATGGAATGGATGGATGGATGGATGGATAGATAGATAGATAGATAGTAGATAGATAGATAGATAGATAGATAGATAGAATAGATAAATAGATGTGAGATGGTTAGATGGATAGGTAGGTTTGGTAGATAATGGTAGATGGGTAGATTTGTAGATGGATAGATAGAGTAGATAGATAGATAGATAGTTAGATAGTATAGATAGATAGATAGATTAGATAGATAGATAGATAGATAGATAGATAGATAGATAGATTGATAGATGGGTAGATGGTAGATGGATAGAGAGATAGAGAG
Source organism: Rapana venosa (assembly GCA_028751875.1). Classification (NCBI taxonomy): domain Eukaryota; kingdom Metazoa; phylum Mollusca; class Gastropoda; order Neogastropoda; family Muricidae; genus Rapana; species Rapana venosa. Next base: position 23,895,998 of record CM054157.1, on the reverse strand, counting down.
ATAGATAGATAATATTTGCCTTGCCAGAGAAAGAGAGAGAGAATGAGAGAGAGAGAGAGAGGAGGAGGAGAGAGAGAGAGAATGATAGAGAGAGAAGAGAGAAGAAGAGAGAGACGATGAGAGAGAGAGAGAGAGAGAACTCTGCTGTGACGAACATGCCCTAAAGCTGTGCCAGTTCTAGAAGTTTAAAAAGCTGTGAAGGGGATGCCATGCTGCGGAACAAGCCATTACAAGGAGCACACACAGTTGTAAGCTAGTGCTTACTGAGCGAGT
>CM054157.1:23880725-23890725 GCA_028751875.1 Rapana venosa | reverse complement strand
TCTTCTTCTTCTTCTTCTTCTTCTTTCTTTCTTCTTCTTCTTCTTCTTCTTCTTCTTCTTCTTCTTTCTTCTTCTTCTTCTACTTCTTCTTCTACTTCTTCTTTTAAGTATTTTTCTTATTATTCTTCTTCTTCCAGTATAATTATGTTCTCTTCAAAATTGTTAATTCCTTTACGAAAATCCAATGAAAAGAAACCCCTGAGTCATCTGATGCAGCACTACCATCTTTACCACTGTCACCATAGTTACCATCACCATCTCCATCTAGAAAGCAACAGTGGCAAAACAACAGTAAACAACAAGAACAACAATAACAACAACAAAATCTAGATACATACGTACTCTTTCACTTACTTTTGTTTGTTGTTGTATGTAGTATGCTTATGGACTGACTTAGTCATATAAGAAAACACTTATTCACTGATTCATTTTACGAATTTATCTAATTATTACATGACCGACTGGGTGGCTGACTGTGTAAGTGAGTGAGTGAAAGAGTGAGTGAGAGAGTGAGTGAGTGACTGACTGACTGACTGACTGACTGACTGAGACTAACTGACTGAGCATCTTGCGCACACGTTAAATCCTGTTCCCCTTTTCGAAAGAGTAGTCCCTTGTGTGCCGGTAGGAACAGATGACAAAATTTACAAAACCGTTTACACACGGGGACTGGATGTAAAAAAACCACATGAGTGCTTATTCCATTATCTTCGAAATAAAAGAATAAATAAATAAAATAAATAAATGTTTAACTGACTGACCGATCAATTAGTGAGTCATTCAATCAGTTCGTTAGTTAATAAAAGACTTAGATGGTCGCTGATGAGTTAGAGAATCAGTTAAAGAGTTAATCATGTATACGACCGTTTAGGCAGTTCATAAGCTAATGAAGCAAGTCACTCCTGTCCCCACGGACCTGAACAACTTGGGTTCGTTCTCTAAAAAAGCAATAACCACAAGAGTTATGTTCCTTGATTCCAGCCTGGAAGCAGTAGGGGCGGGGTACGAACTTAAGGTCGTAAATCTCTGTCTGTCTGTCTGTCTGTCTCTGTCTGTCTGTCTCTCTGTCTCTGTCTCTCTCTCTCTCTCTCTCTCTCTCTCTCTCTCTCTCTCTCTCTCTGTCTGTTTCTGTCTCTGTCTGTCTCTCTCTCTCTGTCTCTGTTTCTGTCTCTGTCTCTGTCTGTCTCACTCTGTCTGTCTCTCTCTGTCTGTCTGTCTCTCTGTTTCTGTCTGTCTCTGTCTGTCAGTCTGCCTGTCTCTCTCTCTCTCTCTCTCTCTCTCTCTCTCTCTCTGTCTCTCTGTCTCTCTGTCTTTCTCTGTCTCTGTTTCTGTCTCTGTCTCTGTCTGTCTCACTCTCTTTCTGTCTCTATCTCTCTGTCTCTCTCTGTATGTCTCTCTGTCTCTCTCTGTCTGTCTCTGTTTCTGTCTCTGTTTGTCTCACTCTCTGTCTGTCTCTCTCTCTGTCTCTCTCTCTCTGTCTGTCTCTCTGTCTGTCTCTCTGTCTCTCTCTCTGGCTCTCTGGCTCTCTCTCTCTCTTTCTCTGTCTCTCTCTGTCTCTCTGGCTCTCTCTCTCTGTCTCTCTCTCTCTGTCTGTCTCTCTGTCTCTCTCTCTCTCTCTCTGTCTGTCTCTCTGTCTCTCTCTGTCTCTCTCTCCCTGTCTGTCTCTATCTCCCTGTCTGTCTGTCTCTGTCTCTGTCTTTCTGTCTCTCTGTCTGTCTGTCTGTCTATCTGTCTGTCTCTCTCGCTCCTGTCTCTCTCTCTGTAACTGAGCAGTTGCACGTTCTGTAGCGGTCGTCTTTCAAGTACACCCACAAGTGAACTCATCCATTACTCTCAACCCTTTTCCCCTCTCGCCATCGTTTGGGAGATTTAACCACTTACCAATCTCCTCCCTCTCTTCTTCCCATCCCTAGGGGCAGGGTACTCTAGTTTGTTGCTTTAGGCATAGTGGGCAGCCGTTTCTCTAAGCTTTCCAAACCACCATTGCGTGACGTCAACAGATCTTTAAAATTTATTTTAAATTTTTATTTTATTTTTTTATATCGAGGGTAATGGAATAGACACTTATGTGTGGGGGGGAAGGGTTTACATCCAGTCCCCGTGTGCCTATGGTTTTGTAAATTCTGTCATCTGTTCCCACAGGCACACAAAAGCCTACTCTTACTAAGATTAAAACAGGATTTAACGTATGCGCAAGATGTTCTGCGTGCGTTCGCACACGGGGCCTCGGTTTATAGTCTCATCCGAAGGACTTTTGGAGAGAGTAGAGTCTGCACTGATGTTAACTCCAGAGGGAAAATATCCCCCTTGAACGGGAAACGAACCCGGGTGGTCAGTTTGTGAGCGCAATGTTCTAACCACTAGGCTATCCATTCTGTATGTGTTTCCCTGCCTCTGTTTAACGTTGCTGTGTTGGCTAAGCAATTAATTCCCCTGGGCATTGTTTGGCTGAGAGCTCGTGTGCATAGCCTGCCTGAGCAGATGATGCATTCTCTGGATGCTCCAGGGGACCCACAGTTTGGAAGCCAGCGCTTCTGACATGGTGAAAGAGGTCACGAATGCTTTCTTGCATTCCGTGGATAGGCAGTCTAGTGTAAGGGTGGATTGAGCGGCAACGCTGCTTGGTTTTGTGTATTTAGCCAGCATAAGTAGCGCGTACATGCTTTCGAGTTGAAGTCGTTCAGAAGGCTTCTTTCTACAGGCATCATGGCAGGACCGCAGATTTAAGGGGGATATTTTCCCCTGGAGTTAACATCAGTGCAGACTCCACTCTCTCCAAAAGTCCTTCGGATGAGACTATAAACCGAGGCCCCGTGTGCGAACGCACGCAGAATATCTTGCGCATACGTTAAAATCCTGTTCCGCTTTTCGTAAGAGTAGGCCATTGTGTGCTGGTGGGAACAGTGGACAGAATTTACAAAACCGCATGCACACGGGGACTGGATGTAAAAAAAAGCACATGAGTGTTTATTCCATTATCATCGATATAAAAGAATAAATAAATAAATAAATAACTAGCGAGTGTAGCAGGAAGAGGTCATTAACGCTGGGTCACAGAAACCCCTTGTGGCTGTTGTTATAAAGAAGGAAACTGGCATGGTGTGGTCACGTCACTCATAATAATAATAATAATAATAATAATGTATGGAATTTATATAGCGCTGAATCTTGTAAAGCAACAAATCAAAGCGCTCATAACTCTCTTGCTATGACTATCCTACAGGAGAAGCTTGAGGGGAGAAATCATGCAGGCAGACAGATAAAACTGAATGTTAGAGCATCACATACTGGACCACCGGCCTTGACAGGGCTGTAGTGTTGCTGCGAAAGGCTGAAGACAGACCAGCCAGGAGTAAAGTCTCGACCTAATGTGTCCCACGTGTCTGCAGAATAAACCATGTTGGTCAAGGGACTGCTGCTGATGATGTGGCTTCTACAGAGAACAAAACTTCTGTGATCATCTTTCTAAATACACACCACCTTTCCACATAATTATGCTCTGCCTGGCCCAGTACCCTTCTTGTTCTCACTGCCTTCTCCTTCTGATGTTGTGAAGGAAGTAGCGATCCTCGTTTCTGTCAGACAATACAGACAACAGCAGTTCACTTCAGACACTTCAGGAGTAGATATACACCTACTGATGGACCAAAAAAAGACAAAATATACAGACAGAGAGTGTGTGGGGGGGGGGGGGGTTAGGGAGGGAGAGAGAGAGAGATGGAGAGGGAGAGAGAGGGGGGGGGGAGATGGAGAGGGAGATAGAGAAAGAGAGAGTACACCAATGCACGTGGGTGACATATAACAGCAGTAACAGCAAAGAACAACGATGATGATGTCAAGACTTATCTTTACAGATACTTACATGCTCACTTATTTTTAGGTTGTTGTTTTATTCATGCATATTTACTGGCCTATACAGTAATTTGTTCGCTTACTTATTCATTGATTTGTTTACTACCTGACTGACTGACTTATCAGAAAATCAGTATTAACTCATCACTCAGTGAGGATCATTAATGAATTACTAAATCAGTTAATGAGTGATACACTAAAATACTGTTTAGACAGGTCACCAGTTAATCAGGTCACTTGTGGACTTCAGGACCTGAATGACTTAGGCTCACACCCACATCGAATAACCACACGACTTCTGCTCCTTGATTCTGATATGGAAGCCCAAAGGACGGGTACTAGCAAAAGGTCATCCTCTCTCTCTCTCTCTCTCTCTCTCTCTCTCTCTCTCTCTCTCTCTCTCTCTCTCTTCCCCTTCTCCTCTCTCTCTCCTCTCTCTCTCTCTCTCTTTCTCCCTCTCCCTCTCTCCTCTCTCTCTCTCCCTCTCTCTCCTCTCTCTCCCCCCTCTCTCTCTCTCTCTCTCTCTCCCTCCCTCTCTGTGATCAGTGGCACGTTTTGCGGAGCTCATCTCTTGAGTACAACCACCTGTGAACTCATCCATTACTCTCAACCTTTTCCCCCTCGCCATCGTTTGGTAAATTAACCACTTACCACTCTCCTCCCTCTCTTCTTCTCCACCCCTCCTGATGGAACTGCACTGTATTGTGTTGCTCTAGACATCCTCAGCACCCTTTCTATAATCCGTCTAACGTTGCTTGCATGAGCCAGGTAACATCTACAGACCCATCGGCACATGTTTCCTTGCCCTTGTTCAACGTTGCTGTGTTGACTCCTGTAAGCATCTTTTGGCTAAGGGCTCTTCTGAGTAAGTTGACTGAGCATACAATGCATTCGCTGGATGTTTATATGGACAATAAGTTTTTGACATCGATGCTTCTTAAAGGCAGGAAAAGGTGTAAACTCTATATTATGGGACGGGATAGCTTAGTAGTCAGAGCACTCGCTTTCCCAAGCTAAGTTTAAGCAGCATCGAGCGTGGTTAACACTTGGATGGGTGACCGTTGGCGCCTTGGCTTCAGTACAGTTCCCCAGTTCATACAGCTGTAAATGGGTACCTGCCCTCTTTAGGGTCAGGGAAGGTAAAGCAGTGAGGGAGATGAGATGGGCGCCGCCCTCAATAAGAGAAGTGAGGTCTTTGACGCCTCATTCCCCTACGACCTCATAGGTTATGGGACACCTTTACCTTTTACCTCTACCCAAACTCCTTCATACATTCTGAGTGGATAGGTTGGCTTGTGTGAGGTTGGCCTCTGCAGCTTTCTTGATCAATTAATTAGTTTTACCTGCACTTTTGGCATGCACAATTTAAAAAAAACTCTGGCCTATGTTCAGGAAGATTGATTGTAAGACTTCTATGCTGAAAACAGAACTGACAATGATTTACTATGCTCAAGTTTGGTTCATTTCTACTTCCATGTCAAAGCTTCATTGCAGTCATGGGTGCAGGAGACGTATCATACCCAAATCTTTCCGTCTTTCAATTCCTTTGCAAAGTTCTAATGGGCTCCACCACTAAAGATGGGTGATGTTGGGGGGACATACTGTTCTGACATGAAATACAGGCGGGAGTTGTGAAGGTCTCTCAGCAGTAGGCATGGCCCAATAATTATCTTCCCTTGTAGATTTGGGGGCCAGCAGCTTTGGATGGATAGATAGATAGACAGACAGACAGACAGACGACAGAGAGGCAGGCAGGTAGGTAGGTAGGTAGATAGATAGATAAACAGACAGACAGACAGTCATATAGATAGACAGACAGACATACAGACAGACAGATAGATAGATAGATAGATAGATAGATAGATAGATAGATAGATAGATAGATAGATAGATAGATAGATAGATAGATAGATAGATAGATAGATAGATAGATAGATAGATAGATAGATAGATAGATAGATAGATAGATAGATAGATAGATAGATAGATCCTGGAAGATGGTTCTGTATATGCTATCCCATGATGCCATTGGTTTGTCAAAGCCACCCAATGTTACATTATTATGTGCTTGTGGTTCTACTGAAAGCTATTGGTTCTGGAAAAAAAATCATTTAACTGGGAGAAGATGCGGGGAAACAATGCCAGGCAGTTCAGTCTCACATAATGTTATTTTTACAGAAACTTTTGATGTTTTGTCTACCTTCTCTTAAGTCTTCTAGTGTCAAATTTGAAGAATGGAAATGTGTCATCGGTTATGCTTTTGGTGATGATAACTACTGCGTGCGTGCGTGCGTGCGTGCGAGTGTGTGTGTGTGTGTGTGTGTGGTGTGTGTGTGTGTGTGTGTGTGTGTGTGTGTGTGTGTGTGTGTGTGTGTGTGTGTGTGTGTGTGTGTGTGTGTGTGTGTGTGTGTGTGTTGTGTGTGCTGCTAATGGCACTGCAACCACCACTGCTACTACTATCACTTATTACCGTTGCTGCAGTTGTTAATAGTACTGTTCTGTACTTGTATATGCACTTTTTTGTTTTCGTATCGGTTTTTTTGTTTGTGACTAGTTGTTGCTTTTGTCGTTCATTTTATGTATGCATGTTGAAGGTTTTGTTATTGTCGTTTTAATATTGCTTTCTTATGCTGTCACTCTTGTCATTGTCATCCACATATTTCTTTTGATCACCATTGCTGTTTCTATCACACACAGAGACAGAGACAGACAGAGACAGAGAGAGAGAGAAACAGCCAGACAGGCAGACAGGCAGAGAAACAGACAGACACGCAGACAGAAGGACAGAGGCTGTATCCACTAGGCCTAATGACTTCATCAGCATAGACAATGAATACCTGCACGGTAATAATCATAGTTAAAAGAACGCAACAAAAGTTATCTTGAGCCTGCAACAACCTTCATTCAAAGTATAATGACAGCTCTAGCTCGCTCTCTGTCTCTCTGTCTCTCTCTCTGTCTCTCTCTCTGTCTCTCTCTCTCTCTGTCTCTCTCTTTCTCTCTCTCTCGCTCTCTCTCTCTGTCTCTATCTCTGTCTGTCTCTCTCTCTTTCTCTCTCTACTTTCTCTCACTCTCTCTGTCTCTCTCTCTTTCACTCTCTTTTCTCTCTCTCACTCTCTCTCTCACTCTCTCTCTCACTCTCTCACCCTCTCTTTCTCTCTGTCTGTCTGTCTGTCTGTCTCTCTCTCTCTCTCTCTCTCTCTCTCTCTCTCTCTCTTCTCTCTCTCTCCTGTCCCTGCTCATTGTCTTCCCTCTCTGTTTCCCCTCCCTCCCAATTATCTCCCTGCCCTCTCTGCTCTTCATTACGAAGGCTAATAAAGTTGAACAAAACGGATGCGTTTCCAAAACGAAAGAGACTCCTCTCCATCTCGAACAACTAAGCTTCGAACCACAAGATGCTCAGCTCTCCTTAACAGCCAAGTGTGTTTGACCTTAAGTGTCATAAGAGGATTCGTCGGGTCTCTCAGGGAGGCCCGGCTCTCAGCTTGACTCTGTGTGTTGCTCCTGTAAAGAGATGTTGTGTTTGGCTCTGGCTTCTGAGCACTGCAGTAGGTGTACATGAGGGTAGTGAGGTGGTGACCATGGTCTACTGACGTGATTTACTGACAGCGCTGCCCCCGTTTGTGGAGGGGCTGGCTTGTTAGTTGGAAGAGAGTGTAGGAGGTGTGTTGACAGAGAGAGAGAGAGAGAGAGAGAGAGAGAGAGAGAGAGACAGAGAGAGAGAGAGAGCACAAAGGGATAAAGGAATAAAGGGACAGTCAGATAGAGACTGAAACAGACAGACAGACAGATAGAAATAACAGATGTAGGAGGTGATAGGAATCAAAGACATCAGACACTGAACTATACACTTGCAATGGATGAATCTGCATTAACCTGACTTTGACTTCTTCCTTTAACTTTAAGGGGTTGTTGAGGTTCTGCACTGACGTTTTCCAGATGGTATGTCAAGGGCAAACTGACCTGACAGAGCCCATTCCTCTCCATGTAACATACTGTGTGTGTGTTCGTATCATCCACCTCACCTTCCTCTCCATGTAACATACTGTGTGTGTGTTCGTATCATCCACCTCACCTTCCTCTCCATGTAACATACTGTGTGTGTGTTCCTATCATCCACCTCACCAGTAAAGGTGTGCAAACCATCTGAAGCACACTTCAAAGCCAACCTGCTTGTCATACAAGAGCAGGCATCTGTACCAGATTCCAGCCACACACAAAAATATCAACACATGTTACTGATTTGAAATTTTGTTCAGATAAGCACATCAAATTTGGCAAGGATTCAAGTACAAAGGGGTGGAGTTTGTTTGCTATAAGCCATCCCTGTGCTCTCTCTCTCTCTCTCTCTCTCTCTCTCTCTCTCTCTCTCTCTCTCTCTCTCTCTCTCTCTCTCTCTCTCTCTCCACACACACACACACACACACAAAAAAAGAACTGGCTTCAGTCAATAGCATTAGCTACACATAGAGCAGACAGGGCCATGTGTGCTGTGGAAAATTGAGTCATAATTACATGGACCCTGGATGCATGCCTTTGAGATGCAGTTCGATTTTTTTCTACACACAGTTTTCTTTTTTTTTTTAATATTATGTATATGTGTACGGGGGATGGGATAGCTCAGTAGTCCGAGCACTCGCTTTCCCCCAGCCAAGGCTAAGCAGTATCGAGCGCAGATACCAGTTGGATGGGTGACCGTTTGCGCGCCTTGGCTTCAGTACAGTCCCCCAGTTCACCCAGCTGTAAATGGGTACCTGCCCTCTTTAGGGTCAGGGAAGGTAAATCAGCGAGGGAGAGGAGATGGGCGCCGCCCTCAATATGCTAGCCCCTAGAGAAGTGAGGTCTCTGACGCCTCGCTCCCCTACGACCTTATAGGTTATGGGACACCTTTAAGTTATATGTGTACAGGAGTTTCAAGGCTTGAGACTTCCAAAAAAAAGTTATTTAACTTATAAGAAACCAAGAGACTGAGCGCAAGAAGACATCAAAATGATAATGGACAGGTGCAATACTCTGAATTTTTTTTCTATTTCCCAGTTTGCCTGTCCACCTTGCTATCATAGCCATACAATCTATCTGTCTGTCTCTATCTGTCTGCCTGTCTGTCTGCCTGTCCTCTCTCTCTCTCTCTCTCTCTCTCTCTCTCTCTCTCTCTCTCTCTCTCTCTCTCTCTCTCTCTCTCTCTCTCTCTTCTCTCTCTCTCCTCTATCTATCTCTATCTCTATCTCTATCTATCTATTCATCTATCTATTTCGCACATAGGGTGTTTTTGCTGATGTATTTCTGTGAAGACCTTACCCCTATGCTTGAGCTAACATCTGTCCTTGGCTATTGACCTTCATTCATTCATTAGTTTTATTCATGCTGTCTGTCAGCAAAAGGAGTGGTGAGACTAAAAAAGAAAGAAAGAAAGAAAGAAAAAAAAAAGAAAGAAAGAAAGAAAGAAAGAAAGAAAGAAAGAAAGAAAGAAAGAAAATAATTTATATGTCTACATTGCAAGCCTTACGTCAGAAAACATAAACAAGTTTCACACTTCAGTGTGAATGCTACCTTCAAAATAAACATATGGCCTGCATGTATGAAGGTGATACAAAATATACATGTAGCAATGGTGTAACACATACATACACAATAAACACATGCACACACACAAACACACACGCACAAGCACACATACACACACATCACTCTTTGAGCAGGCACGTTCTAAGTAGTGAGCATCCAAGATGGCTTTTGACGTAACTGGAAGGAAATTCATTTAGGCTGTTAACAGAACAGCTGGTCACACCATACCTGGCAATAAAATTACAAGCACAAAATAATCTTTGAGCAGCAAAAAGGACACACATACACACACGCGCGCGCGCGCACGCACGCACTCACATGAGTGCTTATTCTATTATCCTCGAAACAAAAGAATAGAATAAATAAAAATATTAATAAAATAAATAACACACACACACTACTCTTTGAGCAGCAAAGAGGAATCATCTTCTTTGAAACCATTACTGGTGTGCGTCATAATGGCAACAAAAGCAAGAATCTTTGCAAAATATTCCCAGTAGTGATTTCACACACACACAAAGTATACTTTACATATTGAAGCAAAATGAATACCATGACAAATGTGCAACTTCTTTAAGCCCAA